>CAWUFW010014058.1:0-435116 GCA_963921515.1 Calotriton arnoldi
TGACCCTTTAGTTTGTATGTCTCAGAATAGTAATAATGATATAATAATCTTTATTCGACATGAATCACAGCCAAAATAGAGCCAACATTAAAAAGACTAAAAACATCGACAACAGGATCAATTGTTAGCAGCATAATACCAATGTGCAAAATTCACAAACTAACAATGTAAACATTAATCACTTCCGCCATAAAGTGAGGATCCAGATACAGTTCAGATACATCCACCGATCTAATTGTTGACACAGAAGAGAACCCATGATTAAAAACCTGGCCCAATTCGTTGGGACCAACTTATCACATAGGGTGTGCGAAATCGCCAATCACCAGCCCTTTTTAATCAACTATAGACTGTCTAGACTTAAGTGCAGCTCTTAAAAAATTGACAAAACAAAATAGCGTATGGGCATTTGGCAGAAGCTGTAGATACAGTAAAGCTACATGGGCATGCCTGAAACTCATTTCCTTTAAGAGTGATTTAAGATACAGTCGCCTAGGGTACGTAAAATATTTGCATAAAAAAACTAAATATAGGGTATCCTGAGGAGACCTATTGTCGCGGCCACAGGGACCTCTGTCTTCTACATACGCAACAAAGCCAAAAGGTAATGCCATTAAATGGTGCAACTAGTTCAATCTAAAACGGGTAATTAAAAATCTATCATAGGCATTTGTTAAAATCAATAAATAAGGCTCCATTCCCAACACTGAATTCACTAGGACGTGTCCTCTAACCCTAGGTTTTCTAAGCTCCATTTCCTCCCTAGAGGCCATAGCATGTTTAAAAAATAATTCTTTCACTACGTGCTTGTCCTGTACTTTCACTGTGTCATGTTGTATAAATATATCTGCTCTGCCTAAAGCCTTAAGGGTATCCTTGACGTATCTTATCCATGGGATTTTTAATCCATGATCAAGTGAGAGACAATCCTTAATCACTAATTGGTTAAAACCCACCTCCTTGCTGGTCCAAATCTTCACCCAACATGACAATGGTTTAACCGCCGCCAAATCCAGGATATTCTACATTCCTAATTCTTCAGGTACTGTGTACGCGGCGATACCCTGGGGCACTTTCAAAATTCTTCTGAGATATTTGTTTTTTGTGGTTTGGAGATTATTAGCCGCTAAATACCCCCATACCTCACTTCCATACAGGGCCTTAGAAACGCAGAAGGAATTGTACAATGTTAGTATTACCCCCGGTGACCATGTACCTAGTCTGCGTGCATAATTTGCGATTGCTCCCATTGATTTTCTCATATCAAGTGTCTTCCCCTCCTGTAAAAGTTTAAAATGTAGCTTTTCATTGAATAGAATACCTAGATAGGAGAAGGCCGGGATCTTCGCCAGTATATGGGTATCTACTTTATAGGTGTTGCTTGTAGTGGCCTGCTTACCAAATTCCATAATGTACGATTTTGACAAGTTTGGTGAAAGGTCCATCCCACTCATAAAGGCCACAAATCCATCCAGTAAGACCTGCAAACCTTTGGGGGTTCGAGCTAACAATACCATGTCATCTGCTTACAACAGGACTGGGACAGATCTTCTGCCTATTCTGGGGGTATCAGCCTGTAAAGGGGTCAGAGATGCTTCCAGTCCATTAATATATAACGTAAATATAAATGGGGCCAATATACATCCCTGTCTCACCCCTCTAGAACATTTAAAAGGATCAGTCACGTTCCCATCATAGGTGTAGCTGACTGAAGCGGTAGTATTAAAATGTAGGGTCATTAAAACATTTATAATCGCAGGGTCAACCCCGAGGTCACCTAGCAGGGACCAGAGTTTGCAGCTGTTTACCCGATCAAATGCTGCGGTGAGGTCCATAAAACCCCAAAAAAGAGCACCAGGCTTAGCTATTGTGTATTTCGCTATCAAAAGATAGAGGTTTAGGCATTGGTCCGTAGTTGACCTACCCATGCGGAACCCATATTGTACCTCTGAAATAATTTGATTAGTGTCCGCCCAGTCTAAGAGCCAGTTTAATAGTACTCGGTCAAGGAACTTAACTGTGGCATCCTGTTTGCCGCAAAGTGCCTGTTGAGGCTGTCAGCTCCACACAGGGACCTCCAGTCCCATACTCCTGCACGGCCGTTGCCGTGAAACGTCACCACAAGCGCCCGGAGGCGCCAACAAAACCTCCTGCGGACTCCCGCAGCGCGGGAAGCCTGTTTGCCGCAAAGTGCCTGTTGAGGCTGTCAGCTCCACACAGGGACCTCCAGTCCCATACTCCTGCACGGCCGTTGCCGTGAAACGTCACCACAAGCGCCCGGAGGTGCCAACAAAACCTCCCGCGGACTCCCGCAGCACGGGAAGCCTGTTTGCCGCAAAGTGCCTGTTGAGGCTGTCAGCTCCACACAGGGACCTCCAGTCCCATACTCCTGCACGGCCGTTGCCGTGAAACGTCACCACAAGCGCCCGGAGGCACCAACAAAACCTCCCGCGGACTCCCGCAGCGCGGGAAGCCTGTTTGCCACAAAGTGCCTGTTGAGGCTGTCAGCTCCACACAGGGACCTCCAGTCCCATACTCCTGCACGGCCGTTGCTGTGAAACGTCACCACAAGCGCCCGGAGGCGCCAACAAAACCTCCCGCGGACTCCCGCAGCGCGAAACGCATGTGGGCGTGCCCGGGCAAAGCCCGGGCCAAGGGCGGGCCCGTCCGAGCCCGTCAGAGGTTGAAGGAGGCCGGGCTGGGCCAGGATACATACATCCACGGATTCGGGGTGGCGTGGAGCCAGTTGGCTGATTTCTACTGGACTTGAACCGTTCTTCAAAGGTAAAGGTACAGGGACTATCATTTATTGCGGCCATTACAAACTTAATATATTAGTTTGGAAAACGCCGCTGCCAGTGTCGATTGTAACGGACTACAAAAGGTGTACACCACATTGATTGCATTGTCCAAACATTGTTTGAGCATTGAGTACTGTTTGGGGGTTCTAAAGAGGGCATTATGAGTAAGCGCACAGGGCAGGGAGTGGTGGGGACACTAGATGCCTTCCTTCTAAGGGCAGAGTCAGTTTTAATCCAGGAAATCACACTCACGGAAAGGAGGCTTTCCTTGGATCCCAGCTGTCCCCCGTGTACTAATATTATGGATAATCCCCCCCACCTCCATCTCCACCAGTAGCTCACCATTCCTTGACACCTGGGGTTCTTGTGGTTGAGACATTGGATAGCTCGGAAGTAATTGATGCTGCCACAAGACCGAATGTAGTTACCAGGGGCCAGAAGGTAAAAATCAATCAAGGGTCAAATTTAGCACCCCCATTAAAGAAAAGAAAAGCCCAAGGACCCATTAAGAAAAATCTCTCCACATCAAGGGGGTGTAAACGTGATATGGAGGTGACAGAGGTTGGTATAGAGCAGCCGCCCGTACCCAAGGTCTTAGCACAACCACCCTCGATTTTAAATAAAGAAAATAAGGACATGGAGTTTTGGAATAAGTTGGATTCGGTGGTACCAGCTCTCCTAAACCCACTGATCCTTAAATTATCGGCTATGGAGGCTAGTGTAATAAAAATGGAAAAACGGGCAGATAGTTCTTACACGGCCCCCCCAGCTATCTGTCAGGTCTGTGCAGGGGCTGCTATACCAGCCATTCCAGACAGTATGAATAATGTTGGTAATATAAAAGTGGGGAATGGGGGGGGTTTAGGGACCAGCTATTAGATCTCCGTAGTAGACCTAGTGCTCCAGAGGGGTTAGGGGTAGTGCAACAAAGAAATCAACTATGCATGCCACTCCAAACACAGCTTCCACTTTGTCAGACTGTAGGTAGCGAGCAGGCCCGAATTAGGCAAATAGAGAATGTCTCCATTAGAGATAATAATAGACAAGGAGCTCAGACTCCAATGGATCTAAATTACCAGGCCTTAAACAGGAGACGTATGGCCGATCAAAGCAACCTGCACCTTCCCCCTGAAGCCACTCCATATACAGTCGTCTTGGCCAATGTCCCTCCTCTGCCATTAGGGGAGGTGGAGCACTGGTCGTCATTAAGAAACAAGTCCTTACATTTCTTAAGAGCCAGAACAGGTATTGCCAATCCCCTATTCACTGAATTTAAGATCGTCCGGCGGATTGGCTGGGTAGGCAATTCAGTAAAGACTGCAGAGGGAGACTGTGTAGTCTTAACTTTTAGGTCATGGGCGCTGGTGAGAACTATACTGGGTAGGGGGGTAATCAAGTGTGTAATATAGGGGGGGTAAATATTCTACCCCTAGGTTTTTTCTATCGACCTCCCGGATTACCCCAGTATTTGTCAAAGGAGGATCAACCAACTGGTGTAAGGCAAAATAGGTTTGCGGTCCCGGTAAGCAATCGATATGACATCTTTAATACCGTAGAGGATATCGATTGACTCCCATTCAGAAATAGCTCCCCGAACAAGGTGGAGGGTCTTGGTATTCGTTGTGCTGATGTACTCCCTTCCAAGGGTAATATCATGGAGTCAGAGGAATTAGAAATTAGTTTACCGTCCATAGCATTTGCGTTGGAATCACGTGTTAGAGGGAAAAGTGCTAGTGTCACTGCTTTAACACCTGATACATGTGAGATCCAAACACAAATAAACCCAAGCATGATAAAATTAAGTGTAAATCTCAATCCTTCAGAACACACTGAACGTCAAGCCAAGAGTGTAGGTACTTTATGTAAGATCATATCTTGGAATATTGCGGGCTTATGTAATAAGATGAATAATCAGATATGGTGTGAACTAATTTTAAATTATGATATACTTTGCCTACAAGAGACGTGGACAGTAGACCTGATCTCTATAAATGGTTATAAAACGTTTCATATGCCAGCAGTGAAGGGGTCAATGGGTAGAGCAAAGGGGGGGCTTTGTGTATATGTGTCGAATAAAGTTATGATAGACAAAATAGAGTCAAAGTGGGGGAACAGATACTACCAGCTGATTAAACTAGGGGTAAGCAGGACTCATTCTATTATCTTGATAAATTTTTATAATAATATCCCCTTAGACGAGTTTGGAAAGGTATTAAAAGAAATTTCCACTGACCTCACTGTGACAACCCGGGTTACCTCAAAGGAAATCATGATCCTTATAATGGGGGATTTTAACTGTTCATTGTGTACTCATGAAGACATCAGAATCTGTGGGTTAGACGATGAAGAAGGTATACATGGTATCCACTTTTCCCACAATATGGCAGGGGAATTATTGAATGACCTGATGGCTAGTAACGACCTGGGTTTTGTAAATGACCTAGTGGATAACACAAACATCTTGCTGCCAACATATAACGAGAGGGGCCTATCATCAACCATTGATTTTATATTTGCATCTCGTAATGATGCAGCAAGAATACATTCTTTTAAAGTTGGGGATAGCCCCCTGAGTGATCATTTCCCCCTCTGTCTAACGATTATATTGCCATCGCTCAGATCACAGAGGGTAGATAGCAGCATAGAAGAAGTAGGGACGCTAACATTGGATAAATTAAATGGTTTTACATTAAAGTGGACTAAGGTTGACCCAGAAGTAATTTTGAAACAACTACTCATGAGGCATAAAACTGATTTTGTTACCTGCTTGAGCGAGATGGTACCACCAACGGGCATACTAGCCACATTTCAGATAATAACAGCGGGGATAAGGGAATTATTACTTGTCCAAAACAAGATTAAAGTTAGCAGCCAAGGCTGGTTCGACAAGCAGTGCACGCGAGCATATAATGATCTTAAATTAGAGCTGCATAGGTACCCGAGAATTGGTGATAATGTCAAGAAGGCGAGGTCAGATTACAGGTTGGAACTCAAAGACAGGAAAGATGCTTTGAAGAATGAAGCTTGGGAAGCGCTCCATCAGGCGGCACTGCATAAAGACAGTGCGGCCTTTTGGCGTGCAGTTAAAACCCCATATTTACAACCAGTGGGGGGTCCCTCTATAGAAATTGCCGTATCAGAAGAAGCCTGAGTTAGGCACTACACAAGGATCTATGCCGGAGAGGAACTTACTAATGCGCCCCAGTTAGCAGTTTCACGAGAGGAGGGGGATAGTATAGACTTGAAATTCAACCTGGGGGAAGTGGAAAGAGCAATTGCAGCAAGTAAGGGAGGTAAAGCACCTGGCCCAGACGGAATACCGGTGGACTTGTTTAAGTCAAATATCCCCCTATGGGGGCCAATACTGACCCAGGTTTTTAACGCCAGTTGTGAGGACGCGATGCCAAAGACTTGGGGGGAGTCGATCATAGTCCCGATATTTAAAAAAGGGGATCGTAATGACCCGGGATGTTATCGCCCTATCTCTCTCCTGGACTCCCTGGTAAAAGTAGCAGGTAGAGTCATACTGGAACGTCTTCAGACCTGGGCAGAAGAAAATCAAATCCTATCGGATATACAGTATGGCTTCCGAGAGGGTCTTGGGACAACTGAGCAGAGTGTTAACCTTGCGTTATTGATGGGTAAATATATTAAAGTCAAGAAGGGAACCCTGTTTTTGGCATTCGTGGATCTCACGGTGGCGTTTGATTCTGTAATACATGATAGACTGTGGGATACCCTTAATGTGGTGGGTGTGGATCCCCATATTATTTGTTTTTTACGTTCCTTGTATACTGGTGCCTCAGCTACAGTGCGCTTTGGTATAAGGGGTGAGCGTACTGCTTTGTTTTCCATCAAAAGGGGGTCAGACAAGGTTGCGTACTGGCCCCTTTTCTTTTTAACTTGTATACAAATGGTCTGGAATATGCACTACTTAGGAACAACCAGGATTTTCCCTCAGTAGGTGGCCGACCCATACCGGCCCTCCTCTACGCGGATGACGCGGTATTAATGTCTAGAACTCAAAGTGGTTTGCAAAGGGCCCTAGACAGCTACACAAATTTTATGAGGGATCTTGGGTTATCAATTAATAAGTCAAAGACATATATTATGAACTGTGGTGGGAGAAGCATAAAACCAAAGGCCATGTTTGTGGATGGACCGAAGTTGGCAACCACCTAGAGTTTTGCTTACCTCAGTATTTTATTTAATCAAAGTGATAACTGGTCAGAGGCAGTGTTAACGAGAAAGCTAGTATTGATAAAGACTATAGCCGCCCTTACCTCCTTTTCGAAGAAGTTAGGTAGGAAACCCCCACTTGAATTAATCCAGATCTATAAGGCAAAATGTATTACATCAGCGATGCATGGGGGGGGAGTGTGGGGCTTTGTTAACGTTCACCCAATTCAAGTGGTAGAAAATTCTTTTACAAGGTATCTTTTATCAGTTCCGGGTAGCACTTCTTCTTTTGCCTGCCACGAGGAGTTGGGATTACCGTTCATTTCGGATTTGATAAAAATGGAACCCATCCTGTTGTGGCACAGCCTGTGGTTAAAAGAAGAAACCAAGCTAAATAGAGAGATATTACAAGACTGCCTTAAATTAGAGGGGCGCTAAAAATTCCTTGGGTTAAGTACGTGCATAATTTTATGAAGGACATAGGGGCTGAAGAATACTTCACCAACCCAATCAAAATGCAACAAATTTCAAGAAAGGATTTAAGAATGGAGGGCCTTAAACACCTGGCTATGCTGAGATTGTCGGAAGAATTAGTAAAACCAAGTGTGCGTCATCATCAGTTATTGTTAACTTCTTTCGACATAGAACCATACTTGACATTTGTCCCGGGTGGTTTTGACAGGTGGCTTTTAACTTGGCTCAGGCTGGGGATCTTCCATAGATTAGTGACCTTTCCTAGAAAAAATGATTGGTCTCGGATATTAAAACCCTGTCCGTGTGATGATCAGGCCGAGCAATCCACTATACACACAGTTTTATTTTGTAAATATTATTCTGTTTTTAGGAAACAGTGGATTGTGCCATTGTTAAAACAATTAGGATTAAGGCAATGTCGACCGGCCCTGGTCAAACTTCAGTTTATGGAGGACGAACACACAGCCTGGCGTATTGCAATGTTTTTGAAGAAAGTGCTGCATTCCAGGAAAAGTATGATAAATGATGAAATGTAATTAGAACCCCTTGATATAAATTGGGCAGCTGTATTTTATCAGAATGTTTTTATTCTTACCTGCTCTTAATTTTTGCATAGGTTTTTATATACGTTTCTTTTTATGTGAAATAATAGGCGTATTGCAATGTTTTTGAAGAAAGTGCTGCATTCCAAGAAAAGTATGATAAATGATGAAATGTAATTAGAACCCCTTGATATAAATTGGGCAGTTGTATTTTATCAGAATGTTTTTATTTTTACCTGCTCTTAATCTTTGCATAGGTTTTTATATACGTTTCTTTTTATGTGAAATAATAGGAATTGTCTGAATTTTTTATGAATGTGATATGCTTTTATGATTGTAATATTACAGTCGAATAAAGCTCTTTGATTGATTGATTGATTGAACTGTGGCATCAATGAGGGATATGGGGCGGTAGCAGTAAGGATTGTCCCTGTCCCCTTTCTTAAAAATCAGAACAATAGTGGCCGTAGACCACAAATGGGCCATTATTGGCCATTATTGTCCTCACTGAAGTATTTAGTACCCGGTTAAAATAGGGGCCCAGACCTCTATATTGTCACGAAAGAGGTCTGGGGGAATCCCATCAGGACCAGGGGTCTTATTCTGTGACAAGCCCTCAATGCCCAATCTTACCTCATCAAGACTAAAAGAGATAGCTCTAGTGCCAGAGGGAGAACTGTCGTCCATGGTGGATTCCTCACTATGACCATAATTATACACATCCTCAAAGTGGTCCTTCCACTGCTCTGGGGTAATATTATGAGCTAATCCTGGCTTCTCTGGGTCTGTGTAACAGGGACTGTTAATAATCTTCCAGAAAAGGGTACAATCCATCTTTTCACATGCTTCTGTCAGCTTCTCCCATGCTTGTTTCTGTAGCAAGCACTTTTGCTCCTTGATAGCCCCATTATAATTTCTTCGACAAGTTGCCACCCAGGCACTGTTATGTGGGATCTGTTTCATGGCCTTCTTAAGTTGCTGTAAAATCCGGGAGCACTTACTATCAAACCATTTCGGTGAATCCGCACAAACAGTAGCTACAGATACTGTCAATAAACTGGTGACTGATTGTGCGATTGAAATAAATGCATGTATAATTTTTTCTCCCTCCTGTTGCCTCAAACTAAAAAAAGCTCGGTTAAAAAGAGTAATATCCAGCTGTGACCACCTCAAACGCCTCCCTTGATTGGTTGCGAGAAGTGAACCCACAATCACCTTACGGTGCGCTGTCAAATTTCCCGGCACTTCGAGCACCAAAATCAAGGGATTGTGATCACTAAATGGGCTGTGCTTGATTTTAAAAGTGGATATGAATCTCTTCAAGTAAAAGGAAATAAAAACATAATTAATATTTGTTGCTGAGCCCCTGCCTTGGATAGTTGGCTGTGAAAGTAGGAAAGAATAGTAGATAATTTGAACAATTCCCCCACAAACCTGGTGCATCAGCCAATTTGTGTGTTGTTTGTAGACTCTCACATATATGTAAAGTTCTGACTCTCAGAATCCTCACTGCATGTGAATACAAACACCCATAACAAGCACAAGCTGCCACAAAATAGATTGATTTCTATATGCAATATGCATCTCCTGTAAGCATACGACCCTGGCCTATATACTGATATTTCCACCCTGACCATTCTAGTCTTGCATTGGCCAATAATTCCCTTCACTTTCAAGCTTAAACCTTTGAAGCATGCCGTATCTAAAGTTCATGTTTGATTATCTGAAACAAACCATTCCACAGATAGTACTGTTTGAAGCATATGACATCATCCTTTTCCTACTTCTATCCCATCACCAAAAGAATACCAAAAGCGAAAAATGAAATTTAAAAAATGTCTGCACCCTATACAACCTTCTAACCTTCAAACGCCTCTCATTTATCTCTCATAACATCATGTGAATGGGCATGACCAGTTAGTCTAAACAGGTAATTTCTTCCCTCCCTTTATGTTCTGCAGTAATGCATGCCCTTAGTTTGCTTCCTACATTATTTTGAATTCACCTTGCCACAGAATCCTAGGACTAAGTTACTGAACAGTTTGGACATGAAAACCCAGTGCTTTAAACTCGGGGATCACATTTCTCATTATCTTACTTGTCTGTACCATTTCAAAGACTACAAATGCAATGATACGGATGGTTTACCCAGAGGAAGATTTAAACTCTCAGGCCCATATTTATCATTGTTTCAAGCAACGCAACAGAGCAGGACACCTTACAGTGCTGCAAAGCGTGAAAAGGGAGAGGTCAGCAATGCGCCATATTTAACATTATATGGTGCATTCCGATGGAGTCCAATAACTTGCCACATTGCGTATGGAGGCCTCTCAGGTGGCAAGCAGGGATCTTGCCTTCTCTCCCACTTTATCCTAGTCTCACCCAGGAGAGGTCACAAGCAGATCAGTGCCTGTGGCTTTTCATACGTCCAGCAGTAGAAGAGAGACCCAGGGCCAGCTGCCCTCCCCCAAGAGACCCACACCAGGGCCCGAGGAGACTCCCTTCGCCGGGATGGCAATGCCAGGCCTTTCTCAGACTCCATCAAGCCAGGGGCACTGCACACCACAAGGCCTCTCAGCGGGTGCATCCATTTCCTCTCGATTGGACAGCGCCGTCTGATCTTCCTCAGCGAGCGGTGCCTTAGACAGCACTGGGTGCGCAAGACAGTCAGCTACCCCCGCCACTCACAGTCACAAGGCCTGGGGCCATCGTCCATAGACATGCCATGAACCGCAACCCGCAAATAGACGGCGACCATATTAGAAAGGCCTACCTAATTATAGCGATGGCTTCTTCCCAAAAATTTGCTGAGTCACTTCAGACAGCGACTTCCAATGGTATGTCGCTCCACAGTAGTTTACTCTCCGTGCAGCATTGTTCAAATTAAGGGCAGATGAGGGTGCTTTTTATAGGATATGATGGAACCCACCCCCCAACCGCAGGAGAGTCATGAAAGTGCGGCTATCTTTCACACTAGCTCTCTGGCACCCCCATACGTCACAATATTTCTGACACAATATTTGTCTCACAATATTTTTTTAATCATATTTGGTGACATGCCATTAGACTACATGAAATATAAAATAAATCCATTCGTATAGAAGGAGAAATTAATGATTTATTATTTAAATGCATGTATGTGTTTTGCCTTAATAATAATAAAATAGGAGCCTTTTCTGGACAGACTGCATGAGCGGAGGTAAGCTGTGTCTTCAAAGAAGAGAGTTATGAAAAGGAGTCTATACATGAACACAACAAAATATTACATTGTCTGAACAATTGTCAAAGGGCCGGTATTTGGGTTGCCTCTTTCAGAAACCCTAGGTGCATGCATTTCTTTATTTTGTGAAAAATAAATCTGTAAACCCAACAACATATTATAAATATAATGAAAACAACATAAAATAAATTAATGCAAAAGGGTGATTAGTGAAAATCACTGTCTCTTTATGACAGGCTAAAGTATCTAAACCAGAGGCAC
Organism: Calotriton arnoldi; assembly: GCA_963921515.1. NCBI lineage: Eukaryota > Metazoa > Chordata > Amphibia > Caudata > Salamandridae > Calotriton > Calotriton arnoldi. The sequence continues at coordinate 11,478 of CAWUFW010014058.1, forward strand.
TTCCTAAGCTAATTCAGCCATAACTTAGCAATTAAAATGTTGTCATGTCAGCAAAGTAATTACATCAAAGACCACAAACTGTCCCTCAATTACAAACTACAGGTTATGCCACATCTGTAGTCTAGCACAATGATTACTTTAAGCTGTATTACCAAATCCTAATGGGGAAACTATTGGAGAAATGTAACCATACATGAAATGCCAAAACCTTGATAGATAGCCCATTGAGGCAATGGCACGGCCTGAAAAAACATGAAAGCCAGTGGCTGAAGGGGCTGCTTAAAGCCCACTCACTTCCTGTGCTTCTTCTTTTTCTTTTTTTGACAAATTAATGACAGGTAATCTAGGCGGCTAACGCAGTCAATAGTCAGACAAAATAAATATATGTGTAAATACAAAAAAAATTTAAATTAATTTGATACAACTATGAGCCCCGGTTATAATATAACTGCAGCTAAAGGGCTATTCTTTGTATGCGAAAAAACAAAGGGGAGAGCGAGGATTTTTGGGGTACGTCCTGATCCCCTGGGTAAAGTTGCAAAAAACAATGTGGACGGACCCTGTTATAGTGTGAATCTATCAATCACTAAGGGCCGATTCCGATCTCGGTCGGAGGCGCACCCAATACCATTCGGTCGGGAAAAAGCCATGCGAAAGCCAGTTTCCCGACCGATCCGTACAGCACACCGAACGAGCAAGTACGATGCGCACAACAGCAAAAATTCCGGCCGAGCCGTACTCACCCAAACCAGGTCCTGTTCTCCGACCGAGGCGAATCCGGAAACGCCGAATCGAGTCGCACGGAAGGGAAAATGCAGCCCCGTCCGGCCGGACAAGTACGATGCGCTTTCCGTACGCGCCGAACCCGTCGCTACGCACGGCACGTCAAAGCATCCGGGAGAGGCGCACATAAGCTCCGAATCGCGCCACAACACGATCCACGGCTACGAGACGAACACAGCACAGACGAGGACGACGCGAAGCGACGAGGACGAAGCGAAGCGACGAGGACGAAGCCAAGCGACGAGGACGACGCGAAGCAACGAGAAGGACGAACGACACGAACCAACCATGAATCCCTTCGTCCCGATCATACCAATATTCTACATCTACTACCGGAACAGGCACGGACGCGTACGGCGCAGAAGGTAAGTCAGACACCAACCACAAAACACATACAACACGTACACGACACATCACACACATACACTGGGAATCTGAATATACTTGCAACAGCAGCACCATAGGGGCGGGATGCCCATCACCAATGCCACATATGCACACAGGGGCCTGAATGCGCGCCACCACCCCAACCCAGGGGGGGCTGGATGCCTACCACTACTACCACCCTTAGCCAGGGGGGCAGGATGCCTACCACTACTACCACCCTTAGCCAGGGGGGCAGGATGCCCACCACTACTACCACCCTCACCCAGGGGGGCAGGATGCCTACCACTACTACCACCCTTAGCCAGGGGGCAGGATGCCTACCACTACTACCACCCTTAGCCAGGGGGCAGGATGCCTACCACTACTACCACCCTCACCCAGGGGGGCAGGATGCCTACCACTACTACCACCCTTAGCCAGGGGGCAGGATGCCTACCACTACTACCACCCTTAGCCAGGGGGCAGGATGCCCACCACTACTACCACCCTCACCCAGGGGGGCAGGATGCCTACCACTACTACCACCCTCACCCAGGGGTGGCAGGATGCCTACCACTACTACCACCCTTAGCCAGGGTGGCAGGATGCCTACCACTACTACCACCCTCAGCCAGGGGGCAGGATGCCTACCACTACTACCACCCTTAGCCAGGGGGCAGGATGCCTACCACTACTACCACCCTTAGCCAGGGGGGCAGGATGCCCACCACTACTACCACCCTCACCCAGGGGGGCAGGATGCCTACCACTACTACCACCCTCACCCAGGGGGGCAGGATGCCCACCACTACTACCACCCTTAGCCAGGGGGCAGGATGCCTACCACTACTACCACCCTCACCCAGGGGGGCAGGATGCCTACCACTACTACCACCCTCACCCAGGGGGGCAGGATGCCTACCACTACTACCACCCTTAGCCAGGGGGCTGGATGCCTACCACTACTACCACCCTCACCCAGGGGGGCAGGATGCCTACCACTACTACCACCCTTAGCCAGGGGGGCTGGATGCCTACCACTACTACCACCCTCAGCCCAGGGGGGCTGGATGCCTACCACTACTACCACCCTCACCCAGGGGGGCAGGATGCCCACCACTACTACCACCCTCACCCAGGGGGGCAGGATGCCTACCACTACTACCACCCTTAGCCAGGGGGGCAGGATGCCTACCACTACTACCACCCTTAGCCAGGGGGGCAGGATGCCCACCACTACTACCACCCTCACCCACGGGGGGCAGGATGCCCACCACTACTACCACCCTCACCCAGGGGGGGCAGGATGCCTACCACTACTACCACCCTCACCCAGGGGGGGCTGGATGCCTACCACTACTACCACCCCCACTCATAGGATGGACAATGCATGACACAACAAGCACACCACAACCTAGGGAATGCAAGATTAAGACATCCCCCCACCACCATGACAAGCGTGTGTAGGCTGTGTCAAATGCCTACAACACCGAACATGACTTTGAACATACAATGTGACCCCCTAGCACATGTGCCACACATATATGTGTGTGGCACCCACAATGCAAGCAGCCCATGACCATTGTGGCAATGGGGCCTAAACCCCCATCATCACAGTGACCAAAAGGTAAGTGTGGGGTCCATAGCTGAAGCACATTTTGACCATTGTGGCAATGGGGTCTAAACCCCCATCATCACAGTGACCAAAAGGCAAGTGTGGGGTCCATAGCTGAAGCACATTTTGACCATTGTGGCAATGGGGTCTACACCCTCATCATCACAGTGACCAAAAGGTAATTGTTGACAAAGAAAGAGCTGCAACTGCCAAACTGCATGGATCATTCCTGGTCACAGAACCAAAAACTCATCTGTGGCAAAGTAGTGTATGTGTCCCATTGCAACATAAATTGGGGGAGCCAAATACTGCAGTGCAAATGAAACATTCCTTTGGCCATGTGCAGACAAACAACACCCATGGGGGCTGAGACCGTCAACAGTCATCAATGACACAATGACAGAAGTGACCATCAGAATGCAGAACCACATATTTGCACCAATGGGCACACAAATGCAGATACCCTGTGGAGACAGCAGATGTGAGGTGAACAGATACCATACCATGGCAGCAATGGGACACACAAACCATGATCACTGTGCTGACCGATGACCTAGGAGTCCCAGGGACAGCAGGGGAAACACACCAAACAACATACAGCCAATGGCACACCCAAGATATGCCAATGCAGTGGTGCAGATGCACAAACACAAACAGGCAGACCAACACTGTCATCATACACAGCAGGTGAGGGGTGGGGGTGCCAGTGTCCCCAGGCAACCACACAACACATGAGGAGAGCTGAATACCAATCATACAGATGTGCATACACTGCCACACTAAGGTAACTCATGGATCCAAATCCCCTATGTGGGCAAGCAGGCATTGTCAGGTGAGAGGGAGCACAAAACACACATGTCACACAGGCACGTAGGAACAACAACTGACACAGCAAGTCACAGACACACCACAGCACCACCCCCAGGGCCCCCACAATGTGGTGACCCTGGGCTGAATAAAAATACCACTGTGATGACAAAGCTAAATGTCGTTCACACTATGAACCACAGTCAGGTGTCCTGAGCAACAAACTACCATCACACCTACACAAGCACAAATCAATCAGCATGGCCAGTAAGCCAAGGCCAACATGGAGGCAGGGGCCTAGCCGGGCAACAACTCTCATCTGCACACACTCAACACCACACCCCTCGACCTCCAACAATGTGCAGCAGTGAAGTACACATGCACTGGTGACATTGCACATGCACCCATGACTATTCCAGGGTGGTGGGTGGGAACCAAGGTGTAGAAACACATCACACATGGACACTCAACAAGACTCCTGAATGTCTGACACACTGCACACTACGCTGTACATGGACATGACGGCAATACCACACCGACCAATGGGATCCCAGCCACAGTCACACACCAATGAAGAAGCCAAGGTCACCCACAAAGAACACACATAGACAACTTCCAACATTGCAGCTCTGACCCTGAGGAGTGGCAGCAGTCACACACACAACATGTCACAATCACTGAAAGATAACACAAACTGGAAATCACATGACAGGGGCAAACAACAAGTGCCAAGGGGAAACCTGACTGTGACCCATCTGCGTCTGCACACAAACTCAGCCCTGACAGCAAACACACCTATGGGTGACACCCTGATGACCAGTAATGTGCCATGCACCCACATCACAGAGAACACAGGGAGAAGACTTTGGGGGAACATAGCTCAAGTCAGCAAGCATCACAAACAGGTACAACACTAGGGATCACAGCATGCGCAGATGAATGGAAGTGAACACACAGACATGCACATACAACACACACCTTGGGTGCAGGCAATGTCACACGTGTACACACTGCCATGAGGGGACTCCACTCCTGTGTGAGGGAAAGCTGTGCCATATGTTGCCTCAGTAGGGCCCCATCATGTCAGCTGAGCACTTGGTCACACAATCAACAATTAGCACCAAATGAGGGCTCCCATCACATCAGCCTGGTCATGGATGTGCCAACGGAATCATCAGCACAGATCCAACACACTTGTATAGCAATGTTGCACTGACTACACGGATGAGTCCCTCCCCATTGATGCCCAAACCTGCATGTCCACTGGAGATGGCAACACGGTCAGGGAAGTAGACAAATGCAACGATGGCAGGCACAACAGATGTGCAGGGGTGGAAGCCACAGATATGAAATTGCCAATGTAAGTAGGAAACCCATTGCCAAATACTGAACACATGACACCCTCAGATGCTGCTATTGATGACATGGATACACCACATGATAGGACACATTCCCCCTGGACCACATGGGTTCCTGCACAGTAACACTTCATAATCATGAGACCAGATATCACCATCACTGCAGCAAGGGCATGGTTAGCTGCACCAACAACATGTACATCTGAAGCATGAGCACTAGAGAAAAGAAAGTTGCTTTATTCAGCATATGTGTTGAGGCCAAACGAAGTCCTGAAAAAAGAGCAAAGGCCAATGGCCAGTCCATTGTCAAAGTTCAAACAGGGTGACACTGGCAGATGTCACCCTACGCATGCCTGCACAATACCAGGGACAATCCACTAGGAGGGGCAACCGGGGGGCAGGCCAGGCACCGCAGGGACAGGATCAGGGCTCACCAGGGGGAGTCAGGGAAGGGGTGGTGGGTGCAGGAGAGCCACTGACAACTGCAGTGGAGGTGTCTGACATGGTGTGTGCCGGCACAACTGGGGGGCATGACACAGATGTCGTGGGTGCCGGCACAACTGCAGTGGACCCTGCAGATGGGGTGGACAGGTCCGCCACTGCAGTGCCCAAGTCAGACAGGGCGGTAGTGGACTCCACTGCAGTGCCTACCTCCAGGGGAGGAGAATGGGGAACAGGCAAGGTGGGTTGGACAGAGGGGGGGACACCCTCACCACATCAGTGGCACAGACAAGCGCAGCGGGGGGTGTGGTGCTGGGAGAGCAAGTGGCAGGGGGAGAAGGCCGGAGCATCTTGGGGATGGTATATCTGTGGGTGGGGGAACCTGGGGCAGGGTGTGGTGGGGGCACCTGTGCAGTGGGGGCCTGAGGGATGGAGGACGGAGACCTTGTGCCTGAGCTGCAGGGTGGTGGCGGGGTCTTGCTCTTAGCACTCCGGGGGGACTTGCGGGTGGGGGCCTCAGTCCGTCTGCGCCTGGGGGAGGGTGTCCGGGGGCGAGGGGCACTCTGCTCCGTGTGGGTGGGCTTCCTCTTCCCCCGGGATGCTGGAGCAGCTTCATCGGTGGGGAAGAGGCCGAGGTCACAGAGGAAGAGCTGCTGTGACTTTGGGGTTGCAGGTGAGGCAAGGGAGGGTGCTTTGGAGGGAGAGGGAACTGAGGACTGCGCAGTGCATGTGGATGCGTGTGTGTGTTCCAGGGCCCCATCCCCTGTGAGTCTGGCTTCAGTCCCCTGAATGTGCGTGCGTGTGCGTTTTGTCATTGGCGTGTGTGTCAGTGTGCTGGATGTGTGTGTGCTGGTGTGTGCCTGTGCCAGTGTGTGTGTGCCTGGGATGGGTAAGGTGCTGGGGAGTGTGGATGGAGCAGAGGCAGGAGGGGTGAGGGACCGTTTGAGGAGGGACACTGCTGCCGTCAGGGAGGAGTCCATGGACCTATTGCCCCTCTGTAGGTCAGACATGCCCGATGAGATGCCCTCCATGAACGACACCAGCTGAGTCAACAGCGCGGTGTGCGCATGGAGGACACTCAGCATGGCTGTCTGCCCTACATGGAGCTGGCGAAGGAGGTACACAGACTCCTCACTCAGGGCAGCAGGGGACACAGGGGCAGGGGGTGCGGTGCCTGGCCCAAAGGAGACACGCTCCCGGACATGGGAGCCTCCACGGACCTGGGGAATGGGAGCCGATGGGAGGGCGGTGGTGGTGCTGGTGGTGGCGGGGACAGCAACACTAGCTGGGGTGTGGTGGCTGCTGACACCCGCCTCCACAAGGGAGTCATCCTCCGAGTTGCTCTGGTCCTCAGCTGAGGTGGATGCTGCTGAGGACTCCTCGGTGTGGCTCCCCTCGCCCTCCGTGCCACTGGGTCCCTCCGACCACTCCTCGGCTGCTGACCCAGTCTGGCTCTCCGGCTCCTCCTGGTCCGTGGAGCTGTCCCCTTCCGTGGCCGTGGATGTATCTGCAAACAATGGGGAAACAGACAGACATCAGTCACCTGCACCAAACGCACACACCACTGTGAGCACAGCACATTACAGAGCAAGCCCTGGCATCATTAGTTGTACATTGCTAAAAGTGCCCTAATTGAACAGGAGAAGTCAATTGTCAGTCTGATGCCAAGCATGGCACTCACATCCCACATGGCCTTGCACCCATCTGTCTGGTGTCTGTTGGATTGCAACACCCCAGTGTTGACACATGCACCAAGTACACAGTAGTTGGACAGTGCAGAGGACACGGTGTGGACACATCACAGCTCTTGCCACTGAGTCAGTACAGGTTTACGGATGTAAGGGATGCCCAGAGTCAAATAGGAAATGCATGTGATGCATTCCAGCGACAGACACCATGATGCACCCATGTCCTGATAGCCAGCGCCACTATGGTGTGCATGTAGCACATGTCACTCCCCTGCAGGATCACCAATCAGTAGACACATGCCATGGCGGAGGCATGACTGCAAAGTCATACATCACTGTCTCAGTGATGTATGACTTTGCAACCAGACAACAACACTCTGCACTGTGTCACAATAGTAGGTCATGGGGAATGCAAGTCCTGGAGCTGCACAAGTGCACATGTACATCCCCCACAACACATCCTCTTAACCCTCATCTGTCCAGGTCATACCTATTGGACATATGGGAGACCTGTGACACTACCCTCTGAACCTGAGCCCCTCACACTCTGCTGTGCATGGGGAACAGCTGCCTGAACTTCACATTTACATGCCCCAGTCTGCATGGGCAGCTGATCAGACACCTATGTGTCACACAAGTATCGTCTCCTATGGTCACATCTCCAGTGGCATGCTGAGCCCCTACCAAGAAACTCCACAGCAGTCCTGGCGACTAATCCACAGCACACTGACACAGAGGCAGACACCTGAGGGGTCAAATCACTGTGCACAATGTGTCCTCTGATACACGGGAGTGGGAGTACAGAGTGTATTGTATGGCCTGGAGTAGGCATGACTGTCCAGCCCCACATGAATGAGGGATGAGCCCTGGACTGTAGGCAGCTGGCTAAGTATGTGTGACACACGTCATATACATACTCCTGGGGCCCAAACATTGTTCCCACCCGCAGCATGGGTGTGTGCCAGGTACCCCAGCCACATGTGGTGGATCAGCTCAGCAATTGGACCACAGATCAAAGTAACACGCTGAATACATGTCAGAATACAGGCATTGTGTAAGCAATGGACCCACCCATGATGCCCACCACAGAGTCAGGGAAACAGATGCTGTCTCCCACCTTGAGTCAAGCAAACTGCAAGGACACAGTCCTAAGTGACAGAATTCCCTGCATGTAAGGGCCACACCTGGGTATCAGATGAGGAGTGGGCAGTGCACAATAGAGGGACATGGCTCCTGGACAACATGACTGCTGTACTGTGGCAGTTCAACCTGGCCCGAGGAGGGCACATAACATGTTAGACAGAGTACACAGTGCAGTCTTTGACTCACCCCCTCCTTGCTGCTCTCTGGCCTTCAGCTGCCCATCCAGGTCTGGAAAGACCACCGCCAGGATCCTGAGCATGTGGGGGGTCAGGGTCCGTGTTCCGCCCCTCCTGCGAGGAGGCGACAGCTTCAGCTGGACCCGTGCAATCCTCCGGGTCCAGCCCCGAAGGTCCTGCCACCTCTTTTGGCAGTTGCGGATCCGGCGCTTGTAGACCCCCACGGACCGGACAGCCCGGACGATGTCCTTCCATATCTCATGCTTCCGATGGGCAGAAGCCTGTCAGGATGACAAAGTGATAAGGCCATTACTACACATGCAACATATCCGTGCATGACACAGTTGCATATACATGTCGCAATCACAGGGGCACATGGTGTACCCAGGCAGTGCACGGCTGCCCATGGACAGTTTTCCAGAAGTCACTACATGGTATCATAGCATGGGGAGTAAAACCCTGTTCAGAAGCACTGTCACTGCACCATACCTGTCCAGTGCAAGTCACTACACACTATGGGGGGTGACAACTACTCAGTGAGCCTGCTAGCCAGTGGTGTGCTGACTCTCAGCCTTGCTAGTCAGACAAAATGCACATTCAGAAAGGCAGTGCACAGAACACTCACCTGCTCCCCTGGTGTCCCATACAGCTTGCTGTACTGTGGAAGTAGGCTGTCCAGCAGGGCCTGGTTCTCTTCAAGGCTGAAGGCTGGGGCTCTCTCCACAGTACGTGCCATTGCAGGGTCCAGAGGGGCAGAGACAGCAGCAGTGCAGTGGCAGATGTCGTCCTGGAGCATGTAGTGCAGGCAAGTGGGCTCTCAGGGGAACATGCAGCAATATATATGTGCTGGAGAGGCAGATACTGTCCCTTGTGTCCAAAGTGATAGGTCCAAGTCGTTTGCATCTTCTGAATCTGGCCAATCCATGGAATAGCAGCACCAAAACACGCCCACAGCATCCTTCAAAATTTCAACTTCATGACATACATGATTTTGCAACATTGTTGTGGGTGACCAACTGATTTTCCAGCAACCGACTCGTTCGAATATTCGAAAACGCGTCCGTTGCCAGGCAAGCCCATTGTCAATGGGTGCGCACCGATCGGTCCATTGAGGTACAACGCGCACAGGGGTACAACGCGTACCCGCACACATTGAAAGCAATGGGCCGGCCGGAGGCACCGATCGGTCCATTGCAGTACAACGCGCACAGGGGTACAACGCGTACCCGCACACATTGAATGCAATGGGCCGGCCGGAGGCACCGATCGGTCCATTGCAGTACAACGCGCACAGGGGTACAACGCGTACCCGCACACATTGAATGCAATGGGCCGGCCGGAGGCACCGATCGGTCCATTGCAGTACAACGCGCACAGGGGTACAACGCGTACCCGCACACATTGAATGCAATGGGCCGGCCGGAGGCACCGATCGGTCCATTGCAGTACAACGCGCACAGGGGTACAACGCGTACCCGCACACATTGAATGCAATGGGCCGGCCGGAGGCACCGATCGGTCCATTGCAGTACAACGCGCACAGGGGTACAACGCGTACCCGCACACATTGAATGCAATGGGCCGGCCGGAGGCACCGATCGGTCCATTGCAGTACAACGCGCACAGGGGTACAACGCGTACCCGCACACATTGAATGCAATGGGCCGGCCGGAGGCACCGATCGGTCCATTGCAGTACAACGCGCACAGGGGTACAACGCGTACCCGCACACATTGAAAGCAATGGGCCGGCCGGAGGCACCGATCGGTCCATTGCAGTACAACGCGCACAGGGGTACAACGCGTACCCGCACACATTGAAAGCAATGGGCCGGCCGGAGGCACCGATCGGTCCATTGCTGTTCAACGCATCACTGTACATGTGACTGGCATATGTCAGCATGCCTGTCTCAGATGGACATATGCCAGCCACAGATAGCTCCCAGGGAGTGAGGGGCACACCTACATCACGACAGCCTGTCCAAACCTTATCATAAGGCATGTAAGGCTGCATTTCCTATTGTGTGTATGTTGGTGTACATGTTGTCCTGTGGGTGTCACCTGTGGGCAGCCACCCCCAGGCTGTGCACGTGTTAATGGGGACAGGATCCTGGGTGTTACGTGTACGTGACCACTGTGATGTGCAACTGTTCATATCTGTGCATGTGCCATGGTCACATTTCACAGTGGTGTTTGTGTATGTCATGTCACATACCCCGTGAGTCCCATGTGGGACGGTATGTTTGAGCCAGGGTGTCCCAGTGGCACAATAGTGATGGCCCTCCACAGTCTTTGTGCATGTAGTGTTTACAATGTCTCTGATTTCATGTGCACAATGGGAGACAGTCTCCACATCCACGTTGTGTGTGCATGGACTCTGATGTTGTGCGTGTGTGTCACAGACGTCCATGGCTCTCCTGCCATGGCAAGTGTAGCCACTACCTGTGGGGGTCATGTTTGTTTTGTTGTGGTGTACACATGATACTCCAGGTGATGCCAGTGTCCATGTGGCATTACAGGGTCCCTGGGAATGTGCCTGTCGTTGAGCTGTGGTGCCTGGGGCACATCTGTCCTCACATGTCACTGGGGGGTGACTGTGACACAGCATCATGATATCCAATGGGCCAACCTGGGACAAATTGATGCCACCTGTAGGACCGTGTTGACAGATGTTGGCCATGTATGTACCATACATGTCGTTCCGGTACTGCACACTTCATGTAGTTGTGCCTCATGATGATGTATGTTGGGATCTTGAGTGTGTTCAATGCCGCATATGTGGGGTGACTGACGATCTTGCTTACTTCTCCTCTGCACTGCAGGGCTCCTGCTGTCCATCGGCCATTCCCAGACCTGGCAACGATGGTGGAACGGGACAGCATCCGACGGTACCGCTTCACCAGGCAGCTGATTGAGGATTTTGCAGTGCAGTTGTCCCCACATTTGCAGCCTGGCCGGCCGTATCCTACAGCGCTGACCCCCAAGGTGAAGGTGATGGCAGCCCTACACTTCTTTGCCACCGGTACCTTCCAACATACTGTGGCGTCTGCTGGTGGGATGTCACAGACCATGTTCAGCCGTGTGCTCCGCGATTTCTTGGCGGCAATGTTGCTCTTCCTGAACCGGTACATCTATTTCCCTAGACTGCGACGACTCACTGACGTGAAGAGTGACTTTTATGCCCTGGGGAGGATGCCGCATGTCATTGGCTCCATTGATGGGACACATGTGGCTTTGGTACCACCACAGGCCCAGGAGCAGGCCTACAGGAACCGCAAGCACTACCACTCGGTCAATGCACTGGTGGTGTGTCTTGCAGACATGACCATCACACACGTGTGTGCCCGTTTCCCTGGTTCAGCACACGATGCCTTTGTGATGAGGAGTAGTCGCATCCCCAGGTTGATGGCACAGATGCAGAACCAGCGTGCCTGGCTTGTCGGTGTGTACTGACTTTGTGCCATTGTGTGTGATCTGATCTGTAGTATTCCGCCCACTTTTCCAAGTCAGCTGATGTGCACTTGTCTGTCCGTAGGTGACTCGGGATACCCCAACATGCCGTGGTTGCTGACACCCCTCAGGAACCCTGTGACACCTGCCCAGATGCGCTACAATGAGGCACATGGTCGGACCAGGAGAGTGATTGAGCGGACCTTTGGTCTCCTGAAGAGCCGCTTCCGCTGCCTGGACAAGACCGGAGGGTCCCTCCCATATGCCCCTGCGAAAGTGTGCAAGATTATCATCGTCTGCTGCATGCTCCACAACCTGGCAGTGCGGAAGGAGTTGCCTCTCATCCAGGATGACGATGACCAACATCCGCCACCTGTGGAGGATCCTGGCCTGGAACACGATGCCAGTGACGATGATGATGATGATGGTGATGGTGATGTCCGCACACAGCTCATCACCAACTTCTTTAGCTGAATGTGAGTATCCTGAGGTGTCATGTCAATGATGTGAGTTGGCATGATGTGTGGGTGGTGCTCTGGTGCTGTTGGAGTGTGTCCATGGGCTACTTGACTGGATGTGTGTTGCGATGTGTGGTGACAGGTGGGCTGTACTCCCCAACAGTGTTGACATGCTAACTTGGTTCTGGGTGGGTATCTTGTAACATGTATTGTGCATGAGTTTTGCTGTTCTGTCCTGTACTCCATTGCTTTTGACTGTGTGTCATTTCTGTCCTTCACAGGGTACTTTCAGATTCGTTTGGTCAACTGTGTCCACCGACAACGTGATTGCACATCCAGGCTGGTAGCTGTTGTGTCCCTACAGGTGATGTGCGCCACACCCATGGACTTCCTTCTGTCTACAGTTGTTGACTGTGTGCCCGCTACCAGGTGGGGTTACCTTGCATCTGTAGTGGTTACGGCATGTTGCTACTGTGTAATAAACCTGTGCTTCACTTAGTGATGTGCGTTGTCTGTGGTCACACATTTGACTGCCATTTGCTTACTGCACCTGTGGGCTACTTGACTACAACTGGGAATGGGTGTGGTGTCTGTGCATTGCACCGTCTTCCCTGGCAACATCAGTGTAGGCAATGAGTCAGATGGCCTAGGTGTGTATGTGTTGTGTAGCCCTGGTGGTGTGTCTCCCTCATATGTGTCACGTTGCCTGTACTCACATGCCTGTGTTGTCCTTGCTGTTGCAGTTCGCATACACAGTGTAATTTTGTTGTTCATCATCCCCATAACAGTACCCACGTTGGAATCACGACAGAGGCAAGTATGGTGTATTATTGTGTTTATTGTGATACATCTGTGATAATAGTGCATAGGATGGATTGTGCTGTACATGAATCTTGCAATCCCAAGTTCCTAGATGAATAGAAAGTCCAGGTAGACAGGATCCCCAGTATCGGGGCCACAGTTGTCTGACACATTGTTCCAACTTGTACTCCCCATGCAATGTGTGGGAGTAGTGTTGCCATCAACAGGGTGAACAGTCTGTGCACAAAGGCGAAAATCCAGAACAGGTTCAGGCTTCCTGGGAGTTGCGCTTGGCCATCAGCCTCTCACTTTCCCCTCCTCGGACGACCCCTCTTCTTGGGGGGGGGCCCTCAAGTGCAGGCTGCTGCGGTGCAGGGGACTCTCCGCCAGAGTCCTCCTCCCTCCCTGTGGCAGTTGCAGTTTGTTCGGTACCAGATGTTGTTGGCACACAGGGAGGTGTGGACTGGTTGCTGTTCATCTGGCGGAGGCATTGTAAAATGTCCCTGTGCACCGCCGTCATCTCATGTAGTACATCCCACTTGGACTCCACGCGGGTCATGTGGGAGTCCACACGTGACATGTGGGAGTCCACACGTGACATGTGTGACTCCACATGGGACATGTGGGAGTCCAAGCGGGCATGATGGGCAGCCTGCTGCTGTTTGATGTCTCTGAGGAGCCCCACTACCTGGCTGAGCTCTCCGGTGCTGGACTGGTACGCATCAGCTATGCGTACCAGTTGTGGGTCTTCATGCACACCAGCAACGTCTGCAAGCAGCGACCTCTGTCTCCCACCCCTCCCACCACCCCTGCTGACATGTGCAGTGTGTGCAGTTGCACGCACAGATAACCCTGGTCCACCTTGGGGGTTGGTGGTGGTGGTGGTGTCCATGGCCCCAGGTTGGTCCAGGGTCACTGCGCTGGTGTTGTTCCTTATTCTGTCCATGTCGGCAGGGATGGTATTCGTGGTGACAGTCGTTGGAGGGGTGGGTGCAGGGGGTGCAGCTGGTGGACCTGCTGGTGCTGCAGCTGGTGGTCCTGCTGGTGCAGCATGTTGACTTGCACCGGATGTGCCAGGTTGTTCTTCATCGTCCGAGGAGGACAGAGGCTGTACGACGCCAGTGAGCTCGGCATCCTCTTGAGCCTGGGACTGGGACTCCTCAGCGTCTGCTGCTGTGTCCCTATCATCACCTGTTTTTGGGAGACACAAACAATGTATGTCATGTTTCTGCAGGCATCAGTGGTTGACACACCTGACAGTTGTGACTGTGCCTCGGGGTGCGGGCCTGTACATTGTATTGTCCTAAGTCGTCACAGTCAGGGGTTGATATTGGTGTGGCACATTGTCCTGCATTATTTGGGCATTTCTATGTATTCTCTGGGGTGTGAACATGGTCTGCATTGATTGTGTTTGGTTGACAGCCAGACCTCCTTCCCACCCACCCACCCACCCAGTCAGTTATCCCACCATGGAACGTGCTTGCATTGCAGGGAGTGTAAGTTGTCTCTCAGGATGTCAGTCAGAGGTGTCCTGCTGTTTGTTGGTGCACAGTTGGCAGCAGGGCCTTGTGCTCCCCGCAGCAGTAGCCAGTGTCAGCCATCTTGTGAGTCCTTCTCCACTCCCTGTGATGTGAGCATGGTTCAGGGTGGTGTTGATGGGCCAGTTGTGAGGCTGAGCAATGTCTGTGACTACGACTCCCATCATGCTATTGCCTCCACCCCCTTCCCAGCATGCCCATGCTTCCTTCCTTTTGACTCTGCTTCCCTGTGGGGTGGGCTGGCTGTGCTGACAGGATGGCTGGGAGTGTTGTCCTGGCAGTTGTTTGGCTAAGAGTCCCAAGAGTGTCCCTGTGCTTCACACAACATAACCCAGGGTGGTGGTGCTTTGTGGGATCTTGTGTTAGGATGGAGGGCATTGCATTCTACCAGGTGGGTACTGTGGAGTTTGTGTTGGGGGGGGGGGTGTGAGGGGAGGTGCTGGTGACTATGGTCAGTGCTGCAAGTCCCCCTTCCCACCCAGCCAGCCGGATATCCCACCATGGAACGTGCTTGCATTGCAGGGAGTGTAAGTTGTCTCTCAGGATGTCAGTCAGTGGTGTCCTGCTGTTTGTTGGTGCACAGTTGGCAGCAGGGCCTTGTGCTCCCCACAGCAGTAGCCAGTGTCAGCCATCTTGTGAGTCCTTCTCCACTCCCTGTGATGTGAGCATGGTTCAGGGTGGTGTTGATGGGCCAGTTGTGAGGCTGAGCAATGTCTGTGACTACGACTCCCATCATGCTATTGCCTCCACCCCCTTCCCAGCATGCCCATGCTTCCTTCCTTTTGACTCTGCTTCCCTGTGGGGTGGGCTGGCTGTGCTGACAGGATGGCTGGGAGTGTTGTCCTGGCAGTTGTTTGGCTAAGAGTCCCAAGAGTGTCCCTGTGCTTCACACAACATAACCCAGGGTGGTGGTGCTTTGTGGGATCTTGTGTTAGGATGGAGGGCATTGCATTCTACCAGGTGGGTACTGTGGAGTTTGTGTTGGGGGGGGGGTGTGAGGGGAGGTGCTGGTGACTATGGTCAGTGCTGCAAGTCCCCCTTCCCACCCAGCCAGCCGGATATCCCACCATGGAACGTGCTTGCATTGCAGGGAGTGTAAGTTGTCTCTCAGGATGTCAGTCAGTGGTGTCCTGCTGTTTGTTGGTGCACAGTTGGCAGCAGGGCCTTGTGCTCCCCACAGCAGTAGCCAGTGTCAGCCATCTTGTGAGTCCTTCTCCACTCCCTGTGATGTGAGCATGGTTCAGGGTGGTGTTGATGGGCCAGTTGTGAGGCTGAGCAATGTCTGTGACTACGACTCCCATCATGCTATTGCCTCCACCCCCCTTCCCAGCATGCCCATGCTTCCTTCCTTTTGACTCTGCTTCCCTGTGGGGTGGGCTGGCTGTGCTGACAGGATGGCTGGGAGTGTTGTCCTGGCAGTTGTTTGGCTAAGAGTCCCAAGAGTGTCCCTGTGCTTCACACAACATAACCCAGGGTGGTGGTGCTTTGTGGGATCTTGTGTTAGGATGGAGGGCATTGCATTCTACCAGGTGGGTACTGTGGAGTTTGTGTTGGGGGGGGGGGTGTGAGGGGAGGTGCTGGTGACTATGGTCAGTGCTGCAAGTCCCCCTTCCCACCCAGCCAGCCGGATATCCCACCATGGAACGTGCTTGCATTGCAGGGAGTGTAAGTTGTCTCTCAGGATGTCAGTCAGTGGTGTCCTGCTGTTTGTTGGTGCACAGTTGGCAGCAGGGCCTTGTGCTCCCCACAGCAGTAGCCAGTGTCAGCCATCTTGTGAGTCCTTCTCCACTCCCTGTGATGTGAGCATGGTTCAGGGTGGTGTTGATGGGCCAGTTGTGAGGCTGAGCAATGTCTGTGACTACGACTCCCATCATGCTATTGCCTCCACCCCCTTCCCAGCATGCCCATGCTTCCTTCCTTTTGACTCTGCTTCCCTGTGGGGTGGGCTGGCTGTGCTGACAGGATGGCTGGGAGTGTTGTCCTGGCAGTTGTTTGGCTAAGAGTCCCAAGAGTGTCCCTGTGCTTCACACAACATAACCCAGGGTGGTGGTGCTTTGTGGGATCTTGTGTTAGGATGGAGGGCATTGCATTCTACCAGGTGGGTACTGTGGAGTTTGTGTTGGGGGGGGGTGTGAGGGGAGGTGCTGGTGACTATGGTCAGTGCTGCAAGTCCCCCTTCCCACCCAGCCAGCCAGCCAGATATCCCACCATGGAACGTGCTTGCATTGCAGGGAGTGTAAGTTGTCTCTCAGGATGTCAGTCAGTGGTGTCCTGCTGTTTGTTGGTGCACAGTTGGCAGCAGAGCCTTGTGCTCCCCACAGCAGTAGCCAGTGTCAGCCATCTTGTGAGTCCTTCTCCACTCCCTGTGATGTGAGCATGGTTCAGGGTGGTGTTGATGGGACAGTTGTGGGGGGGGGCAATATGTGTGAGTGCGACTCCCATGATGCTATTGGCTACACTGACTTGGCCAGCATACACAGAATTCCTTCCTTTGAGTGGTCTTCACTGTGTGTTGGTGTTGTTGTGGTGGCTACATGTGTGGATGTGTGTGTTAGTTCTATTTGTGCCACTGCCTAGCTGTAGTTGTGGTTGTGTTTGTACATGTGTTGGCACAGTTGGATGTGACTTTTTTGATGGCATGTGTTGTGTTTATCTGACTGACATACACATTTTGGGATGATTCTGTTCTAGTTGCTGTGTAATTGCTATGAGTGCATGGTTTGACTCTCCCCTTGACAGTGATGTGTGTGTTTTGTGGCAGTTTATTGTGTACATTTGTTGTGTACTCACCAGGCTCTGGGATGTCCTCTAGTCCATATACGCTCACTGGCGGAAGGATGGCCCGCACCTTCTCCTCCCAGGGCCTGAGGTATACTGGCTTGGCAGGAGGGCCACTGCCGGTGTATTGGCTCAGGTGGTAGTCTTTCTTGAGCAGCTCCCGGACCCTCCTGCGCACGTCATACCACCTGTTCTGGATGTCGGTCTTTGTGCGCCGACATGGTGATTGGGCGTTCACCCTGTTGATGATCCTCTCCCACATCTTGGTTTTCTGCGACATGGGGGTCTGTTGGACCAGAGTGCCAAACAGCTGTGGCTCCACCCTGAGGATCTCGTCTACCATGACTTCCAATTCACTATCTAGGAACTTGGGATTCTTCTTGGGGGGCATGGTGATGGGTGGTGATAGTGGGTGATGTGTGTGTTGGTGTGCAGGTGAGGGTGTGTGGGTGTGTGTTGTGCTGGGTGTATGTGAGGTAGGTATTTGTTGGTGTGCTGCTGGTGTGTGGCTTGTGTGAGGGATGAGCTGTGGGTGTGTGGTTGCTTTCTCTTGGGTGCTGGCAGTGGAATGGCATTTGCAAAGGCTCATGGTAGTGATTTGTGTCCTTTATATAGGTGGAGTTGTTGGTGTGTCTTTGTTCTCTGTCCCCACCCCCAGTATTTATTGGCTTGGTAATTGCTTGTTTGGCCTTTTTTGGTTGATTTTTCCTTTGTGCTGTTTGTGTATGTTGGAAACGTTCTTGTGACCGAGTCGGACCCTGCATTGGTCTCGTACGGTGTTTTCCGTTTCGTTCACGCTGTGTTTGTGCAGTTTTGTATGCTGCGTACGCGTCGGTCGCGGTGTATTGTGTTGCTTCGGCTCGGTTTTGTATGCGTGTCGGTCGTACGGCTTGTCCTCCGTCCGACTCGGTCGTGTTTTCGCGCCTTGCATCGTACTTTGCAGGTTGGAGTTGGCGGGTACGATTCGGTCGGATTTGTTCCGGGTGCGTGTCGGTCGGTTGGATTCGCGTGTTTTTCCGGCCGGATTGCTATTTTCCGAGCGGGTCGGTCGGTCGGCTTGGTTTCCTGACGTGTCGGTCGGATTTATCGCGGCTTGCATCGTACTTGGCGTGTCGGGCGCCACTGGTACGTGTCGGTCGGTATTTTTCCGGATCCGAGTCGGTCGGTGCTTTTCCGGCCCGAATCGGAATCGACCCCCAAATGTTCATGTTTCCTTGTTTTCTAATATTTGCAGCTTCTTAATATCATAATATTTCTAATATTCCTACTTGGTTGCATTTGGCGCAATCCTTAAATATTTAAGATTGCACACATACAAACAAGCATTCCATGCATTTCTTTTCAAATACCTCCTGATTCTGTTCCTCTCAAACACACACTCTCTGTTTTCACATCTCTAACCTCGAGATCCCTCTCGCACTCACCTCTCTCCCGTTTGTAGCTAATTCTGTCACACTCTCTTTACCCCTATTGCATCTCATCACTCTGTCTCATCACTCTATTTCTAATCTGCCCTCTCCGCGCCTCTCTACCTCTTTCCACAGCCGTCTGGATCCCTTCCATATCTCTGTCTGCACTTACCCCTTCTGCCTCTCTACCGTTTTCTACTTTAAACTCTGCTCCTTCCCCCTCACTCTTCACCTTCACTCACCCCCATTTTCCCTCCTCTCCCCTCGGCAGGAGGCCCCACGGCCGTAGAGCTTGCAGTGGCATGCAGTGAGCACTGGAGGGTCCCGAGTATGTGCAGAGTCCAGCAGGGGAAGAACAATACTGGCAGGGCCGGCTTTAGCACTGGTTGCGCCCAGTGCGACAATGGTTTTTGGCGCTCCCCCCCAATGACCTTCTGCGCAACGGATTCCCGCACTACCACCACCCCTTAATAGTCTCCATAACCACTCTCTCTCAGATGCATCGAGTTAGTTTTATAGTGTCACTCATAAAATTGAAGGGTGTCCGAGAACTTTACATTGCACACACATTACTCAATCATATGTGTGTAAATCAATGTATAGGAAAAGTTCCATATGACAGAGTGGTAGGATTTATATGTCATCCATACTGGTAGGTAGTATAGTTACGGGTGCTTGGTCTGGAGAAGCACAAACTCAGAATTTAAAATGTAAGACCATGGTTGGCGATTATCTTTAATAATTGGAATTGATTTACACCCAAATCAACACTTTGTACAACATTAGGATATTGAAAGTCTGGGGGAAAAAATCAAACGCTCTAATCTATACTTGAAGTCTGCATTTCAGTTCTTTGATGACAGTAAATAGCTCCGTTTTTTTTTTAGCATTTTAACTTATAAGCTGCAAGTAACAAAAGGAAGTCTCTGATGAAAGATTTATGTTATGTTCACTTCGTGATTTGCATGGTACACATTCTTTGCCCAGGCACATTAACCCTCTGCACTACCTTAAGATGAATCAAAACATCCCCCAGTCAAAACTTCCACTAGACAAAAAGTTTGTTCTCTCTCCAGGAACAGCGTCAATCACCAGAGTTAACTTGACATTTTTATTGTTGGCTAAAAATTGCTGCAGGTTAGGAACACTGCAGCGGGTGCTTTTAAAAACAATATAAACTAGCAATCAGGAACGCTATGCAGAGCCGGCCCTGCGTACAGACATGGGTAGAACTGTCCCTTTTGTTAGTGTCAAAATCTGGCAGAGGCTAAAATAAAGAGAAGTGTACGGGCCTCATGCGGGAAATGGAAAAGCAACGTTGCTTCCTTTCGAAGGTAACCTTTAACAGTTTCAGATAATTGACAGTACTGGCCTCCGATGGGAAGGTCAGTTGAACTCCCCCCTCACCTGGGCACCAGGGAGGCTGCTTAAGCCTTCTTCGCCAACTCGATCATCACCGCCCATCATGGACTTAATGTCCCAGCGCGCGGGGTGGGTGGAATCGCAAGGGCAAATGAGTCCGGACAAAGAAAGTCAGACCCCAGTGGGAGGCCAAGGGGTGAAAATGACCCTTTGTGTCTGCGTTCCACGGACCCAGCATCGATGCCTAGCAGGGGGTGATGAGGACAAGGAGAGCCTCCATCTGGGTAGGAAGGGAGCAGAGGCCGCATCGGGCAGCTTGCCAAACCTGAATAAATAAGGCAACGGCCAACATGCTGCCAAACAAACGGCACGCAGCTGCCCACCTTCTAATCTGACCCTGAGTACCGTTACTCTCCTTGACAGTGGAGAAGTGCCGGTACTCGACTCGGTAAATTTAAGAAGTGCCGGTACTCAGTACCGGTGAGTACCGGCCCATTTAAAGCACTGGGTGGGACATGCACCCGCCTTTAGCCATTTGCATGCTTTCATTATTGAAAGACACACGCAAAAGCCAATCCTATGTGGGGGGGGAGTCAGTCCCACACGGAGTAGTTTAGAGTGCTTACAAGAAGCCTCGCAGAGCAGCGCCAGGCTCGACCTAAAAATGTGTGGCCTAAGAAGTGTATCTAAAAAAAACCTGTACAAGCCGTGTGGCCTATGTATGTCTAATATATGTGAAACTGACTTCTGTGATTGAGAACTTAAAAAGATAGAGTCTTACATGGCAAAGAAAAAACAAAGGCAACAAGATATTTATTTAACAGTTTCTATTACACCACTATCCTGATTCACAGGCAATAAATTGCTCCAGATAAATTTAAAAGTAAGCGCCCCCTTATCGGCTTGCTATCTCTACCCATGAAGGGTCAGGAGTACAAAAGGAAAACTTGTTTATTCATTTGTTACGAAATGGAAACTTAGGCCCTGGGACACCTATGTTGAACAATATCCACTGCCCGCATGACACAAAGGGCACTTTAGGTGACACTACATTTGAGATCTGGTGTGTGACAGGCAGGCAGATATGTTTTTCCCTTCTCCTGCTGAAGGCTAAAAACCAAAACAGAAAGCTTCAAAGGGACTTGGTTCAATGTCTTTTTATTTAGGCTTTTGCAGGGCACTGGGTGGCTGTTGAGAAGCTAATGAGGAGAGGGTTATGTGGGGTATGGGATCAACCTTGTTATACTGTAATATGAAAGTGAACAAGGATGTATTTTTGCCTTTGAAATAGAAACTTTGAAACAGTAAATACAATAATAAATCACTGTAAATCCATTCTAGAGAGGCTTGAACTATTCCTAGAGGATTATTAAAGTGACATTGGGGGACGGAACTAGGGGGGGGTTGCACCCTAAGACCTAGAGGCAAATTAGAACAAAAATGGACAAAAAGATAAGCGTTTTAATCAGTTTTCTTTTCAGACAGCATTAGCTGTGTGCTCAAATGCAGGGAAAGCTCAATGGTAATTATGGAGAGTTTATAGAACAACTTTTAACAAACCACTGTTCATTTGCTTGTAATGCATGTTTAAGATTACATTATGTGCTTGAAAAAGATGATATTTGTTAATCAACTTTTGCCACTCTTTTTATACTAAAGAGAATGAAAGAATGAGGTATATGAAATGCACCAATGAAGAAATAGTTCCTTTTAAAGCTCAGTATTATTAAACTGTAGCCTCATTTGGGCCTTTTAATTGAGGAAGTTGGTGACAAGTTTGGAAGTAGGGTGAGAAAACATTTACCCTTGTGTACACAAACACACACTCTGATTTATGGTGCAGAGCAGGAATATCGACGGAGAAATATCGTGGGACATTAATATCGCCGCAAAAATATCGTGGGGAAGAAATATCGACAACAAAAATATAGTTGACAAGAATATCGACTGACAGGTAAGTAATATCGATTACAAAAATATCAACGTAATAAATATCGTTTACAAAAATATAGTTGACAGAAATATCAAATGATTAATAATGTTATGTATTTTAGTGTTTCTAATGAGAATTGTTTGTCATTTTATTATATGTTTTAAAATTTTACTAGTTATTAATTTATTTTAAGTTTAATTCTGCGTTTTTAGTTCCGTAGCGGGTTGTGGGTTTATAGGGGAATAGGGTGGGAAGTAATTTAATTATATAGATTTAAATAATAATTTATAGTAGTTAATTTTGTTTTTTTTAATTTGAATTTTGCGTTTTTAGTTCCGTAGCGAGTTGTGGGTTTATAGGGGAATAGGGTGGGAAGTAATTTAATTATATAAAATGTATTGAATAATTAATGTGTTAATAGTAATTAATTTTAGGTGTGTGTTGTGGTGTTTATATGTGTAAATGGTGTGAAAGGTAGTAAGTAATTAATTTTTATTGATTAATTAATAAATATTTATAAATTAATTTCCATTAATTAATTAGTAATTATTAAATTTAATTGTGTAATTAATTTTAGGTGTGTGTTGTGGTGTTTATATGTGTAAATGGTGTGAAAGGTCATAAGTAATTAATTTTTTATTGATTAATTATTCAATATTTTTAAATTAATTACCATTAATTAATTAGCAATTATTAATTGTAATTGTGTAATTAATTTAGGTGTGTGTTGTGGTGTTTATATGTGTAAATGGTGTGAAAGGTGGTAAGTAATTAATTTTTTATTGATTAATTAATAAATATTTATAAATTAATTTCCATTAATTAATAATTATTAAATTTAATTGTGTAATTAATTTTAGGTGTGTGTTGTGGATATTATAGTGTTAATTAATGTGTAATTAATATTTTTTTTAATCTTTTTTAAAAATAATATATTTAAATTGATATATTAATTATGTTAATATTGGAAATTAAATTTAATAAAAATGTTGATGGTTTTGTTTTTTATTGTTGTGGGATCCAGCGCTTTCCCTACTGTTGCACTCACTGGAGTGGGAATAGTAATTTGTACCACTCCGTTATCCAGCGCTTTCCCTACTGTTGCACTCACTGGAGTGGGAATAGTAATTTTTACCCCTACGCTATCCAACGCTTTCCCTACTGTTGCACTCATTTGAGTGGGAATAGTAATTTTTACCCCTCCGCTATCCAGCGCTTTCCCTACTGTTGCACTCACTGGAGTGGGAATAGTAATTTTTACCCCTACGCTATCCAACGCTTTCCCTACTGTTGCACTCATTGGAGTGGGAATAGTAATTTTTACCCCTCCGCTATCCAGCGCTTTCCCTACTGTTGCACTCACTGGAGTGGGAATAGTAATTTTTACCCCTACGCTATCCAATGCTTTCCCTACTGTTGCACTCATTGGAGTGGGAATAGTAATTTTTACCCCTCCGCTGTCCAGCGCTTTCCTTACTGTTGCACTCACTGGAGTGGGAATAGTAATTTTTACCCCTACGCTATCCAAAGCTTTCCCTACTGTTGCACTCATTGGAGTGGGAATAGTAATTTTTACCCCTCAGCTATCCAGCGCTTTCCCTACTGTTGCCCTCACTGGAGTGGGAATAGTAATTTTTACCCCTCTGCTATCCAGCGCTTTCCCTACTGTTGCACTCACTGGAGTGGGAATAGTAATTTTTACCCCTCCGCTATCCAGCGCTTTCCCTACTGTTGCACTCACTGGAGTGGGAATAGTAATTTTTACCCCTACGCTATCCAACGCTTTCCCTTCTGTTGCACTCATTGAAGTGGGAATAGTAATTTTTACCCCTACGCTATCCAGCGCTTTCCCTACTGTTGCACTCACTGGAGTGGGATTAGTAAATTTTACCCCTCCGCTATCCAGCGCTTTCCCTACTGTTGCACTCACTGGAGTGGGAATAGTAATTTTTACCCCTACGCTATCCAGTGCTATCCCTACTGTTGCACTCACTGGAGTGGGATTAGTAAATTTTACCCCTCCGCTATCCAGCGCTTTCCCTACTGTTGCACTCATTGGAGTGGGAATAGTAATTTTTACCCCCTCGCTATCCAACTTTTTAACTACTAATGTTTTTATTTTGTTATTAAATGTATGTATTATTCTTTTTTAAATAGTTTAATGTGTTAATTAAATATAGAATATTTTATTTTATTTAAAATTATTTATATATGTGTTTATTTTATTTTTATATAATTAAAAAAGTTTATAAATTAAATTAAGATAATAGTTAATAAAATGTATTTAAGTAAATATATGTATATGTACACTTTTTTGTGTTTATATTTATTAAATTAAGTTTATTTGTTATAATTAGTTAAAATATATATTTTATAAATTTAATTTATTTTGTTAATAATATTAATATTATTTAATTAATTTTATTTAAGTTATGTTATTTTTTAAAGTCGATATTTTTTACTTCTATATTTTTTACATCAATATTTTTGTGTCGATATTATTGTTCTTACCTGTTTAACCCCTTCCATGCTTGTGACGGAGCGGTTCCGTCATGCACGTCGGTTGCGCTGTGCGCATGACGGAACCGTTCCGTCACGGTCCCGTAGGTTAATTAAAACCCCCCCGCACAGCGCGAAAATTCGCGCCGCGTGGAAGGGGTTAAGTATAGGGAGTCGATATTTTTGTTATCGATATTTTTACATCGATATTTTTTTCATCGATATTTTTAACATCGATATTTAAACATGGAACCCTGATTTATTTATGGTTTCTTTAAAATAACTACTTTCTTGAGTCAAAATGAACATAGTTTATCCATATAATTAAGAATATTGCATCATAATGTACAATTGACCGCCATTTTCGCAAATTTCCACCTTCTTCTCTCCCGCAAACATACAATCTCTAATTAAAGTTTTTTGCTTATTTGACGCCCTTGATTGTTAAATAACATCAGCATATTTTTTTAGAAACCCTGTAATTTTATTGAGCTAATGTCCCTGCCACACCAGCATTAGGAACATTGTTGCAGCACTTCTGAAGCTAAAATAGCAATGTTTAAAAAGAATACAGAGGATTTTACACAGATTTTTTCCAAAGTATGATCTCCAACCTTTCCGGGGTCTCAAAATATCCGCCATTTTTCTCTGGAAAAGGTATCCATTCCATCTATTGACAGCTGCTTCTGGGCTGGCCAGTCTGAGGCATCCCGGTTCATCAGCTGAGCTGACTCCCCTGCTGTTGTTTAACATTGTGCAGCGCTGGGTAAGGGGATCAACAGTGCTTTAAATGGTAAATATAGAAGTGGAGGTACTCACTATTTAGAGCACCTGCATGCATCTGGGAAGTGCTGGTACTCTCCTATATAAATGTGTTGCTCAAGTGTTGAGAAGTGCAGGTACTCTCCCTTTCAAATGAAAGAATTGCTAATAATCAGTACCTGCCCATTTAAAGCACCGGGGATCACTGACAGCTGTGGTGTTAAAAAGTGGTCTGCTATGGGAGGAGGATTGACCGGTAATTGGTGTGAAGGATTACCAGGATGGTAAACACTTTGCACTGGTTCTGCCCTTTCATCCGTGTCCAGTAGCAGCGATGCCAGGTGGCCCCATGCTATGTGTGACACCTTCAGCCGGTCCTGTTTTTTTTAGGTTGAGCCTAGCCTGCACGCATGAGCTGTCTGCAAGACCTGTCGTAATCGCTAAAACTACATTATTCCCGCCTGCTGCTTGCCATAGGTTCACTCATGTGTCGCTCTTATTTGCTGCCTTCTAACTCATTCTGACAGCCAATACCTCACTTTCGTTAGAGGCAGATAAGCACTGGCCAAGTACAGTCTCCTTACGGTTTCATTCTTTATTTTTATTTTTTTGGGAGAATTCTTTTTTTGGAATTGTTGCTTGCCACCCTTCGCAGCTTGTCTTGATTACCTCCCCCTTCCGCTTCATGTTATAAGCTCTCCCCTCTCTGAAAACAAATGCAGCTTTTCCCTTCATCAGACCACGATACTTGAAGACTGCAACTCTCTGTGAAATGATACCGTAAACGCTACATTTTATCTTGAACTTGCTGGGTTTAGGGATGCACTGGAAGGGTTAATGCGAGGACAGCTAGCTTGTTCCAGCACGCCAGCCGTATAAGGCCCAACTTCTTGGTTGCCGGCGTCGCTTAATCCACTTAGAAACACCATTTCAGTGCGCGAGAGGTAGAGAGCTGTGCGCAGCACCCGAGAGAGGGAGGAGGGACGCAGGCTATCTGTTGCCATCCTGCCCCGGCTTGTCACTGGGAACTGAGATGCCGGACACGCTGCTGCCCCGTTGCTCGCTGCCAGCCACGCTGCGGCCCCGTTGCTCGCTGCCAGCCACGCTGCGGCCCCGTTGCTCTCTCCTGCCCTCTGGGCCTCATATCCCCCGCCTGCCTGTGCGGGAGGAGGGGGAGCGGGAGCGGGATGCCGCAAGCCTGTGCCCACCGCCTCCTTCCCAGTCCCAATTTCTAACAAGCATTGGCATAGCCAATAGGTCTCGCCTTTGGGACCGTATAAGTGGTTAGTCATGCTGCACATTATCCCGGGTGCTCTGTCGCTCTGCAGAAATAGCGATCAGAGTCACGGTGTGGGACGGCTGATAGAGGAAAGGAAATGCAGACAACGGGAGGGGGCGGGAGCATGGTGAACACGGCGGGAAGTGTCCATGTCATCATGGACACTAGGTTACAGGCTTGGGCTTTCCCTACAAAAGAAATAATTGTGTTCAGATGGGTTGATGACACAAAGACTACACCTCCCAAAATGCATAACGTTATTAAAGGAAAGACGAGAACTGGAAAATTGTGTCCCTGGTGACATCGAGTTCCCTAGTAACCGCACCTCAGAAGGATGAAAGGCCGATACAGCCCAACTGTGATTCAGAGCTGTCAATTGTGGAGCGATGACAGTTCGCAGCAGAGGTGTATTAACATCCTTTTCTGTGAAGTTTACAATCCGTGCTAAGCATGCAGCTATGTCAGAACAGAAAGTGTTCCATTTACTGCCCGGAACAGGAAGCGAAATGTCACCTCAGCCCTTATCCTGTCAAAGTATCAGACCCATGGTCAGTCACGCAAGATTTCTGCTAGGAGCTCGCTCATTCACAGATTTTGATAAACCGCGATTGGGTAGGTTACAGGTTTCTATATCTGCGCTGTGGCAGAGGGCAGAGAAGGATGTAACCGCAAGTTTTCCATTCTGTTTTATGCCTTTAAATTCAGTTGAGTTTGAAGATGAGCATTCTGGTGTTAATGACTGTGGTTGTAGCTAAATTGAAAACACTTTATTACCCTACAGCCGGAGGAGCACACACTGCAGTCACTGCTTATACAGTCCACCGCTGTGTTACATATAGTGTGCCTTTGCTCTGTTAGCGGATGATAAGATGCGCATCGGTAACAATTGTGACTTTAGGGCCAAAAGAATACGTTTTATTGCAACTATGGCCTGCAAAACGGGGAGACAGATTGCGTGGAAGAGAAGCCCGTCCATGCTAATTAGTAAAATAAAAAACAAATGCCCCCTGCGCGCTGATGCGTAAACATTATAAGTAAAGGACAACAAAGGTGTATTAAAAGCACGGCGGCGAAGGAGCATGCACTGCAGTCCTAACATCGTCCCTCCTTATAAAATTGCTTAGTGCTTTGTTAAAACTTTATACATGTACAGGGTATGAGTAAACGGAAGCCAGGAGTGTGAACCCGGTTAAGTGCGTGCTTGTAACTGGTGAAGTGCTTAGTAAAATGTGTGTGAACAGCAGCACTATGTGTGTGGGGAAATATAGCGTGTGCTTTAGTTAAGTAAATACAAGCACAGGGTCTGCATGTAAACAGAGCGTGTGTTTAGCCCCTCCCCAAAAAAGCATATCCCAGAATCGAAAGTGAAAGCGACTGCGCGTATCCCAACAAGAATTGTGACAACACCGTCCCTCCTTGCAGGCGATAACACTACGGCCCTGTTTGTAGTTTCATTCAAAAGTTCCCTGCAGGCGATAATTATGGCTTTAGTGGATGCTTTGTGTTGTATTAAAAGCAGTTGTAACATGAGGGAGTGGCGGGAATAAGAAGAAATAAACAAGAAAGAAGAACTGGAGAGTGTTTAGTCTAAAAAAACATGGAGAGTTTAAGGGGAAATAGGGGTTTGCTGGAATAGAAAAGGTATAGGAGACAGGAGGATGCTATAGAAAGTGCTTTAAGTTGTGTGGAAACATATGAGATATTGGAAGGAAGCGTATGAGGAACAAAACATGGCCTGGAGGAAAAGAGTACTGGGGGAGATGTGTTGTGGCTGCCTGCTGTTCACATGGCGTCGGTGGTCTGGTTCCTGTAAAGCTTTGTGACAACAACTTGTTAATTTATGTTAATAGGAGCGCCGGAGGCCGAGATCACATTTGTGCTAAAGTTTGGCGTTAAGCGAACTGAAGTTTATTTGAAGTGGGGGAAGTGTGCTGCGTATGCCTGCAGGAACTGTAAGCGAGTGGGCTCTCACAAGGCTATTCCGAAGGCAGGATACGTAGTATAGGTATATTTGCAAGTGTTTATTTAGAATGTTTAAAAAATAGAAAGGGAAGCAAAACAAACGTGTTTACAATGTTTCTAGAAAAAACGTTTAAAGAGAGTGCTAAGCGTCCCGCCACACACCACCCTAAATTAAGCCCCTTGCAAGTACTAATATTACGGCTGAAATTTGAGTACGACCCAACATATTTGCCAAATACACCGCAAAACCGGCATAAAACTGTTTAAGAAAATAGGATTACAGAGGAGTAGGTAGTATTCAACACTAACTTAATATAATGCCACAGCACGTGATAACATGTAAGGCCCCTTAACGCGATAACATTACAGCCCTGATAGAAGATTTCTGTTAGATTGAAAGCAGTTAAATGTAAAAAAGTGACGGAAATGAGACTTGTGCCTTGTTTAATAAATTTTTCTATATCTATGCTGTGGCACAGGGCAGAGAAGGATGTAACCACAAGTGTTCCATTCTGTTATATTCCTTTAAATTCAATTGAGTTTGAAGATGAGCGTTCTGGTGTTTATGTCTGTGGTTGTAGCTAAATTGAAAACACTTTTTTACCCTACAGCCAGAGGAGCACACACTGCAGTCACTGCTTATACAGCCCACCGCTGTGCTACATATAGTGTGCCTTTGCTCTGTTAGCGGATGATAAGATGCGCATCGGTAACAATTGCGACTTTAGGGCCAAGAGAATAAGTTTTATTACATCTATGGCCTGCAAAAGGGGGAGACAGAATGCGTGGAAGAGAAGCCCGTCCATGCTAATTAGTAAAAGTCGCGCAGCCGTGAAACTGACACGGCCGCGCGGCCGCGAAAGTAATCGCGAGGGAAGCCAGATGGCAAGGGAAGCCATATGGCGCCTGATCGCGTGTGCACGCTCGCGTGAACGCAAGCTGGTCGCCAGCAAAAGCCACTGCTGTTTGCACTTCCAAAACCCGCTTACTAAAACTCTCGCCAGTGCAGCGCATGCGCTGGCTCAGGCGAGACCTAAAAACGTTCGCATTAGGGCCTTCTTCCCTTGTCCCCTTGTAAATCTCTATTCATGACCCCCGGGAGGCTCCCACTCCCCACCCCCTCTCACGGACAGCCCTTTCTCCTAATGACCGGGTAAAACCCAGCTATTCTCCATCCCCCCCGCTGGGCATCCTCAAATAAGCACATCTGGACCCCTCTCACTGCCGGTGCCGCCACTTTCAATAGAACGCTAACTTTACCCCCACTTACCTCAAATCCGCGTGCTTAATTAGTCCCACTTGTGTCAGTTATAATTGGCTTCTTTTGTATCTTGCGGACTAGACCCAGGTGGGCATCAAGAGCGCTAAATAAAGCCCTCCGTGTGTCTAGTTGCTTTTATGTTTGAAACTTCTTTCGTATATACATTGTCATTATTCCCCCTTCACCACGTGTTGTGTTGTTTCAGCTGGTACGACTCTGGGTTTCCACCTACCCTACAATGCCCATGATGTATTTGGGGCTTGCAGTCTGTTCCCAGCGCGTCATTGCCATGCACAACTGGCAATATACAAATTAGACATTCTAACTGCAAGCTGTTATTTTTTAAGCTTGTTTCAGCCTCTTCTTTGTTATTCTTTTGTCCACGATTTAGGGAATGCAAAGTAAATCACAGTAATGCACAGGCACAGATGCCAACCTGTCATTCATTATCCTGGTAGCAATATGAACATGTGAATGTCCAAACCTGGTATAACTCTGCATTGTAGACCTCAGCAGATGTTCAGGGAGGCTGGTACGTCCGCCTGATTAAGTCATCAGTTCTCGAACAAGGATATGAGTGTCCTTGTGCTCATGATCGTTGTCCTTAAATACCAAGGAAGTAACCCACTGGCGAGCACCATAAAAGCATAAAATGTAAAAATTGCCAATATGATGAATACTAAGAAGATTGAGCTATCGGTCTGGGCAGCGTGACAGCACTTGTAGCAACCACATCATTATGCTCAGTGAATCAAAAGTAACCCATGCCAATCACTACACCCCCAAGAAAAACAGAAAAATTAAATGCATGCACAAGTATGACTTCTTCCGCACTGCACACTAGGACAAAATGCCTTGCACTTGCATGACATAGTAATATACCGCACAAACTAATGTTAAAACAGTACAACAGCTGGTTTAGGGAAAATATGTAAGAAAGTGAATGACTCAACCAGGAGCCATCCTCACCCCTGACAAGCTGCAGAAACAGGAGATCCGTTGGCAAATGCATATCAAACAGAGCCAGCTCCCTGCTGCATTCCATCAAACTACACAGGCTTTGTCTGTGAATTCAAAGGTACCCAGCACTTAATTTGTGTCAGTGGTTGCTGGTGGTGGGCACCAGCACTTTTTTTTGGGAGAACCGGGACTTATTTTTCACAAACAGGTTTACCCAGGAGTAAGACAAAAAAAACAGAAAAGGGAGAAAGAAGGAGGTATTGGCAAATAGGAAATCAGAGGCAAAGGGAACAAGCATTTGCAATGGAATAGGTCTCGCATTTGCGAGAATTTGAACAATTGGCATTGTAAATGACAATGCCTTTTATTTATTTGTTTTGAAAACCTGCAAGCGGTGCGTAAACATGCACTTTGTACTTATAGACCTTGCTTACAGGAAGCAAGGATGGCAGTAAAAGAGGCGCAGTTCTCGTAAGCAACCACTATAAGTACAAAGTGCGTGTTTACGCACCGCTTGCAGGTTTTCAAAACACAGAAATAAAGCATGGTCATTACCCCCAGGTCCCTCCTGTCCTCGTCCCATTCCTTAACTAAGTGGAGATGACCATCTCCGCGACAGAAAAAAAAGAACAGGAGCATGCTGGGATACCCAACCCACTCCCTCCCACTGGGAGTACTTAAGCTGTACCAGCCCAGCATGCAGCCTGTTCTTTTTTTCTGTCTTCCGACAGAATGGGACGTGTTTGGACTTACCTGCTGGATTCTTCGATGGACGTCTCGTCGGGGCTGCTGGGCTGTCCTCGCCGTCCTCTTTACGCGTTCTCCTGGCCTGCCGGGCTTGCCGGGAGCCGTGTTTCTTGCCGCCCGGCCCTTTGCGGCTGGGGCGCCCTTCCTCCCGGTCTCTTCCGTGTTGCAGTGCGCGTCTCCCTGTGGCTTGGCCGGTCTGGGGGACGCGCTGCTGCGGCTGTTTGGCGGGTCCTGGGGCTCTGCTGGGCGATGCTCCTGGGCCCCCTGCCTGTCGTTTTGATACTTCCAGCTGGCTCGGTGTGTTGGGTGTTCACCACGGTCAGCTGCTGTGTTCTGGCGGTCACATGTTCGGATCAAGACAAGCCGGGTGCAGCTCCTCCACCTTTCTCCTGCCGGCCTCCTCCATTCTTCCTGGCGCCCCTGATGCGAGGTTGGGTCAGTCCAGGGGCTGGCCTTGCTGTGGCCTCGAGGGCCGTTTTTGGCAGGCTTCTCCACCCGGCGCTGGTTTCCTGGTGCGCGCCTGGGATGGCTGATGGGGGGGGCAGTGAGCTTGTGATGCGCTCTTCCTGCCCCCTTGGTGAGTACCGCGTAGCGGTTTTCATTTTTTCTCCAGTATCCCACGACCTGTTGGGGTTATGTCTGCATCCCCTTTCTCTCGTGTGTGCTCTTTTCCTTTGTGTATTGTGTTGTGTGGTGCTCCGGCTGTGCTGGGTGTTCCCTCAGCGGTGGTTTACTTGATCTAGGGGGCTGCCTGGATCCGCACAACCCCTACCCCCACGCATGCGCGCACATGCATTTTGGTGAGACCTGCTGGTTGATGTTTCTGCCTCTTCCTCTGCAGGTTTCTTGTTCGGCCTGCAGCCTTCCTGGCCTGCAAGCGCGTGATCTCGTCTGGTCTCCGACGTTGTGGTGCTTCAGACCTGGGTTGTGCCTGGCTGGGGGACCGCTTTGGGATGCCTGGTGCTGTGGGTGCCCGGGTGTTTCCATGGTTGTCGGGCTGTCTTGACTTCCGGCAGTGCCTCCCTGTGTGTCCCTGGTCTTGTCTACTTTCTGGCTGGGAGTTCGCCTGGGTATTCCTGGTTCGTTGGGCTGTTGGGCTTTCCGTGGGGTTCGCTTGCTGCCCTGGCTGGTGTGTCTTCCCCCTTGCTTCTGGTTGCTGCCGCCCTGTGGGCCTGGCCCTCTGGGGGTGGTCGGGGTTTGTTCCCGGGGCCTCCTGCTTGCGCTGCTTGCACTCTGCTATTGAGCTGGGTTCGGCTGGTCTCCCTGGTGCCTTGCCTTATGGGTTCCTTGCTTTCTTCCGGTGCTGTTGGTTCCCGTCGTCCTCTGGTCTCTCCAGGTGCTGGTGGATTCCTGTTGGGGCTTCTCTTTGCAGGCTCCTGTTCCTGCATGCTGGCCCTCTGTGCTTTGCTGGTTGCGTGAGGTGTGGGTGCGTTTGCTGTCTCGGTCCGGGGCCCTTGGTGTCTCCGGCCTGGTTCTCTGCCTCCGCTGCCCACTGTGCCTTCGCAGTCCTGTCTTGGGCCATGGTTTCCCCTGGGTCACTGCCCTTTTTTTGAGGGTTCTGCCTGGGGGGGGGGGTCCTTTGGGACTTCCTCCGTGGGTTCTGTGTCCCTGGCCTTCTGGCTTTTCGCTTGTTCGGCGCTGGTTGGCGTCTGGGCTGGGTTTCGGTCCCTGTGGGTCTGCTGTTGGCCTGTCCCCTGGGTGCATGCCACCTGGCGGTTTCTTGCTTGCGTGTGATGTACTGCGGCCTTGGCTTCTGTTGCGCCTGCTGTCCGCCCTGTGGGTTGGCCGGGTCGGCCCTGGTTCCTCCCTGGGATGGTGTCTGCTTGCTGGGCCGTGGCTCGATTTGGGCGGTCTCTCCCGGTGTTTGTTGACTTCTTCTTGTGGCCTCTTTGCTATGTCCTCTGGGCCTCTGGCCGTCCTGCCCTGCGGGCTTCTGTTGTCCCTGGTCGGCCCTGGTTGGTGCCTGGATTGGGGTGCGCCTGGGTTTGCCTGTTACTGTGACCTATTCTGGTCGCCCCTGGCTGCTTGTCGGGCGTTTTGCCCTTTTTTGGGTCCTGATGCCTTGCTATTCTTGGGCTTCTTTTGGCTGCCTGCGGCCCTTCCGCCCGTTGGTTCCTGCCCTTCTGTGGTTCGGGCATGGTGCCTGTTTGAGTGCCTCCCTGCCTACGGTTTTTGCTGTTGGGCGCTTCTTGCATCCTTCCGGGTGCTTTTGCTTGCCCCATGCTTGGGGTGTCTGCCTTCCGCGGGTCTGCTGGGTCCTCCCCCTTGTTTTCCGGGGGGGAGGGGGGCTGTTGTGTCCTTCCTCGGTTCTGGTGGTCCCTTGGCCTTGTTGGGCTGTTGGCTCCGGGGCGGTGCTGGTTGGGGCCCTGGTAGGTTCTGGCTGGTGTTGGGTGTTGGCTTGTTGGGCTTGCCTTCTCGCCTGCAGCTCCTTTTGCCTCCTGTGGTGGCTGGGTGTCGTTGGTCTTCCTTGGCCTCTGCCTTGGGTGGCCCCCTTTTTTCTTAGGGTGGCCGGCTCCTGTGCCCAGCCCTGTCTGCTGTGCCCTTTCCCTCCTTGTGGGTGTTGGGTGTCGGCCTCCCCTGGTGCGTGGACCGCTTTGTTGCTTCCCGCTCCTCTCGTTCCGCTTTCGGGTTGCGGTTGGCTTTGCCTCGGGTCTGGGGCTCTGGCTTTTTCCCTTTGGGGGGCCTGTCGTTGGGCCTGTGCTCCCACGAGGGCTGTTTTCGGCCTGTGGTGTCTGTGACCCTTGCTCTCTTGTTGGCTCTGGGGTGTTCCTTCTCCCATTGTTTGAGTCTGTTCCCGCTCCCCTGTT
Source organism: Calotriton arnoldi (assembly GCA_963921515.1). Taxonomy (NCBI): domain Eukaryota; kingdom Metazoa; phylum Chordata; class Amphibia; order Caudata; family Salamandridae; genus Calotriton; species Calotriton arnoldi. The sequence goes on from CAWUFW010014058.1 coordinate 45,860, forward strand.
GGGTGGTGCGCCTGTGGCTTCTCCGGGCTCCTCTCCTTTGGTTTCTGGTGCCTGGGTTGTTCCGGTGTGCTCTTGGGGCCTGGGCTCTGCCTCTGTTGGGTTTGCCCTTTTGGTCCCTGTGTTTGGCCTCCCGTTCGCTTGTGCGTTTTGGGTCGCTGGTGCGCCTCTCGGCTTGGTTGTGTCGGGCTTTGTGCTGTGGGGCCCTTGTTTGCTTGGGGTCCTCTTTTGGTCCCTGCTTGGGTCCTTTCCTGGCCGCTCGTTCTCTTGGGCTTTGGCGCGGTTCTGGGCTGGTCTTCTGTCCTTTCCTTTGCCGCTCCTTTTCGGCTGGCTGTGGCGCTGGGTCCGTTGTGTGGACTGCTGGGCTCCCTCCCTCTGCTTCTTCGCTCTCTGGGTGGCCTGGCAGTGGTTGGCTGCTGTGCCTTTCCCTGTGCTCCTTCTTGGTTGGGGGTTCTTTTTGCCTCTCCTTCCGGGTCCTGGTGTCGCTGTGTTGTATGCCTCCTGGCTGGTCTGCCGGTTCTTCGGCTGGCTTCTTGGGCTTTTATGGGTCTCCTGCGGGGTTGGGCTGTTGGCCTCCTTGTTGGTCTTTCCTGTTTGCCCTTCTGCCTCTTGGGGTTCGCCTTCGGTGGTTCCAAGTGTCCTCCTTTCTCCTCCTGGCGGTTGGTCGGCTCTTGGTTGGTGTTGTTTCCTCCTTTCCGGTTCTGGGATTTTGGTTTCCCCGGTTCCGTGTTGGTCCTCTGTTGTTTTCTTTCTTGGCTGTGCCTTGGTTTTTGCCGGGTTTTCTTGGGGTTGAGCTTCTTTGCTCTCCCTGGCCTCCGTTGGGCGGGTTGCTGGGGTTCTTGTCCCGGTGTCTCCTGCTTTGGGGGTGTGCCTCGGGTCTGGCCGTTTCTTGTGCCCCGGGTTCTTCTCCCAGTGGGGTGGCCTTTTGGTTCCTGCGGCTCTTCGGTGTCTCGGCCGGGGTTGGCCGTTGGTCGGTCCTGCCCTGTGGCCTGGTCCTTCTGTGGGTTTCTGGCCTCTGGGTTCCCTGTTGCTGCTGTTGTCGGCTGGGGGGGGCCCTGCTTGGGTTCCCTGCCCCCTTTTCTTCCTGGCTGTTCCTCTAGGTGGGTGCCTGTTTGCTTGTCCGGTTCTGCCCTCTTTCGTCTTTGCGACTCTGCTGGTGGCTTCCCCTGATGTGTTGGGTTGGTCCTGAGGTTGGTCGAGTCTTGCCTCTGCTGTGTTCCTTCCTGGGCCTTCGGCCCTGCCGCCCTGTGCGGTCTGTTCTCCTCTGCTCTTGGCCGTTGGGCTGGGTTGGCCTGTTTGGTTCCGGGTTTGGTGGCTGCCTGGTGGTGCCTGGGTCCGTGGGCTTCGCCCTTGGGGGTTTCTACCTGGTCGGTTGCCCTTTCTGGTTCCATTTATCCGTTGGGGCACGCCTGCTTCTCCTGGACTTCCTTTGGTCGTTCAGGGGGTTCAGGGGGGTGGGGCTTGGTTTTGGCCCCTCTGGTTGCTCCTTTGGGGTTTGGCTCTACGTGTGTGGCCCCCTTCTGGCTTGCCTGGGGGGGGGGTTCTTTGGTTTTTCTCTGGTCGTCCCCTGCTGGTTTTGGGGTCTCGGCTCTGTCCGCTTGGTTGGGGGCATGCTTGGTTGTGTGCTCCTGCCTGCGTTTTTCTCCTTCTTGTGGGCTATTTTTTGCTTCTGTGGGGTGCCGTTTTTCAGTCTGGTGCCCTTGGCGTGGTGGGGTTCCGGAAGGCTGGGTTCTCTGCTTTGGTATTCTCCACTTAGTTAAGGAATGGGACGAGGACAGGAGGGACCTGGGGGTAATGTCCTATTACTTACCGGTAATCTTCATTACTCCTGGTCCTGTTGTCCTGGTCCCATTCCTTACACCCCTCCCTCCCTGGCGGCCGGCCTTCCGGTTGTTGGCTTGGTGTTTCAGGCTGCATGCTGGGCTGGTACCGCTTAAGTACTCCCAGTGGGAGGGAGTGGGTTGGGTATCCCAGCATGCTCCTGTTCTTTTTTTTCTGTCGCGGAGATGGTCATCTCCACTCAGTTAAGGAATGGGACGAGGACAACGGGACCAGGAGTAATGAAGATTACCGGTAAGTAATAGGACATTTACAATGCTAAAGCTCAAACTCTCGCACGCACGAGACCTATTGCATTGCAAATGCTTGTTTTCTTAGCCAGCAGCCGTTTTCATGCTGGGGTATTTAAACTCATACTACTGGGATACGTGTTACTACAAGTTCCAGGATGAAACCGGTTGTTGGCTAAAATGCTATAACTGTCTGATAAGTCACACATGACACTGGGCTAAGTTCATAAATGGTTTACAACCCTCGTTTCCCCCAAATTATTTCTACGGGTTTGCTCTGTCAGTTTATTTGTCAATTGTGCCAGTTTTTCTGCATATAGTAACTTTATTGTCAAGTGTTTTTATGGTGCCTCAGATTAGGATGTCTCTGTTATTGAAAAACAAACTATTCTTCGAAGACAGCAGGACGTGTTTGTCCTGTCCCACCTGAAACACGACAGGGCTCTTGCGTGCTGCATGGGCGTCTCCTCGGAGAAGGGGGATTCCCAGGCGTCAGATGTGCGTGCTCAAAGGAGGAGCCACGTTTGACACCTGCAGCAGGCACGAAGTGAAGGGAGGAGCCTGGGTTACAAGAGTCACGCGCCGAATGAAAAACAAGCATTTGCAATGCAATAGGTCTCGCTTTTGCGAGAGTTTATGCTGTTGGCATTGGAAATGACAATGCCTTTGATTAAACTATTTTGAAAATTAACACATAAATGAAAGGCATTGCCATTTAGAATGCTAATGGCTGGAACTCTCGTAGGTGCGAGACCTATAGCATTGCAATGAAGCGGCCACTATTGTCCCAGGGGTGCTTGGAAAGTGAAAGTACAGGTGGGAGACTGAAAGGAGTCCGATACAGTCGTAGGGTTTCCACGCGAAAAGAATAAATGATTGTCTGGTGATGCAGACGTAACCTGAGCCACTGGCAAAGTCTTGGAGCAAGTATAAAGCCTTTCCCTGAAGCAATTATGGGTTCAATTAAGAAGGGCCGAGCAGGGCACCTTTAATTCCAGTGACGAGTAAACACTTTATGCGCCAGGTTTGGACTTGAAACGTGATGCCTGCAAGCCAGGGTCGGGTGACGATGGGAACAAATAAAATGCTGGCCCCTGCACGCACAGCCAACAAAAGGTGTCTCTGAAACCAACAAAAGAACAGTATGTTCCTGCCGAGAGACTGGCAGAGAAATCCCCGCTGCAGTCGGCCATGCGGAAATCGCATGGCACTTGGCGCCACAACTTCACTTTTTGTAACTTGAGAAAGTCCCCCTGAGCCACTTTTTACGCGGACGCTCCCTCCTACATGTGCATTCATTACCCCCTCATGGGTCCTCCCCGTCCCAGTCCTTACTACGTGAGGCAGTCCTGCCTCCACCCAGCCAATCACAACGCCAGTATTTTAATATTACATAAGCCCCGCCCACCTACCGCCATGCCTGTTTTTTTCTGCTCCGACGGACGGTCGGAACGCTGGTGCTCCCGGTTCCTGTTTCCTGGTCTGGATTTTCTTCAGGACGGTGCCGTGAGTGTTTGAAGTTGCAGTTTTGTGTTCTGCATTGTTTTTCTTGTTGTCGGCGCGGCCGCTCCGGTTTTCCGGTCGACCACGCTCCTGTTCTGGGGTCAGGGACGCTCCCCGTTCATGTGCTGGGCTGGGGCGGGGAGTTTTGTGGTTTCCTGGCCCCGGGTCGTTCCGGCGCTGGGGCTCTCGTGCAGCGTCCGGCCCCCGCGGCCATTGTCCTTTGATCTATGGCTGTGGGTGGAGACTACAGGGCTGCCCTTTTTTATTTCACTCACCTTTTGCGTGATTGGGTGATTGGGGGCAGTATTTATTGGAGGTTGCTGGGCACTTCCTTTGATTGTGTGGTGAGTTCCTGTTGGTTTGACACTGGATCTCTCGCCATGAGTGAAGGGGCTTCTTCACCTGTGCCTGCTAAGGCGATTTCGAAGCAGCATAATGTTCAGGATCTGCAGGAGGATGACGTCTTGCAGATTTCTAGGGCGGATTTACAGGACTTGATTGATTCTGCGGTCCAGTCTGCGCTGCTGGAGCCTGCAGCTAAGCGGGCTAAGGATGATGAGGACGACATGGACATTTCCCCTAAGGGAAAGTACGTCCGGGGCAAGGTTTTTTCTGACATGCTGGTCCATATTCGAGAGGTGCTTGGGTTTGACCCTAAATCCCTGGCTGAGGAGGGATTTTACGCTCAATATAGTTCCTCTGTGGTGGATGACCTCCCCTTCCATGATGTCCTGAAGGATATCCTCGCAAAGGAGTGGCTTGAGGTGGATAAGCAGGGTATTCCGCGATTCCTGGGGAAGCGGTATCGCTTGGCGGACTTTGATTCCCAGTTTCCTGCGATTCCAAAAGTTAATTCTCTTTTGTCCTCTATGGCTTCCGCCTCTTCTTCCTCTTTGTCCTCGGAGGAGGCTTCCCTTTCAGACCCGGTGGAGCGTAAGGTGGAGTCTGCTCTCAAGCGTTCTTACGCCGCTTCTCACTTTGGGATACGTGCTAGCACTTATGCGGCCTATGCTTCGCAGGTCCTGCTTAAGGATTTCGAGACACTGTTTGACTGTCTTCAGGATCAGGGGGACCCTACTCCTGTGTTGGCTCAAATGGAGGTGTTGGCACAATTCCTCTCGGATGTCACTTTTGATTCTTTGTGGGCTTTCTCCTCGGCTGTTGGGGCGGCGGTGGCTGGAAGGAGGTCTCTGTGGACAAAACCTTGGCGTCTTGAGGCTGCACAGAAGGCCTTAGTCCATAAACTGCCTTTTGAGGGTCCCCGTCTTTTTGGGGATGCTTTGAATACGATGGTGCAGCGCTCAGCGGAGGAAAAGAAGTTGTTGAAGCCTTTTCAGCCTGCTCCTAAGAAAAGGTCTTTCTTTCAGAAGCAGGGGTTTCAAGGGGTTTTGTCTTCTCAGCCCTTTCGTGGTCGGGCCCGTGGTCGGGGGCCGCGTACCATTATAAATCCCGGCCTCAGCAACAACAGCAGCAGCAGCAACAACAGCCTCCCTCTGGTGCAGGACAGAAGTGACTATGCCGTTGTGGGGGCTCGTCTCCGTTTGTTTCTGGACCGTTGGTCAGCTCTGATTTCCGACCAGTGGGTCTTGTCTGTCATCGAGTGGGGTTACCAGATTCCCTTCCGGGGCCCTCCCCCTCTGGATTGTTTCCTGGTTACCCCGTTGTCAAGAGACCCCGTGCGGCGCTCTGCCATGTTGTCCGGCGTCGCCATGTTGTTACGGAAAGGGGCTGTGGTGCCGGTTCCAGTGGAAGAAGTGGGCCTGGGGTTCTATTCCCATCTGTTTCTGGTTCCAAAGCCCGATGGTTCCTTCCGCCCCATATTGAATCTCCGTTCCCTGAACAAATTGGTGCGGTTGGATCATTTTCGGATGGTCACGTTGCAGTCCGTCATTCCCCTCATCCAGGAGGGCGATTTTTTGGCGTCTCTGGACTTAGAGGACGCTTATTTTCACGTTCCGGTCCATCCTGCCAGTCAGCGGTTCCTGAGGTTTGCTGTTCAAGGGAGGCATTTCCAGTTTCAGGTTCTGCCGTTCGGCCTCTCCACTGCTCCCAGGACTTTTACCAAGGTATTGGCTCCTGCTGTGGGGGTTTTGCAACGTCGGGGTTTCTCTGTGTTTCCCTATATTGATGATTGTTTGGTCTCTGCTTCCTCCTTTCCTAAGGCTCTTCTGGCGGTGGAGGCTACGCTGACCCTGTTCCAGGAGCTGGGTTTCAAGGTGAATCTGGCCAAGTCTCATCTGGATCCTGTTCAGAGGCTGCAGTTCATCGGGGGTCTGTTCGACACGTCTCTGGGGGCGGTGTTTCTCCCTCCTGTTCGGATCCTTTCCTTACAGACTCTGTTGCGGGATCTCTTAAGCCGTCCCTCTGCCCCGGCTCGTGTTTGGTTGCGGGTCCAGGGATTGATGGCTGCAACCACTGCTGTGGTTCCTTGGGCTCGCCTCCATCTCAAACCCTTGGTAACTCATCTGTTGGCTCGGTGGGACCCCTCCCGGGCGGATTACGAGACTCTGGTTCCTCTTTCTCCTGCTCTGGTTCTGGACTTGGACTGGTGGCTTTGCACTCCCAATCTGGAGAAGGGGGTGCGGTTTTGTCTTCCCCCTCCCCTTCTGTTGACTACGGATGCCAGTCTTTGGGGTTGGGGGGCCACCTTGGGGTCCTTGGAAGCGAAGGGTCGGTGGTCTCGGGGGACAGCGCCCGTTCCTCAAACTGGCGGGAGTTGGCGGCCGTCTGGGAGGCTGTGCAGTTCTTTCAGGTTCATCTCCACGGGTCGAATCTGTTGGTTCGTACCGACAATCAGGTGGCTCGTTGTTACTTGAACCGTCAGGGGGACGAGGTGCGCGTCTCTGAACCTGTTGGCCTCCTTGATTTGTGCTTGGGCGGAATCTCATCTGTTGGCCTTGAGGGCGGTGTACATTCTGGGACAGTTGAATTTTCATGCGGACGCTTTGAGCCGCAACCTTCCATCCTCTGTTCTGTACCATCTCTCTCTTCCTCTGTTTCAGTCCCTTTGTCTTCGGTTCGGGACTCCCTGGATCGATCTCTTTGCCTCTCCTCACAACGCTCTTCTACCCCGGTTTTGTTCGGAGGTGCTGTGTCCTCAGGCTTGGGCGGTGGATGCTCTATCGATTCCCTGGCCTTCGGGCCTTCTGTATGCGTTCCCTCCTATTCCCCTCCTCCCGAGGGTGCTGCAGAAGATTCGGGGGAGAGGGTTTCGGTCCTGTTGATTGCTCCTTTCTGGCCTCGCCGCATTTGGTTTCCTCTCCTGTGGCGGCTGGCGGAGGGTCGGTTTGTCCGGCTTCCTTTGTGCCCGGCTCCTCTTCAGTTTCCGCTCCTGTCTCTGTCTTGTCTTCGTCGTTTGCAGCTGACGGCTTGGCTCTTGAGCGGTTGACGTTGGAGTCTTTGGGCTGTTCCTCTGTGGTGGCTCGTGACATTCAGTTATCGCGGCGCCCTTCGACCCTTAAGTGCTATGGTCGACATTGGGGTTCTTTTGTCTCTTGGTGTTCTTCCCATGGGGTGGATCCTGTGCTGGGGGATCCTGCTTCTGTGTTGGATTTTCTCAGGGATGGTTTTTTGTTGGGCCTTTCCCCTTCCACTTTGTCTGCTCAGTGGGCGGCGGTCCGTGCTTGTAGGGGTCCTGGGGCCTCATTGGAGGTTCTTGCTCCATTGGTCAGTCGGCTTCTTCGGAGTTTTCGGCTTCGTCGGCCGGTCTCTCCTGTGCTCGTTCCTTCTTGGGATTTGCCTACTGTTTTGCGGGGTCTGCAGTTGCCCCCTTTTGAGCCTTTGCTGGAGGCGGATTTGTTGTGGCTGTCCGCTAAGGTGGCTTTTTGCTGGCCATAACCTCCGCTCGCAGGTTGGGTGAGTTGGGTGCCTTGCTCATTTCGTTTCCTTATTTGCAGTTCCTGCAGGATCGGGTCGTTTTGCGGCTTGATCCGGCTTTCCTGCCTAAGGTTTCTTCCAAATTTCATTTGCAACAGGAGGTGATTCTTCCTGATTTGCCTACTGTGGGGGATTCCCTTGTTCCCCCTTCCTTGGATGTTCGCAGGGCTCTCCAGATTTACCTCCAACGTTCCCTGGGGTTTCGGGTTTCTCCTTCCCTGTTTGTCTCCTGTGGGGGTGTGGCTAAGGGGAAGAAGGTTTCCACTTCCACGATCAGTCGGTGGGTGCGTTTGGCGGTCTGCCAATCTTATAGGTCTTTGGATCTGCCTCCTCCGTCTCAGGTGCAGGGCCGTTCGACGCGTTCTGTGTCTGCTTCCTGGGCTGAGGCGGCGGGGGTCTCTATCCAGGAGATTTGTAGGGCAGCCACCTGGCAGTCCCATCACACTTTTGTGCGGCATTATCGGCTTGATGTTTTACATGCCTCTGCTGACAGTTTTTCTGTTGGCGTCTTGAACGCTGCTGTTCGTTAATCATTTCTTGATTAAAGTTTTGTACTTTGCATGGATCCCTGGTGTCCTGCGTTTTTTGTTGGTTCTCTGCTTGTGAGTTCCTCACGTAGTAAGGACTGGGACGGGGAGGACCCATGAGGGAGTAATGTCTTGTTACTTACCGGTAATCTTCATTACCCCGATTGGGGTCCTCCCCGTCCCAGTCCTCTCCCTCCCTCCCTCCCGCTGTGTTTGTGTCGGAGTCTTGTTGATAACAGGCATGGCGGTAGGTGGGCGGGGCTTATGTAATATTAAAATACTGGCGTTGTGATTGGCTGGGTGGAGGCAGGACTGCCTCACGTAGTAAGGACTGGGACGGGGAGGACCCCAATCGGGGTAATGAAGATTACCGGTAAGTAACAAGACATTCGTCTTGACCCATGACATTTTGTAAGGGCATTTCTGCATTTGTAATCAGCACCCCTGATGTGCGACGTCCGTTTGCCGTTTAAAATATGCCATGGTCCCATTGATCTAGGAGGTCAAAGCTAAACAACAAATTGATTAATTCAATTGCACACTGCAAAATATTATGCACACAAAGTAATCATCATAAATATGATGCATGGCGATCCTAAAAGAACAGATAAAATGAGCGTCACAACACACTGAGAACTATATGTTGCGACATTGACCTATCGGTCTCATACAATATGTCAACAGGCAAAAAGAGCACTCGTGCGTAGCAAAATGTGGCACTTCTATGTTCCCACAAGAATATGATTCATCTCTAAGTTAGACTGAATGAATAGCCATGAGCAGACTCGCTTTATTACTGAACTTTTGCTTTGATTGTGCCATAGCCTAATTTGTGGTCTGGAGGTGAGTAGCGGGTTAATGCCTGCGCATGGCCACCAAAAAAGAGTCATGTGATTGAAGTAAAAATGAATAGACGGCCAAAAGATTTCGTAGACAAACTACTCGGGAGTCAGTTCTGGAGGCTCCAGCATTCCTGTTCATGAATCCTGTACTAAGGAAAAAATAAAGATAAACATAAAGGACACGCTCGGCCCCGCTGGGTTTCCCGATGAGGTTTCTGTTTTTCCGCCGCCAGCCTCTCACCCCGTCTTTGCCAATGCGGACTCTCCCCGCTGGTCATTTCCACATTAAGTAATGGCGACACGTTGGACGGCACCGGAGGCGCCCGAGGGAGATGGCAACAGGAGGAGGCGGCGCAATATTTGATAAAACTTTAACTTTGCTAATTATTGCGCACCTCCGGCCAGTGTGCTGCTAAGCAGTGTGCGGCTGAAACAAAATAGTGCTGACCGCCTACATATTGAGGACCATGTAACACCGCAAGCAAACAATCCAGTCCAGATGGGCTGTTGGAGAAGGAGACAAGGCGGTAACAAAAAAGCCTCACTTTCAATCGGAGGCCAGCGTTTAACATAAACTATGACCCCAGCCAATAAGAAAGATGGGCGGGGCTTCAAGTCCCCTTCTGAAATCTCCTCTACCACAATATGTCTCGCAGAGCGAGGAGCGCATGCGCGCTCCAGCGCTAGGTCTGCGAGACCTAATGAGATTGGGAGGCGGGGGAGAAACAAAACTAGGCAGAGTCGACTAGAAACCGAGATGGGGGAAAGAGAAAATATTTGTTACCGTACATGAACTTCCTGAAAAAATCCTGGAAACAGGGCGGAGAGCGTCACTTGAGAAGTGAAACCGAGGCGTGGGCTAAAGAGGGCCTCAATGAGAGACGGCGCTAATGACTGGACGTGGTTGTGAAGAATCTCGTTAGAGAAATTAAAATAATAGGAGGAGGCTATGGAGGGTCTTTAGGAAAAATGCAGTCGACGTGGATGTGGGAGGCTTTGGAAACATGAAAATGAGTCCGAGGCCTAATATTTCATGTAGTATGCATTATGCCACTTTCAGTGATGTCATTGAAATAAAAGGATGTATGATGTTAATCCTTGTGAGGCCTCGAATTATGCAAATTCATAGTTCAAAATATATTGAAAACTTGAATGCTCTGCCTAAGCCTTAAAGTGAAAGGTACCTGTAAACAGTTAATGATATACTGTTTCTCTAAGAATGCTGGACCTTTTAGTTTTACTATCCAAAGCATAAGGGCAGGTACCCCATTTCAAACAATAAACCACGACTGGAGTTTCTGCATTGCGCCAGTTTTCCTAATCAACTGCTCATTATAAAGTGTCACTCACATAGGGCACGTACATACCACTCTGCAAACATGAATCTGTCACACTGATCCATGACTGTTGTCCGTTATTAAACGAGAGCGAGAGAGCTCCGTGGCTGCGCCACCCCCTCTACAGGCTGTGAGGGGATTTCTACGGCTTGAAGTCAAACATTTAACTCTGCTTCCCGTCACTACTCCAGTGTTTGCTGTGGCGATGGTTTAGGTTTCCAAACTTAAGCTTCCTTGCTCACTTCCGGCACTGTCCCCAGCACAGCGGGGAAGAAAGGCCTCACAGCAGAATTACCCATGATTCCATGCACCACCTACCACCTCACTCCACTCCCGGGCTTTCCTTCTTCTTGAAGGTTAACTGGTTCTGACTGTAGTGCGGAGCTCAAAGACTTCAACTCCCACAATGCACTAAGTGGTTAGCCCAGGCAGATTGGTCCTATTTCGTTAGCGAACAGAGCCTGTTGGCATCTCTAGGCACCTGCATTAAGTGCTCAAAAACACCTTATCCCTAGTACAGCAGTAAGCAGTAAAAGAAGCATGAATGGTTCCTTTCTGCAGTTTTGCGGTAGCACGAAAGATTGTTTTTCTAAAAGTGTAAATCTATTTAAACTGCAAGCACAGTTTCTACAGACTTCAGTACAAGGGCAACACATGAACTGCGGGAGAATCTATAGTATTCCTAGTTTTAAGTTTACCAGATGACTGGGGCGTGGTCTGCCGAGCTGCGGAATGGCCGCTCTGTGAGCGCTGTGAGCGAGCTCTGCTGGCCGAGAAACAATCCTGCGTTTATCCTTAAAAACGGAGAGCTAATGCCGAGATAACATCCACCCACCGACAGCGGAATAGTCGATTGCCGTGACTCGCATCTGTGTGTCCCGCTCTGGAGCGGATTTATGCGCCCTGCAGCGTGGAGGCCGGCGACGGAAGCACATCCAGACACTGCGTGGGCGGGCAGACCTTGCAATCGAGCCCGTGGCGGCTGGCGTGGTGCGGGCCTCGGCCGAGGCGACTGCGAGGTGCCCCCTTCTCCCTGGTGGCGGCACCGGATCCTGCCGCGGAGCTGTGCAGCCTTGCTGAATGACCCGCTGCACACGGTTTGGTCTCAGAAGGTGAGGCGCGGTGGAGAAGTGGTTGTGCAGTACCCCGTGAACTGTAGGCGCCATTTTGCTGCCGTGCCACATGCGAGCTCAGCTTGGCGTTCTTTGGCATCACACATTGGGCTGGAGATCGGACCCTCTCTGTCCACGGGCAAAAATACCTACCAACGCCTTGAGGGACCCCAATCAGTGTGCACCTTGCCCCTGGCTGTGCAGCGTGAGTCATCTTGATCCTGTGGTCCTGGTCCCTACGCAGCGGCCATCTTGCGAGAGAGGCCTTTCTGGCGGAGTGCCTCGCGGTAGTGCCGAAAACATACAGATCGCGATGGGAGGACGCTCAGGGTGAACCCTCTTGGCGCCACTGTGGTCTAATAGATTGGTAATCCGTCGAGGAGCAGTCTTTAGTAGGAGTGTGTGCCGATCTCTACAGGTGTGTCCGCTTGCTAGTCGTGGTGCTGGGGGGGGCCATCTATGCTTCCCTGTGGGCTGAGATTGTGCATTGACCCACGCTTACTCAACAAAGGCTGCCGTATGGGAGAGAGGGTCGTGGGTGCGTGACCTGTGCCGCGACAGGCAGAGAGGCTCTGCAGCTGAGACTGGTCACATCAGCACAAGATATGGGGAAACAAGATGCTAAGCAGCCGAAGTTAAACTTCGACTAGCGGAGGATGACTAGACTCACGGAATCTGACCCTGAAGCCGGCGCGGAGAGATCTACGGAACAGCACACGGATGATCGAGGGGAAGACATCCGCACACTGATGCGGTCAAGTCTGCGCAATATCGACACCAAGCTTGACGCGCTCACTACCCAACTGGAATTCGTCAAGTCCCAGGTAGGGACCCACAAAGATAGACTCGACATCCTTGAAAATAAAACGTCCGACTTCCACAAATTTCAAGTGGAAACAAAGGAACAACTTTTGCAGATGGATAGAGTGTTGGGGCTAATCCGCGCTGAGAATGAAGATTTGGAGGCAAGGTCTCGTCGAAACAACTTGCGTATCACAGGAATTCCGGAGACCACGGCTATTGTCAAGATGGAGACCTATGTGGCTGATTTACTCCGGGAACTGTTTGATACTCACCTCTCCCCTGTCTTTGCGGTCGAGAGAGCGCACCGCGCTTTGGGCCCTAAACCACCAGTCGGAGCTCCACCTCTGCCCATCCTTGCCCGGATCCTTAATTACCAAGACCGCAACCTGATTCTGCGTCTGGCACGCAAGATGGGGAAAGTCACGCACAAGGTTAACCAGATTTCCTTTTACCCAGATTTTACACCAGCGGTGCAGACGGCGAGACGTGAATTTCTGCCTGCGAAGCGGATCCTGTTGCAGGCCCAGGTCCCCTACTCGCTGTTGTATCCAGCCAAGCTTAAGGTTACATATGATGGCTCTACAAACTTTTTTACTGATGCCAAGTCCCCCCTCAAATTCGCAAAACACATGGGCGGTAAGCAGTCGAAACATGGCTCCAGGTCGGCGGATTCGGCAGAGACCCAGCTAAGTGACAATGACTGACAGCTCTCCTACTATGCCATATTACATGATCTGGATGTTTAGTATTGTGTTTGTTGTTGGGACACCTATTTGAAATCCTTTCCTTTGGTGGCCCCTGTTTTCTATAGCACGAGCCCCCATGATAAGTTCCTTCCTTCTGGCTGGCTTCCCCCGGGCTGGGTGTGAGAGACCTACCTTGGCGGGGTCCTGCTTAGGGGTCTGGGGGGCCCATACGGCGGGTCGGTCGGAGTTGAGACACACCAGACTGGACAGAGTTATATGACCTGTCGGGACTCCAGTCAGGCCCTAATGCTATGTGGATGGTTTATTTGAACTCTTCTCCTGTTATTGGCTCAGCTCTCTGCAGTATCTTGGCCACCCTGCCTCGGCAGGGGAGTGCGCCGGCGATCCTGCATCCCTATGGGAGGATTCCCTTGTGCTCAATGTCTCTTTATGTGTTCATGGGAGGGTTATCTACAACCTGATTGGGGGGTTGGAGTGGGTGGGGGGTTGGGGGTGGGGAATGTTGTTATGTTTTTAGCCAGTATAATTCTTTGCTGCTTGTTTGTCTGCACCGGGAGATCTAAGAATAGGCTGTGCTGCCCTTGCCCCACTGTTTTCATGCACTTATTACAGTTTGACACCACGCCACCAATCTGAATTTCCTCACATGGAACATTAGGGGATTGAATGACGGTAGGAAGTCCAGGCTTGTACATGCTTACCTATTGAGACATAATATAGACGTATGTTTACTGCAGGAGACCCACCTTAACGTCGTGCCTTCCCCTAGGCTAAAGCATAACCGGTGGAGCCACGTATACTCCTCCATATATTCCAACTACTCCCGAGGAGTAGCGGTGTTGATTAAACAGGGCCTGGACTGGAGGGAGGGGGAACTACACAGGGATTCCGAAGGCAGATTTATTATCATACTGGGCACACTGGGTGGGGCCCCAGTTGCGATAGTCGCGATATACGGCCCTAATGTGGACTCCCCTAGCTTCTTTCAAGACATCTGGGCTAGAGTTAAGGCGACCGGCTGCAGCACTATTCTCTGGGGGGGAGATTTTAATGCTGTCTTGGATGATGACTTGGACAGGAGGGGGGCGGCCCGGACCTTACACCCTTCAGCAAGCGAAGCCCTAAACGCCATAATTTCAGATGGAGATTTAGTCGACATCTGTCGCTGTAGGCACCCTGCGATTAGGGAAGGCACCTGTATTTCTGAACACCATGGTGCCTGGTCCCACTTGGATTTCTGGCTGGTTTCTCGTGATGTGGCCACCTGGACCGTAGGGGTATCTCATCTCCCCAGATCCTTGTCGGATCATGCTCCATGTCTTTTGCAATTAGCACTCCCCTAGTCCTCCCCACGCATGTTCTCTTGGCGGCTCCCACAACATGCACTCTTAGATGAGGCTTTTAAGGAAGAAATAAGGACGGATATCACTGACTATTTCACTCTCAATTCCGGTTCGGTGGACATGGAGGCCTCCCTCTGGGAGGCATTTAAGGTGGTCATTAGGGATCAGTGTATCGCTCGCCAAGCGGGGTGTTAAAAGCCATTCGGGGTTCGCTTGCCTCCCTGGAGACTCAAATCAGGGGACTAGAAACACAATTTTATTCCTCCAACGACCCTGACACGCTGGCCCTCTTAAAGACCAGACTGCTTGACTTTGAAGAGGAAGCGCAGCGTGAGGTTAAGTTTCTTGGGAAATATGCCGAGGCGCAGCGAAATGGAGAGGGCGATAGGCCAGGAAGGACGTTGGCTAGTATGATCCGAACCCCGCGTTCCACTGCCTACATTCCTGAGCTAATTAGCACGCATGGACCTGCTATTAGGGGACAGGCGGGCATCCTGGACGAATTCTCCTTTTATTCTAGACTCTACACTGCCACCCAAGAGACATGCCCAGAGGGAATGCAGTCCTTCCTTGATTCCTTAGAGTTACTCTGGTTCAGTAAAAGGCACAGAGATTACATGGATTTCCCGTTTACTGTAGAGGATGTATCTCAGGTCATTAAAAGTTTACCTTTAGACAAGGCCCCTGGGTCTGATGACCTAACTACAGTCTTCTATAAAACCTACGTGGAAGAACTAGCGCCACATTTGATAGCACTATACCAGGAAGCTCAGACTACTGGTATTTTACCAACAACCATGCGTGAGGCAATAATAATCACTTTGTTGAAGCCCGGAAAGCCTGAGACTGAGCTTGATTCCTATAGGCCACTGTCATTAATAAATGTGGATGTTAACATTCTGGCCAAATTGATAGCCAATAGACTGCAGCCCCTACTTCCCCTTATCGCTCGCCCCGATCAGTCGGGATTAATTCCCGGGCGGTCTACCTCCCATAACCTTAGGACTTTCGGTGCTACATTACCTCCATCCAGACGTACAGGCCGCGGCAGTTTTTCTTGACGCTACCAAAGCGTTCGATACGCTCGAATGGCCGTATTTGTTCGCTATTCTTGTCCGTATGGGGTTTAGCCCGCTTTTTATTAATCTTATCCGTTTGTTAGACACTAAGCCCACAGCTCGGATCAGAGTGAACGGCCTTCTGTCGGAGCCTTTCCCTATTTCGCAAGGTACTAGGCAAGGCTGTCCCCTGTCCCCCCTGCTTTTCGCGATTGCGATGGAACCCCTAGCTGCACGTATCAGGCGGCACCACACTTCCAGGGGTATTGGGTTTAGTACCAGAAGCCTTCTCATCTCGTGATATGCTGACGACGTCACATTATACATCACTGACCCAGTGGCAAACCTGGACCCCCTCTTGAGAGAGTTCATTATATTCGGAGGACTGGCTGGTGTCTCCATCAATTGGGCTAAGTCTATCGTGTTTCCCTTGACGGATAACACAACCCTGGTGATCTCTGAGTTTCCTTTAAAATGGGAGGCCGAGGCGGTTAAATACCTGGGCATTTGGATCAGCCGGAACTTACAGGAGGTGTGGAACTTAAACTACGGACGCGCCATTACCTGGTTGGAGGAAAAGGTCACACTATGGGCTAGACTCCCGTTATCCCTGGCAGGGAAAATCGCCCTAGCTAAAATGGTAGTATTACCGAAATTTCTTTATTTATTTGCCAACATCCCGATCCCCCTTACACATATCTTCTTCAAGTCCTTAAGATCACTGCTAGTTTCACTGGTATGGGCGGGTGGGCAGGCTCGAGTATCCTGGGATTTGCTGACACTCCCACTGAAACAGGGTGGGATGGGTGCCCCAGATATGCAACTATACGCCTGGTGTGCTCAGGCTCAATTCCTCCACCACTGGGTTTACCCAACACCCTTCCAACCTCATGTAGCTGTGGAGACTGACGCGGTGGCGCCTGTTCCGCTCCGTGTGGCACTGTACAAACCATACCGCCGCCCTCAAGACGGCATAGACACCACGGAGACCCTACGCTGGGCATGGGATGAACTGCGAAAGAGGGTGGGCACTCCCGTACTATATGCCCCTTCTATACCACTAGCACACAATCCTATGTTACCTAACATAAAGGACGGAATTAGCAGAACAATGGCACAAAAGTTGAACCTCCGCACATTCGCAGACATATACCCGGAGAACACATTTCGACCCCCCCCCAGTTGCAGACGAGGGTCAAACGGTGCTATTTGCTGAAATGTTCCTATATCATAAGCTCCGGGCCGCCTGTCGCTCCCTGCACAACAGTTTTCGGGATCCCCCACCACCTCTGTCAGCATTAGAAAATCTGTTAAGCTCACCTTCACCCTGTAAGCTTGTCACATGACTTTACACACACATGCAAAACACAGCACCATTGGTGAAGCCCAGAGCATTACAGGGGTGGAACGATGAGCTTCCCGTTCCGCTTACTGAGGACCAGTGGTCATATTGTTGCTGCCAGCTCACTGAGTTATCCCCCAATTATAGGCTTCGCCTGCTCCATTTCAAGTTCCTCCACCGTTTTTACAGGACACCCATAGGCTTGCACCGCATGGGGTTGAGAGACGATGAAAGCTGCTGGCGCTGTGGGTTTACTCCTGCGTCCTTCTTACACATGGCATGGGATTGTCCGAAGCTAACGACATTCTGGTCCACGATCTTTACACTGATCAACCAGATCATCGGTACACCTGTGTCCGCCACCCCCCTGTTGGGCTTCTGAGCTATGTCAAAGACACGCCAATTAAGGTACGCAAACTGCACGCACTGCTTCTCCTATTTGCCAAGCGCCAAGTTGCCGTGCACTGGGGGAGAAGGAGGGTGCCTTCTATTAAGGAGTGGATCAGGGACTCCCAATTAACCACATTCTGGGAATTAATGCCCCCCACTTCAAGACCTATGGACATTTGGGAACCGTTCATCAATTGGGCCCGGGAGAAGCAGGGGTCAGATAGGGACACCTCGACATACACGGGGGTCAACATATGGGCTATTGTGAAACGTTGTGGCTATCTTTCTTTACAGTTAACCTACCTGCAGTGCATGCGATACGAGACGAGGCTCTGGACTTGCGGTCATGTTCCCCATATGCTTCTTTTTCGATTGGTATTGCAATGTGGTGGTCATTTACATCTTTCTGTTTAATCTTAGTGGGATGGGCGCATATTGTATAACACTTGTAATGTTCTGATTCTGCAGATTTTACTCCTGAACATGCATCGCTAGCATACTGGCTAGTTGTTTATTGTGTTTATATTTTCTTTTGAAAATGCCAATAAAAAGAAATAAAAAAAAAAGTTTACCAGATGACTGACTCCATGTCAAAATGGACACAACTTTCCAACCCTTGGGTACCTATTTAACAATTTAATGCATTCTGGGAAATTTAGTCTTGGTTCATTTCAACTGACCCAAATGGGCTTTGCCCCCTAAAAGCAATGATTTGCCAAAGGAAAGCCCAGGACTAGAACATAGTGGCGCTGATGACACAGTGTCATCTGGTAACATTACATAGAGGGTCTGCAGAAGTATCTCAGTGTCTTCCTACGAGATCATACAGAGCTCACCCAGGCCTTACAACTACCACCTGCGGTCACTTACTCTGCAGTGACCAGTTCCAATCTACCTGTGTTCTGTGTCCACCTGCCAGTAGTGGTCTCCAGTGCTCACTTGCACATTATGCAGTGACCAGTGCCAAATCCTCATGCAGCAGTGATTAGTGTTCACCCACCTGAAGTGAGCACCAGTGCTCGCTCACTCTGCAGTGACTGCAGTCAGCCCAAGCTGCAGTGTTCAGCTCCCCCTGCCGCTTTGCTAATCACAAACTGCTGCAGCGATTTGCATAAATCCCCTTTTCGGTAGGCATACACCCCGCTCTGCCTCACCAATTTGAACTGACCTGTGACTACTCGGCCTTCAGAGCCCCATACCCTAGCTGTGCCGCAGCAGCCTTATTTTAAAAGGCTGATACTGGCGGTAAATAAGCTCAACTCCATTACCATGATTTTACCGTAAGTGAGACTCGGGTAGTGAGACTCACTCACAGTAAATGTCTAAAAACCGGATGAACAAAAGCAAAAAGTCCTCGTGGACAAAATGGGCTGAACCCATTTGCTACAAATATACATAGTGTGCTTTGGGTCAGCCCCTTGCTCATGACTGGATGGCTTTAGAGACTCAGTTCCAAGCACCTGAATCACTAGATTGTCTATGTATTCTTTTTGTCCCAGCCTTGAATCTTTCCTTCTTTACTGTCCGTTTGATTGGATTACTTGTATCTATCTACAGCTGACATCAGGGAGCTACCTTTTTCTTTTATTTTAAACATTCTATGAAGTGCACGTCTGTCACTGCTTTCCCACAGGTATGCTTAATTGCTTTCCCCCTAAGATCCCCCCTCCTCCTTCTCAAACCCACTTGTTCGTTACCAGACAGAAAAGACTATCTGGTTACGAAACACCTATTGTGAACTTACGATGTTACGAAACACCTATTGTGGGCTTGCAGTCTACCCACTGATTACTATTGGTTGACTTTATTGTAACTCTAATTTGCCTGTTTCCTGTTCAATGGCTTTCCTTCCTCTTCCTGTGTTTTCTCTTCCCTGCAGTGTATCCTGTTTGTTTGGCTGACTTGTATCCTTCCACTGCTCACATTCAGGGAGCTACTTTTTTCTTTTTCATTGAGCCCTCCATGAGAATTCATGTATTTTCTAGCTCTCTCCCTCGTGTCCTGCTTCCCCACTCATCATATACCTGCTCCTCCCCCTCCCCCCACCCACTCGGTGTCTCTCCCCACCTCTCATATCTTGTAACAAGGATATTTTTGCTGAGGTATGGCTGAAGAGCAGACTTTAAGGGCTGTTCTTCTATCTCCTGAATTTCACACATTTCACGAAAGCACAAGCTTTGGCAAACAATGGCTTTTATGACAATGGAAGAAGGGCCATTTCCTGCACTCACTCAGCTTGCGTCACAGCCATAAGGTGTACTTAGCATGACTCTTCTCCTGGAGACCCATAAAGCTGCTCCCTGGACTACTGCATAGGACCAAATGGCTGAATCCTGTGAAAATTAAATTAGTTCTTGACAAGCGTTTTTTCCTTATTCATTTTTAAAAAAATCTGTAGAGAGTACATAGAGAAAAGTATTTGAAAAAAATGGCATTTAGAAAAGATTGAAATAATTGAATTCAATGTACAGTTTTGTGATACCACAAGATATGGGTTTGCTTTTTCCTCCAGTATTTTGATTTTTGTTTTCTCTTACGTTTTTTTAACAATACTTTAGAGACAAATATTGGCCCAGCCCTTGCATTATAAAGGTTGGAACCATTTTCCTTTCCAATGGCGTTATAGGGATGCAAGTGCCCTAAGTTGAAGAGAATAGGTTTTGTTTTGTAGGCACTTACTAGGGATTTCAGCTTCTAGTCCCCATTATGCAGCACATCAGGAGCTGGGGACCACATTTAACTTGCGCCCATATTACTTTGGGTGTCAATATGGCACAATGAGCATGCCTTACTAAATACGGCAGTTAATGAATACTGTTTAGTTTGCAATGTGGGGAACATACCCTGGCTTAAATATATGAATGCAATTTCCATAGAGATTGATAACCAATCCCTTTATTTTTCGCCACTAGGGGTAAGAAAATCAGATAGGGAGTTTATCGCTAAGATTTGTTTTGCACATGATGAACCACCATAGAGAGAATGAAGAGTTGCAGAAATGTTATATGCAGAATTATATTATGATTCAATCTCCTGTCATATTGGAACCCTACTTGGAGCTGCTTACTGATTCATGGGAAAGTGCGCTCCTGACCAGGTTCCAATTCAACTCCATCCAGTGTCTGTTGGGTTTTTCTTTAGGGCAATATGATGGCTCCAGTATGTGCTGCAGTCAGTGTGATGAAGTATCTGACCAGACCCTTTTACATTTGTATTTTTCTGCAAATTTTGCAGACCTCTATGCTGCAAGTTCATAGTTCCAATTTTACTGAGACAGCATTTTGATGAGTGCAGGCCGGCTTTGCTTTATTTCCAGCTTTTAAATAGCCCTTACGTTTGCTGTAGTGTTGGTATGTTATTAAAATCAGCTGTGAGATTTTGTAACAGTTTATTGCTCTTACTCGGCAGGGACTTAATTGACTATGATCCCTTGTTTTTATCTTATGACCTGTAGCTTTATATGACAATTTATCAGCAAATGTTTTATTATGTGCTATATTAGTTTCTTCATTATGTATATGTGTATTTTTATCTGTATTATTTTATGATTACTTTTTTAATAATCCAAATAAAAGAGAATGCACTGCTTTGTCAATGGTTGTTTCACTTGCAGTGTTTACAGTGAATCTGTAATTAATGGAGCACAGTCAGAGTCAAAATAGGTCCTAACGAAGTCTGGGAGAAATTTTAATTACGCCAGCGTAATCAGAGGAATTTCAGCAATTATTCATTACTCTTGTGATGCGAAATTACTGCAATTAAGCAATTACGTCATTTTGACTAAATAGGAGTAATTTGGTGCCAAAATCCTACAGTAGGAGCACAGGAACAATGAACTAAGAGAGAGTGAGTGGCTGATGGCTACTGCTGTTCATGTCCTGTAGCATTTAGTGGAATTTTCTTAGCGCAAAAACATCCTTGGGCCTATTTTGGACGTGTGAGGGTACATTTGGCACTAAGAAAATAGCGCTAAATGCTGGATTACACTTCTCACACAATTACGCATAATTACTAGTAATTTTGAAGTAATTATGAGTAATTACACTAGAGAGAGTTATGCCAATTAAGACTGATAGAGCGCGATTGTGCTCTTTCATTTGTAGGGGTGCATTATAGCCATGAGTAGTTCGCGCCTACATTTATTCTTTTGTTGTATTAATATGTGACAGTAGAATGTGAGATGTAATAATGTGAAAAGTGATGTGTTAGGCACATTTTCCATCTAAATGTGGAGAAATTAACGTTGCAGTATATTTGTGTTTAGCTGAAAACATTTCACGTGCAGAATTGAGCTAGATGCTTGCACTTGTTCAAGCATTTAATGTGCCCATGTAACATGTTGATTTAGAAATGCTCAGTAAAAGAGTTCATTTATGTGTAAATTCATGAGGCCTATGTGCTATTCTCTTATTTTGGCAGATTTCTGTAGGCCTGAAATGCCTTCTCTCTGACTGCTCTCGCATATTAGATTTAATAGTTGAATTTCATGTTCAAGTTGGATTTGTTCTTTTCTCACGTTTCTGTTGCAGGTGGAGAGACTCACCGTTGTTAGTTAGAATAACGCTTTTGTTTTAGGACTTCGGCTTAGGGAGGAGAGGTTACATTTGTACAAGGAGTGCTGATAATGTGAGATTGTGTTCTTTCTCACTGGAGAAGGCCTGGGAATCAAGGTCATCGAGCCAGGAGCTGGGAGTATTGAAACTGAGCGGAAAATCACCAATGAGGAGTGCCCAGCAGGATGAGGCGATCGGAAGACGAGCAGTGGCCGTGTTCTGTGATTTTTGTGTTGGAATTAGGGACAGCGCCCCGGGGGTTGAGTCAGGAGAAGAGAGGAGATCAATGGTGAGGAAAGGAGCATCTTAGAACGAGCTCTGTAGTCTTTGGCTTCTTCACCCATACAACGTGAGTGCACTTCTTAGGAACACTTCATGCGCTTACACCTTTTCTTGACTTGCCTGGGAAATGCTAAGTAGGGATGTCACTTTAGAGATAGAGTAGGGACAGACTAAAGCTTTTCACTTACGAACCTCCAATGAAGTCTGATCTTGATGTGGGGTCATTTATTGGCTGTGTTCTCATTTTAGAATTTGTTATTCTTTACATGCTTCGATGATTTAACTTTGCTCGCAGGTTTGGCTTTGTATTAGTTCGATGTATTTCTATACCCTCATCTTGAGGTGCTTGTATATCCAGTTATTTTTGGCTTTGTAATAAACCCACTAACCTAGAACCTGGAGTCTGTGATTCTTCGGAGTCATGAATTATTGTGTTCCTGAACCTGATGTGAAAAGTTATTTCTCTCCTCTACACTTCTAAGCAGGCACCAACGGTCCATTGACAGAGAGTTCCAGAGTAAATCTGAATCAGGGAACTCGGGCCCATCCGCTGGTTGCAGAGGATGGTTGCCTCTTGGAGTGAGGGGAGAATCTAGAAAATTAGGGAAAGTTTAGCCATAGAGCCCAAAGGATGAGAGCCCGGAAGTTCAAGAGCGGAGAGCGACTGTGCCTCGCGGAGACTGATGGAGAGTGACGGTGCGGCGGGATTAGCGGTTCTCGGAGGAATGAGTATGAATAGGGATGTGTGTGTTAGATTGTGGTGATTTGATTGTGTGATGTCTTGCGGAGTTGGGATGAGAGTTGAGTGAATGTGGTTTCGGGCCAAACGCACGCGGTCCATGTGATATGATTTGATGATTTTGATGTCAGGCTCGAGGAGTAGCCTAATATCCCGGGATAATTTGAGGTGTAGAAGATACCTTGTGATGTAATTGTCTGACCAGTGATTGTGGGAGTCGTGAAGCTCTATCGATTACCCATTTGGAGATAGGGAACGTGTGTGAGTGAGCTTGTTAGAATCTTGTGGAAAGCTAGTGCATAAGGGTGGACCACAGCGATTCGAGTGGCCAACTCAGGTCATGGTTCACGGTGTGAATGGTCTTGAGAGATTGGATCCTATCAATTTATTTATATGACTGTCAGGTCGTTCTGTGGACAGACAGTCTGATATGTAACTGTCTGGTTGTTTGGTGGACAGACAGTTACTAGATTCTATGAGTGAAGTGTGTAAATGTGTAAAGAGAGGTTGTAAAGGAGGGTGAACCGTTGTGAGAGGAGGAAGAGTGACGTCGGAGAGTGCCGCGCTGCGATAGGTCGGTTGGTGTGAAGCCGCACTGGGATTGGTGGATTGTCATCAGGAAGTGGAAACAAAAACATTTTGTGGGAAAAATAATTTGATTTAATCATGCGATGCTTCAGAGTGTTATGAGATCTTTGTAGAGGAGATAGAGGAGTAGTGACTCGAGTGGGTGAGGAAGCACCACCCGAGGATACCCCAGCACATTATATGGCCATGAATATAGGACTCCATACCATAGTTTGGCTTCAAAATTGGCATAAAATGAACAAAAAAGAGGGAGATTTGGCTTTTCCAAGTTATGGTTCATTTAGACTAGAGGTGCTATATCAGTTGAGGAGAGTGATGGCTTCATTGCGACCCCCGCCTAGACGAACACAGTTTGAGGCATTAGATGCATGGATGAGAGCAGCACAGGCAAAGAGTAGAGAGCGAAGTCAAGGAAGGATGAAAAGGGCGATGAAGGCGTATCAAGATGCGCGATGCGATATGCAGTTGAAGAATTGGAGAGTAGACACCATCGAGGGAGAGAGGCTGTTTCTACTATTAGTGAAAACAGGAGATGTTCGGAAGAGGAAGGACAAGGACGATAGTGACACTGATGACAGCTTGTTAGATAGGTTGCTAACAGAACGTCCTCCTCCACACAATCCAGACTCAGATGAGGAAAAACGAGCACTCACAGAGAAAACAGGAGAACCACAGGCAAGCCCTAGTGCAAGAGTAGTAGGAAAGATATCAACAGGAATAGAATGAACAAGGATGCCAGCACCTAGGAGTACAGAGGTGCATGGAGTTAATGCTGCTATGCGGTTGCCGGAAGCCCTTACGGTACCGGTTACCATTGGACCCATGGTGTCAGTGTATGACCCAAAGGAGGGGGAAACAGTAGTCAGTCACAGCCAGGAGTAGGAGGAAGAATTGATCCAGGAGGGAATGGTACTGTGAGCAGGAATGGCACCTTTTTGGTGCCTATAGAAGCCAGTACTCCGTTGCCAGCTACTGCAGACTCTTTTAGAGGACATGTTGGGTCAAGCGCAGTAAGGTCAGTCTCATTGGCAGACTCGCATTCTGATCTGAGGATGTGGGAACCTCCGGTTACAGGACCCACAGGGAGAATATCAGAAATGGGAATCGATCAGGGAACTTCTGGGAGTCAGAATGTCCCACGGAACATAGCGGAAGGAAATCCTCGTAGGACTCAGAGCAGTGAAAGTGAGGAACTGAGTAGTGCACCAAGTCAGGGAACAATCAAGGCTGCAATAAGGGCCAAGGTGATAGAAGTGGTAAGGTTAAAGGTAGAAGTGGATGAGATAATAAGCGGAAATTTGCCCCTGGAAAGGATGGAACTTTATGAACAAGATGAGCTATTGTAGGTGGTGAAGAATGTCACCCGTAAGGCAAGGAGGGCACATGACAAACTGACAGAATTGGCACAAAGGTATAATGTGGATTTGTCCAAGACCAAAATGTTACAGGGAGGTCATTACATTACATTACATTAAATTACAGTGATCAAGAACTGGAAGAGAAAAGAGTCATCGGATTGAAAACCCACATTCGAGAACTGATTGTAGGGATACGTTCATGGAGTATGCTTGATAAGTGGGAGGAAAAGTGGTCCAAGAAAATGAATGTCAAGAAGGGGATAGGAGATACGCCGCCTCCAGGAAGGGGCACAGCAGGAGTAGAGGCTTATCCATTGAGAGAGGTACCAAGCGAAGGGTATGTGCATGTGCCTTGGAGCAGGGGTGATTTGGCAGCTTTTGCAAATGATTTTCCTCGGCTGAGGGAAAAACCTGTTGAGTAGTACAAGCAGGTTAATCGCTTTGTCAGGATTTCAAAAGTACTGTGGATTGATTTGCATACTTTGTCTGACATTGTAGTACCGAGTGATTTGTGGTCTGCTTGTAAAATTGCGGTCGACTGGCCATCTTACGAACCCGACCGAGATCCAATTACGCATGGTTCTTCACCTTTGGTTAATGAAGAAGTTTGAGCAGGTTATCACATGGTTGCAATCTAAGATTTCGCCACAAGATATCGATTGGGTTAAAATAGATCAGACTACCCAAGAGCCCAAGGAATCAGTACATGCTTATTACGAGCGGCTCTTGCAAGCCTTTAAGCAGTACAGCAGCTGGACACACTAGATTCAAAGGGCATGGGACAGTTTGTTTCCAAATTTGTGGTAGGATTGAGACCAGGAATTAGCTTTATGATTCAGCAGCATCTGATCTGTTGGTAAAATAAATCTGTGGACGAAATTCTGCGGTATGCCAGATACTGTAGCGATGAAGTAGATTCGAAGCATAGGAAACTAAAGGATAAGCTGATGCTAGTCCAAATGAGAAATGCAGACAGGGTAGACCAAATGCAGTCGAGTGGAGGAACGTTGGGACAGAAGCAGGGAAACAATCATGGAGGAGCCCAGAACACGTCGGCTCACGGGGGTCAGGAAAGAGGGAAGCCCATAGAGCCCAAGACGGGGGTAGATGTTGGTACCCTAAAGAAAACTACTGCATGTCATTTTTGACACAAGGTGGGGCATTGGAAGCGCGAGTGTCGATTAAATTCAGCCAATCAGATCCAAGATGAGGAGATAGTGCAGGTGGCTGAGGTCGTAAGCACTGCGACAAGGCCCCGGTCCGTACAAGGAGTGGGTCTGACTCCACAAGTGCAGGTTCCACAACCTCCGAGGATCCCGCAGGGGAACCAAGTGTAATAGCAGATGCTCTTTATCGAAACTCTAGATGAGTCAATCTAGACCCGTTGCAATGACGGTACCTGAGGGAGGAGGAAGACTGTACCCTTGGAGCAGTCTTAGAGGTAGACCAGAGAGGACCGTATGTGGAGGCAGATGTAGACGATCATCCCATCACATTCTTGATTGATACTGGTGCTACCCATTCTACTGTGAGGTCCACAGTAGCCCCAAACCTACCCCTCTCTGGACAATCGATCCAAGTTGTGGGAGTTGCTAATAAGAGAATGACTAACCCATTGACAGATGAAGTACCTGTGAGAATAGGAACCTTTCAGGATCAACATAAATTTGTGGTATGCTATTCGAGTCCAATCTGTCTATTGGGTTATGATCTTTTGTACAAATTGAATTGTACCATCTATTGCACACCCAAGGGAGTGGAGTTGCAGACTAATGATGATGACATTGCATTCAAATTGGCGAATCAGAAATCTCTGCATAGAGATGTTTCCCGTGTTGACAACTGAAGATCTGCCATATGACTTGAGGGGCACAGTCTCTCTGGTAGTATGGGACTTCATGCGAGAAGAGATAGGACTGATTCAAGGGGTTGAGCCAGTCAAGATATAGATCAAGCTGAATGCTGAATTCCCAAGAATACCACTGTACAATCTGACACCGGAAACGGTGGCAGGAGTAAAGCCAGTGATCGAGCCCATGATCAAACAGGGCATTCTGAAATAAATAATGGGGATTCCATGCAACTCGCCTATCATGGGTTTGCAGAAGCCAAGTGGGAAATTAAGAATCATGCAGGACCTGCGAAAGGTCGACATGATTGTAGTTCCATGTTGTCCTGTGGTACCGAATCAATCAGTGATCCTATTACAGATTCCTTGTGAGGCTGAAGGGTTTACTGTGATTGATCTATGTCAGGCATTCTTCTTAATACCCTTGCACAAGGTAAGCCAATTTTTATTTGCTTTCCGTCTGGAAAATCATGTGTTAACGTGGTGTCATACTGAAAGTCCATCAATTTTCAATCGGATCTTGAAAAATAATCTTGAGAGTCTGGTACTGCCGCAGAGTTCAGTTCTCGTGCAGTACATTGACGACCTCCTAATTGCGTCGGAAACGGAGGACACTTGCAGGATTGATACCATCGCACTGTTAAATCATCTGGCAGAGAATGGACACAAGGTGTCCCCGAGCAAACTCCAGCACTGTTTGCCTGAAGTCTAGTATTTGAGTCATTGCATTGAGAAAGGCAAGAGAGAAGGTGTCACCAGACTGCATTGATGCGATCATGAAAATGAATGCGCCTACTACGCAAAAGGAAGTCAGGATGTTTTTGGGAATGGTTGGGTACTGTCGTCAGTGGATTTACAACTTCTCATTGAAAGCAAAGCCTTTCCAAAGGTTAACACACAAGGATGTGAATGATCCGGTACCATGGGATAACGACTGTTAGGTTGCCTTTCTGGAGCTGAGAGAAAGCTTGTGTCGCACTCCGGCTCTTGAAATGCCTGATTACAACAAAGCATTCTCGCTATTTAGTTGCAAGAGAGATGATTGCGCACTGTCAGTACCCACACAGAAGCATGGAGGTGTCCGTAGACCAGTTGCCTACTTTTCAGCTACCTTAGACCCAGTGGCTTCAGCGTTGCCCGGAATTCGTTGTGGCTCACTGCAGGAAGTGATGCAATAACATTAACAAGCCCTATGTAAATGGAAAATGTTGCCGCCTTTGTGTAATCTCTACCCGTGAACAAGATCTCTGTGGAGATCGAAACGCGTTGGGTTGCCGGCACACTGGTTAATAAAAACTCCTGGAGCAGCTTGAAACGACTTGGAGTTAATTTGTATTACAACACGCATCTGCGAGCGAAATTATCTCTTGGGAGATACAATGCTGCAAATGGAAACGGCTTGACCCTGCCGTACCGCTTCACGCACCGCCGGAGAGCGTCCTATGTGTTGGAAAGTGGGTCAGCTTTGACGGATATATATATATATATAGATATCTATATATATATATATATATATGCTCCAAAGCTATTAACATCTATCACATACTCTCTGAATCACAATTATTCCACAGATTTTTCCAGTATGTTGTCTGTCCCATCATCTTCTGCTCGAAAGCTCTACTATCCCCATGAAGTTCCTGCCAGTGAAGTCACCTTTGGGAGTCTCCTGCACTGCGCTTTCTCTCAAGGGTTCACATGCCTCTACTGTCACTGTGAGTTTCTGCTTCTAATACCTCTGTGCTGTTGCCACGAGGGGCTCTTCATCCCATTGGTGGTAACTTTGCTTTCCTACCCCTCTGATATCACTCTTTAAGGTTCTTCAACCTATATTAACAATCTGGGACTGTGCTGTCAAGTTACTGTTCTCTTCCCACAATGCTGCCACTCTTGTTTTTCTGACCTATGTGATGTCACTCTAGGACTCTCCTATTCCAGTGCTGTCACTATAGGGTGCTTTTCACCCTGAGCTGTCCTTCGAGGGTTAGTCCACCTATGTGTTGCCACCCTAGGGTCCCCATGACCCTGGCCTGTCACACTACGGTTCTTCTGCACCTCCAGGGCTCTCCCATCATCACTCTTGTGCTATTACTCAAGCTTCTTTCTTCCCTGCATTGTCACACTGTTTTCCTGTCCCTGTGCTCTCGCTATAGGATTCTTCCTTCCCCTTGATGTCAGGCTACAGTTCTCCTGCCCATGTGCTCTCATTCTAGGTTCTCCTGTGCCTGTGTGGTCCCTTTAGGGATTTTGCACCCCTGTACTGTATATTTTAGGGTTCCGCTGCATCTGTCCAGTCGGTTTTTACAATTTTCCATTAATTTCCTACCCCCAAGTGTTCTCTCCTCTCCTTGCTGTCACTGTAGGTTCATCTTCCTGGTGCTTTCATTCCAAGTTTCTGTCCCCCTGCAATGTCATTGGTGGGTTCTTGTGCCTTAATGTCCCTCTAGGGTTCACCTCCCATTGTGCAGTCACTGTATGGTTCTCCTGTTGTTTTGAAGACATTCTAGGTTCTCCTGCCTCTGCGCAGTCACTCTACATTCGCCTGCCTTTCTGCTGACACTCTAGGGTTCTCCTGCCCCTGTGCTCTCACTAGAGCTCTACTGCCCCTGGACTTTCATTCTAGGGTTCTCCTGTCACTTTCCTTTTAAATCCCCTTGCTGTCAATGCAAGTTCTCCTTCTCGTGTGTTGTCACCCTAAGGTTCTCCCATCCCTTTATGGACACGTTTTTGTCCCCCATCCCAATACTGGACTAAAGTGGTTTCCCATGCACTGTCCTTGTAGTCTCACCAACCCGGTAGACCTAGTAATAGGAATAGTGTGGCCTTATTGGGGATTCGGTAGAATCCCAGTGTGTTGTGGTCTTCTAGCTCTTGGTTACTGTAGGTCAAGCGTTGTTGGTCCACAGGGATATTTACACACTTCTCGATCATCATCTTCAGGTCCTGCACAGACAGTCTGGCTCGGACACGGTAGGTGTCGGTTCTGCCATTAGGGTTTCTCACAAAGATTTGCTTCTCTTGATGTGCAGTTCGGAACCAAGGAACCAAGGAAATCTTACTGCCGGCTGAAAAAGTAAGAAAAATTGATTAATGCAATTTATGTACAGCAAGAAATGTAGTGCAAGACAAAGGGAGTTCTGACAATAGAGGTGAGAACTCGGTCCCAAGAGGAGGGCTCATAGTACCCAACTCCATGAGGCATATTCTTACAAGGGTCTGATCCATTGTATTCACAGTTACCTATGTGACTGACTTAAATCACAAAATACCTATACAATTCTCCCTTTCAAGATCCTTCCCTGAAATAGCACCCCCTCGATCATCATATCTTCAGAACGTGAATTGTGTAGTGTCACTCTGTCTTGAAAATTCATTCAAATAGTGTTTGGCTTACAGGAGCTTCAGCTATATGGCAATATATCAAATGGTGTCCCTCTAGAAGAATCCATTAGGAATGACTGACAGAGACTGAAACCTGTGTAAGAACATATTCAATAAGTATTCCACTCTGGGATAAAGACCAACAGAACAAGACCTTCTGAAGTCCGAGTTCGAAATTCATTAATTAAAACGTCACCAAGACGTGCATGGCAACATTTGGGAAAGCACAGAATGGAAATTAATGTGAGCGATCATTTCATTTGCTTGT
Organism: Calotriton arnoldi; assembly: GCA_963921515.1. Lineage (NCBI taxonomy): Eukaryota > Metazoa > Chordata > Amphibia > Caudata > Salamandridae > Calotriton > Calotriton arnoldi. Next base: position 75,782 of record CAWUFW010014058.1, read on the forward strand.
TCATTTATAATGGAGTAGGGAAGTTTTATGAGGTTCGAAATAAAAACAAGCATTAACGCGAGACCTATTGCATTGCAAACGGGAGTGCGGGCAGACGAGAAGGCACGAAAAACAGGGGGGGCCGGTCGAGAAGGCATGGACAGCGGGAGGGGGGGCATGGGAAGAAAGTAGTGCTGTTCTACACTCGAGGTAAAGGGGCCAGTAGCCATGGAAGGACACAAATGACGAAATGGCCGTCATAAGGAGGGACTAACAAGCCTAAAACCAATCGGAAGGCAGCATTTAAGACACAAGCCAATGAAAAAGATGGGCGGAGCTTCCACGGAGCTTCCACTCCATACTGAATACTGCATGCCTCGCAAAGCAAGCAGCGCATGCGCGCTGCCGCTATAGGCTCGACCTAAAAAGGGCATATGCCTGTATCCAGATTATGCTAAAAGAGATTCAGGCTTCCACAGGAAACCACAGTCTCATTCTTTTGTGGGAATGGATTCCTTTGAATTTCTTAAGAATAAAGGTGTAAGAGTGCAGGTGTGAGGGTAAGTGGGTGAGACATCCGACCTGCATCTGGGAGTGGGTAAGAATTCCAACTGAGTGGAAACTATGCTGAAGGCTGCACGGGTCTGTATTAAAATATTGGATTTGTGTGGAGCAGGCAAAGGCACATAAAGATGAACATATTGGACAGTATTCAAATCCTGAAGGTGGCATGAGATGGGAGAATAGATCTGTATGTGTGGGATGGTATGAAACAACATTAGCTGTGTGGGGAAGAAGGTTGATAATAGGTGGGTGAAGGGGCTAATAGCTGCATGTAATATGTATGAGCTGACTCAACACAGATAGTTGTCATTTTTGAGTTGAAAGTTGGGCGAAGGAAACTTACACCCCATCCCTCAACCGGCCCTTCACAGTTCTGGCAGCAGTTTTGCTGCAGACACGATCTGCCACTAGAGCCACAAGGTCCCAGGAGGCGCCATTGCCCACGATTCCAGTTGGGTCTGCTGGGTCTTGAATTACAGGTCTGAAAAGGAACAGCAAAGGAAACAAGTTATGAATGAAGCAAGGGATATCTTTATCTCCTGTCTCCTTCTCAGACTAGGGGCCAGATGTACGACCTGCCAAATAGCGCCTCGCAAATTGCATCGCATTTGCAACTCGCAATTTGCAAGGTGCTATTTGGCTTGTACAACAGTGTGTTTAACACTGTTTGCGATTCCCAATGGGGTCGCAAATTGCGAGGCTCAGGAATATTAATGAGCCTCTAGCAATTTGCGAGCCCATTGGGAATGACAGGCCATCCCAGGGATAGTGGCCTGCTGGGCTCAGCAGACCACCATGTCTGGGCCTGCTTTTAAATAAAGCAGTTTTTTTTTAAAAATGCAGCCCGTTTTCCTTAAAGGAAAACGGGATGCATTTATAAAAAAAAATTGAAACGTTTTCGTTTCATTTTTTAAGGGCAGTCAGTGATCCCTGGGACCACTGCCTGCCCTTAAAAAATAATATTGCATGCATTTGCAAAGGGTAAGTGGTCCCCTGGGGACCCCTTCCCATTTGCGAATGCATTACCATCTACTTAAAGTAGGTGGTCATTTGCAAGTGTTATGCGACCGCAATTGCGGTCGCAAAACATTGGTACATAGCTTTGCGGTCGCTATTAGGATGGGAACGCCCCTTCCTAATAGCGAGTTGCAAAACAGTATTTTGCGAGTCGCAATTTATTTGTGAGTCACAAAATACTGTTTGTACATGGGCCCATGCTTTTTAGCATGCGCAAACGGGTCTTTGCGCATGCTAAAAAGCGTCGTACATCTGGCCCATAGAGAGGTATATAAAGAGTCACAAACTATTACAAAGGAAGTGATAGACATGAAGAAACAGGCAGGCACAGAGAAAAATAAGTATGATTGCCAAAGCTGCACAAGCACTGGGAATATTACACAGTGACGAGAACATCTCCATTGGAAGCTTGATAAGTTATACTTCAATATTTGTTTGCTAGGTAATGTGGTCCCTTCTGTTGGGAACAATAAAAAAACGAGATGGGAAAAAGAGGGAAAAATATGGGAAAAGTGGAAAAAGAGGGCAAAGGGGTGGAACAAGGGAGGGGAAGCAAGGGGAAATATGGAACGAAAGGTGAAAAAAGGAAGAGCAAATGGGTAAAAGATGAAGGAAAAACAGAGATAAGAGAAGAGAAAGATTACACTGATAAGACAGGCACACAAATAAGTAGTGATTTAGACAATCAACAGATACATTTACATATAAGAAAGGACAAGTAATGAAATTAAGGTTTGCATGTGGGAATGGTTGATTCACCTCGGCTTACTCAGCTGCCTCCTCACTAAGTTACCCAAAATCGGGTTCTTAAAGTCATTGTTTGTGGTCCAGTAGATGCAGAGTTCCTGGTACTTGCACAGCAACTTCAGGACGGTGCAGAAGCCTCCTTCGGTGCAAAAGTCATCAGCTGCACTGCCCTTCTCCCACGCATAGATGGTCAGCAGCTCCAGGGCATACTTAGGTGGTAGGGAAAACCCCTTATACTTGCTCTTAACATATTGGAAGAAGAAAGACTCTGGGTTAGTCCATGGAACCATTTGTATATGAATAGCTTGTTGAAAAAACAAAATGTAATGATATACTCTCTACTATTAGGTCATAGCAGAAGAACTCAAAAACCAAAGATATCATTACAATTAGAATGTAGAAGTCTATAGTTCATTCTGAAAGTTGAGTGAGAGCCCCAAGTAGCTGCTTGACAAGTCTCCAGCAAAGAGACATGCTGAGATTCCACCCAAGAAGCCCCCATAACTATAATGTATCTCTGCGATCGGCGGTCCGGGCGTGGCCACAAAGCCTGTGTAAGCCGTGAGCCGGTGCCTACGATCGAGGGCCAGAGTGTGGCCGTGAGCTACGGGCAGGCCAGGAGACAGAGCCAGGCCGGGAGACCAGAGACCCGAGACCCGAATACCACTGCAGACGCTGACCGGAGGTGAGAGGGACTCATAGCAGCAGCACATGAAGACCTCAGACGGGCCGCGATGTCCGCCCGCGTATGGGCCTAGGCCTTGCCGTGAGCAAGACCGGCCGCCATAGATACAGATCCAAATTGAGACGGGGGACAACACCAGGTGCACACGCATCGGGCGGGGCTCGCTGAGAGTCCCTGGCTAAATTCGCTACTCCAGGAGACGTAGGGCCCATATCAACAGACGTAATTATATGCGATCAAGAAGATATCAGGGGCCATTGAAAGTCAACCAGGGTGCACATTGCCTCCATTATGACATAATACAATCCCCAGCGTCGGAAGCATAAAACTGGGGCAGGAAGCAGAGCCAGGCAAGTGGCCTACAAACTAGCATTGGTTCCTTGCTGCCAAAGACCTCCCTCGCTTAGGCTGTGCACAAGAGACCTGCTTGTGCCCCTCAGCACTGAGGACAAACAGCTCAAAATTGAGCATCTGTAACATATGACCTCCTGTGTTGGGTTCGGCCAGACACACCCCTGCAGTGGTGAAAGACATAGCGCCATACAGTGAGGGTCTCCCCCGGCCCACCAGAATGTTGGTCTGTGATTGGGGCCCCCCATTGGGGAATAGTCCATCGGGACCGAGGTGCAGCAGAAGGAGGGCGCCCAATAGGGGTGGGGGTGTCGTCCTGCGCTCACGGAAGCAGCCAGACTAGTGTCGGGTGTGGCTTGTGCCGTAAAGGGGCCACCCTCGGCCTCCCTCTTTAGTATTCTCCACCAGGAAAGGACGGATTCCACCACCCAACAACAAAGGAGCAGATTTCCGGCATACCCACAATAAGCTGGGGACACCTAAATATATAGATCAAACATGACCAAAGATGAGACTTCTGGGGGAGCCGCCAAGCAGAGTACTGTGGACCATTACACGGGGGCTGGGGCCAAGGCTGCGGACACCGAGGGGGGCTCCAATGCTCCGCAAGATAATGCTGCATTATTAGAAGCAATAACCCAAACAAAAGTGGCGTTAGAGACCCAAAATCGCTCAGTTGGCACGGAGGTGTCGCTGCTGCGCCAAGACCTCCAAGGAGCGGTCGAGCGCCTTACAGAGGCAGAGACTAGGGTCTCGGGAGTGGAGGATGCCTTCTTTGTACTGCAGACCAATGTCTCATCCCTAGAGAAACTCACCAAGGGCCTGGCAACACAGGTTGAAGACGGGGAAAGGCGGGCCCGCAGAAACAACCTTTGCCTGGTGGGCTGCCCCTAACACTGCGAAGGCAAAGACACCGAAAAGTTCATATCAGAATGGCTCACTTCCTGAATGCCGATGGAAACTCTCTCCTGCTGCTTCATGGTGGAACGCGCACATAGAGCCCCGTAGCAGCGCCCACCACCGGGAGCACGGCCATCACCGGGAGCACGGCTGCGTCCTATAATTGTGCGCATTTTAAATTACCATGATAGAGACCTCGTCCTCAAACATGCCAGGATGAAAGGGGACCTCTACAATGACTCACATAGAATCATGATATTCCCGGACTGTACAAGAATGGTTCTGCAGCAGCGGCAATCTTTCCAAGCAGCCAAGGCATGCCTGCGGGAGCTCAAAATCATATACTCATTACAATTCCCTGTCCGCTTACGAGTCGTATACAATTCTCGCACTCTGTTTTTCGACACATCAGAAGACATTTTCCACTGGACTGACGAACTGATACAAACTAAGCCACACACCCCGTCTCGCCTCAACTCCAATTCGTCATCCAGAGAATCCCATCGTCTGCGAACACAGCAGAAGGGCAAGCAGCGACACTGTTCCAGGTCTACGTGGCATTCCAAGATCCGAGATGACGAACAAGGAAACATGTCAGCAGCGGAGGCCTCGACGCAGCACAAATGAATCCAAAAGTAGACCAAGGAAACTGATCTGAAATGCTAACACTATGACTCAGTGCAGCCAGCTATCATTCAACAGCGGGCTGGAATACCAGAACTTGTTCCTTTCCATTTAAGTTGCTACTATGGCTCAGGGATGTTTGGGGATCCATCATTGGATAGATATGCTGTCATACCCCTGTTGGGGTCGATATAATGTCTCATCCGCGGCAGATGCTTCAACCGTATTGAGGTATTGAGTGGGGGGAAGGGTGGTATAGTTTGTGGGATAGTTTGTTTATTGCTTTAACCGAATGCTTAGAAGCTGAAATGTTAGATAGGTGCTCCATTATGTGACCATACTCATCTAACCACTCATTACATGCCACTGCCATCACAAACAGATGATGCTCTACAAGGTCAACTGCGAATTATGAGTTGGAACGTACAAGGCCATACTCTTGTTGCAAGAAACGCATCTTCTGGGCACCAAGACACCCTTCCTAGCCTGATATGGCTATGACCAAATATTTCATGCTGGGTTTACCCGGGGCTGCAGGGGGGTGGCCATTTTAATACACCGCCGGATCCCATTCATACTGTCATGCCTCTGGGTCGATCCACATGGGAGATTAATGATCGTTTAAGGGGCTATTTATGGAGAACAAATTGTAATTGACAGCGTCAATGCTCCACCCCCACTCTCTCAGACATTCATTGAGTGCCTGGTGGATGTATGGGAACAACTCCCGGAATGTCTTGCAATCATGGGTGGCGACTGGAATGATGTAATGCATATATCTGTTGATCGCGGACGGCCCCCAAGGGACATAGAGAGGCCAAAGGAGTCAAAGCTTTTTTCCCTCACGATCATCGTCGGCTGAGTCGATATTCAGAGAACGCTCCACCCATACGAATCAGGTTATACATATTACTCCTCAGCACACGATACTCTATCCAGGCTCGATTATATATTTATTCGAGAGAATCATCTTCAAAGAATAGTAGAAGCCACAATCCTACCCCGGGGATTATCAGATCATTCCCCAACCGCGATACTGCTCTCAATAGACCCAAATCGACGTCCATTCCGGTGGAGGCTTTCCCCCTGGCACATGCAAAACCAGAAGTATTGATCCAGCGGGTTACTAGCAACAAGCATTCATACACCGAATACTCACCTGGGCCCATTCATTCATACTACGCTAGCAATTTCCGCTGGTGGGTCAGTTGTACTCTTTATCAATATCCCTGCTACCAATTACTGTTCTGATTGAAGAGTAATGACTTATGTTAGACCTGGCATCCTTGGCGTGGGTCTCCCTTCCATTTTTTTCATAATGCCTCCACTGTTGTCGATATGTTTTTGCTGGACTAGATGCTCATGGGCACTTTGCCACCGCTAATCAGTGCCAAAGTGCAAGTGCTCCCTATGATAAATTGTGTTGTGTATTAGTGACTCCATGATTGGATGATTGGTTTACTTGTCAGTCCCTAGTACAGTGCACTGAGTGTGCCCAGGGCTTGTAAATCCAATGCTGCTGGTGGGCTTGCAGCACTGGTTGTGCCACCCACAGGAGCAGCTTGTAAAGTGTGTCTCAGGCCTGCCATTGCAGAGCCTGTATGCAGCCTTGGGCTGCCATGTCGACTTGGTGAGTGCACCCACTTACCAGGCCCTAAACCTTCCCTTTACTGCATGTTGGTCACCCCTAAAGTAGGCCCTAGGGCAGGGTGCATTGTAAGTATAAGGTAGGACATGCCCTGGTGTGTGTGGCATGTCCTAATAGTGAATTACAGCCATTTTCGTTTTTCACTATTGCAAGGCTACCTGTTCTCCATAGGCCAGAATGGGCAGTTAGATTATTACATTTTATAATCCTAACTGACTCAGGGAACATGGTGGAAATTCGAGTTTAGTATGCCTGAACTCAGAATGATAAAATACATCTTTTAGTGAAGTTGGTTTTAACATTCTGTGTTTGAAAATACCACTTTTAGAAAGTAGGTATTTTCTTGTCTAACTATCCAAAGCCTGCCTCTGCTAGGTTGTGTATTCCTTGTCTGGTGTTTTTGAGTGACAGGGCTGGGGATTCCAGGAGACAGAATGAGTCAGCCCAGTGGTGAATAGAGAGATCTGCATCTAGATGGGTGGGAGGAGTTGCACCTGGGACCTGAATAGGACAGTGCCCGCCCCCACAGTGCTGGCTCCACCCCCTGTGGTGCGTCTGATGTCTCTGCCCTGCACAGTGAAAGAAGAGAAGGAATCATGTCAACAAAGTGCTCCAGGGCTGGGCTTTCCCTCCACAATGCTGGCTCCACCTCCTGTGGGGCGTCTGATGTTTCTGCCCTGCACTGTGAAAGGAAAGAAGGAGTCATGTAAACAGAGTGCTCCAGAACTGGTTTGGACTGGGCAAAGGCCCCTCTGCCCTCAGAGAACAAAGGATTTTGGGGTATAAATATTGGGACCCTGATCCCAAGAAATTAGATCACTTTTGGGAACAAGAAGAAACCTTTGCTGAGGAGCGGAACCAAGAAGAAGCTGAGGAGAGACTATCCCTAAGCCTGAAGTGCTGCTTGGGGGATTGGCCTGCAGTGGTTTGCCTGACTGCCAAAGAAAGGAGAAAGGAGCTTTTGCTTTGCTGTTACTTTCATCAACTTGTGAAGGATCTCCAAGTGCTTGGAAGAGAGCTTGCCCCCTGTAACGAAGTCCGAGGAGCAGTGGACTTCACCAGCCTTTGTGAATTGCTGCTGGAAACTCTGTTTCAGTGGCTACAGAGGTAGGGAGTTGTGACCGACTCTCCCGACCGGCTCGGTGTCCTCTTGGCACCGCATCGAGCAACGCCTGCATCTTGCAACGCACGGCCTTGGTCTCACCGACTCCGTCAACGAGCCGCTGCCTGCACCGTAACCTGTGAGCACCGCACCTTGCAATGCCTCGCTACACCGAATCCATCTGCTCCGACTGACACGGTCACTGTTGCTGAGTTCAAGTCCTGTGACCGCACCGGAGTTGGGCACCGCTCGCACGCTTCGCAACGCACCACCCGACTCGCACCGCTGTCCGGACTTATCGACGCAAGCTCCCGAATCCGGCTCCGTCGCCGCACCGCAACCTGCCAGCACCGCATCGAAGCACCGTCTCGCCCTGCAACGCACGGCCCTGGTCTCACCGACTCCGTCTCGATGACGTCAACGAGCCGCTGCCTGCACCGCATCGAGGGACAACGCGTCCTGCAACGCTTCCATTTTGCATCGCGACCGCGACGTACAGCCATCCGGCTCGCACGCCCGTGCCTGCCGCTTCAAGTAAAAGGTACTGTGACCGAGTCTGTCTACGCTGTGTTGGCCCGTCTCGACGCGGTCAGCTGGATTTGTTAGACTCTGTTTGTTCTTGACCTCACCGTAGCCGGAGGAGGCTACCGACTCTCACAGAACCTTGAATTAAGCCTTTTTGATCAGAACTAAGCATCCTTGACAGTATTGTGGATTATTTTTGTCGTTTATGGTCTTGTGATAAATCTATATAAAGTATACCTATTTTTATAAATATATAACCTGTGTGGTGTCCATTTGTAGTGTTGTCACTTGATTACTGTATGTGTTCACAAATGCTTTACACACTGCCTCTGAACTAAGCCTGTCTGCTCGTGCCAAGCTACCAAGAGGGTGAGCAGGGGTTATTTCAGGAGTGTACCTACTTTCCCTGACTAGACGCAAGGGTCCCTATTTGGACAAAGGTACCTACCTCTGCCAACTAGACACCCCCAAATCTAACAACTTACTAATGGACCCTTTGATAATTGGGAAATTTAAAATGAGTGACATTCAATTAAAGTCATAATCCTGAAATAATCACTGAGTCAGGAAGTTTTAAAATGTTTATCTAAAATTTTAGCAGAGTAAAATACAGAACCACATAATACTTAATCGTATATCAAGGATGAAGCATAATAATCAATTATCGATCAATGACGGTTCCTCAGAAAGAAGAAGATAGAGACAGCAGCACAGCTAAAGGTTGCATTTATATTTACCTAAAGGTGTGAGAAACCAAACCCCTTTGCCAAGGAGTTGGAAAGATAGGTCCCAGGAAGGATGAAGACCAAAGACCTTCGGACCAGGTTCAGTACAGGACAGGTTACCTCTCTATCAACGACGCCTGCGTAGTTCCCCTCTCTGACACTTCGCTCCTCCTCGAGTTCTTCTGTGTCTTCCTTCTAATGGACTCCGCCGCCCCCACCTCAGGACCTCTCTGGACAGTGGTTCAGTCTGCAATCGATCAGCTTGTATGTCTGAGCTAGAGCATTCTAATGCCTATGCCTGTTCTCACTAATTAGCTTAATTCTATATCTATTATACCCTTCTATGCCCATGTACCTCCCATTAATGTTTCAAAATTATGGGCCCACTACTTCTGATTGGACGGGTACAGGGGTTGATCCTCACACCATGTCAATTTAGTTCAATTTCTTTAAGCCCATTGTGTTTAAAATACCGCCCCTCACAATTAATACATTTGCTTTATTTCCCACCCATTTCCCATTGATTCTTTAATACATTTTGTATAAATTTGTTGCGACTTCAGGTACATTTCAGATGAACTTGTGAACCAGGCTTTGCGACCTAGGAGGGCTTCCAAGTTGACTTCATCGCTTCCTCTGGTCAGCCTTGCAGGGCGCATGCGCAGAACCAATGTCTCTCGAGCTGCAGTTCAACCAACCCAGGCCCATTTACGAACTAATAAAAGTCAAAGAAGAAAATATTAAAATCACAAATAAATGTTTTCACTGTATACCCACTATGTCTACTCTATTCCCATTTAATTATAAATATATCCCGCATTAGTAGCATTAGAATACCATAGTTTTAATTGCAGCATATGCACAAGCTTTAGCACGTGAAAACATTAAGCAGCCATTTTAGTACACACTGCGCAGAAGCAAAGGTTTCCTCCAAGCAAAGAAAGACGTCATACCACGTGATATGGTTGACACCTGCGCAATGAAATTTCCCGCGCATTAGCGGCCATTTTGGATTTAGACAAGCGTTACTTATTAGTTTAAACACATAGGCAAGCTTCACTAGGATAGTGTTTATGTGTGTATTTATTAGTAGAGACATTACAAAGTTTTAATAAATTAATACTGTGAGAGGATTGCTTACGAGCAAGTCTCATTCTGAGTTCTTGCTCCATCAATCCCCTCTCTGATGGCGTTTCTGAGCCATCAAAATACTACCCACAACCAGATGCCAACTTTAGCATAAAATTGTCTCAGCTTCATTTTTACACTTTCTATTTTTATCATCTCCTTTCAATTTCTTGTATAATTCACTTTTCAGATCTTCTTGTTCAATTTCATCAAACTTTCGTTTCTTTCCTTTTCCTGTCACTCGATACGTCTCATTCTTTCTACAACATTTGCACCATATTATTATTGACAGTACTATTATTGCTATCCCTGCTAAGGGTACTAATATTTGACCTATAAGTCCTTTCCCTACATTAGCAAACCAGGTACCAATTGACGCAATACTATTCGTAAATCTTTCCCATACACTATCAACTTCCAGTGGTTTTAGTTCATTCTCAAGTTTTGTTATATTCTGTATATACGTTCCAATTTCTGCACTTTTGTCAGGTATGTACGTGCAACAGTGTTTCATTTTCAATAATTTACAGACTCCGCCCTCTTTTGCCAGTATTATATCAAGAGCAAGTCTATTTTGCATAACCATGGATCTAATCGCAACCATCTCCGCATTAATCATTAGAAATCCTCCAGCAGTGTCCATTGATAAACGATCAACCACTGTAGATAATTTACATATTTTCCTTGAGTTCAGAATTATTCCCACTGAAGGTATCAATGCACCAAATATGTCACCTACAATTTCAGAAAAACTAGCTCTTTTACTACGTGTTAATTCACTATTATTTTCATTGCTCCCAGTGTTCCTCTTTACGTGGTATATTTTTGGAAAAACTTTTCCAAAATAACAACTTCCATACCACCGTGCAGGAAACCTAAACTAAGCCTTATTCCCACACACATAATAGATTCCAGGAAAAACTGAATCTGGTCCTCCTTTTAGTTCTCAACCTCCAAGAATTAAGAAATTATGTTCACATTCACTGGTACCAATGAAAATATTGTTATACTCAGTCTTTAACCTATGTAGACAAATTTTCCCTGTCTTTACAAAATCCAGAGCCATAGCAGCTTGAGCCTTGCCAGGTGTGTAACTACCCTCTTTCTCAGCCCAAGGTGGCAGATGAGCCTTATGCTCAGATGCTTTCTTTTCGAAATCTTGTCTTCTATCTTCTACTAAATTCAAAAATATCTTTTCTTCTTCATGTAACGAACATGTTAGATTGCTTCTATGTGCATGTGTTATATCTATCGATTTCATTGTTAGGAAAAATTCTCCCATAAACTGTGCATCTTGACTACTAAGCACTGGATTCATATTCTTTCGAATCGGAATCTCAGAAAATATCACATCTATATTTGAATTATAATACTGAAGTCTCCCTGTTTTATAAAATAAACCAGTCAATACACTACATGATATGCCATAAGTTAATGGTAAATGATGATATGTTAATCCTTCTGCTACTGATTCGGGTAACTTCATACAGACATAACAATTACTAACTTCCCTGGTATCTACATATTGAAACAATAATTTTGTGAAAACATTCAAACTAGTGTCGTTATCTGTTACCTCATGATGAAATGAATACACTAAGAACCCACGGGTCCGGAATTGCAATCAGAGAGTAAATGTGAACCAGAACAATGTCGATAGGAGTAGGATAGGGAATATCCCTTTTAAAGGACGACTCCCCTCACACACCCGAAGGTGTCATGCTTCATCATAGGGGTGCCTCCTCGTGTCGGGACCTAGTCACGGCACGGGCTACAACCCCCTCTCTACGAGGAGGGAGCTCAGGGATGTTTTAATTCATTGGCACATGGGTTGTCCTAAAAACCCTATGTGAGCGTGGTGTGTGGGCAGATACGGTGCAGTGCTGAAAAAGTGAGTGAGTGAATTAAAACTGCCTACAGGAATAGCAACAAACTTTATTAAGCTACCCTCTGACAGGATTAAAAGCTGTGAATGAGCCTATCAAAATTACAAAAGGCTTCATAAACTAGATCAACATGTTTCAGCCACAGTGACCTATTCAAGTGTCTTGGCTTTCTTCAGGATCTACGTGATGCAGCTACTGCCAAAATAAAAGTGCTAATTGTATCAAAATCATAATAAACATTAGTATGTTTATACTGAACCAGATCATTTCATGTTCAGTGTGGTCCACCAATTGAATCTGTAATAGAAGCAGATAGAACATTGTGTTGAATAACTGGCCACAAATATTCTGAAATGCAAAAGCCTACAAACCAATGTGTCAAGGCAAAGCACTACTGAAAATAAATAAGTAGTGATATTCGTGGCGCTTACCCAATCGGTAGAGAGAATTGCCACAACTGTCCGGTGCTAATTTTAGCAAATGGTACAGGCGCCAACCTAAAAAGAAGAAGGATGGCGGCATAGAGTCAGGTAAAAATAAAGGAGCAGCAAAGGAGCAAGGTAGCAGCCTATGTTTGATTCATGCAACAATAAGGTCTCCAGAAATAGACCTACTTGAAACATGCTCTGAATAGACTAAGAATCAAAATAAATCAGAAAAACATCTGTATAACAGTACACTGGTTGATTGTTAACGCGGACTAAATTCCAAGCAAGGTAATCCTACGCTTAAAAAGACATAAAGAGTACTCAGAAATAGAAAAAGAAGAAAGCGGGATATATACAATTACTTGAGGAGCCCATATTAAAATGTCACCGCTTAAAACATGGCACAAGCGAGCACGTTCCGCCTCTTTTGAGCACTCGCTATCCCCTTACTGAATGCTATTTTACCTCGCTTGTGCCATGTTTTAAGCGGTGACATTTTAATATGGGATCCTAGGATTACCTCGCTTGGGTCATGTTTCAAGCGGTCTTATTTTAACCCGGGCCAGCTTTGGAATTTCTTTTGACCCGACTTGCCTCGAAACACTGTTGAGGGTTTGTGTGACCAGGCTTGGAATTTAGTCCGCGTTAACAATCAACCAGTGTACTGTTATACAGATGTTTTTCTGATTTATTTTGATTCTTAGTCTATTCAGAGCATGTTTCAAGTAGGTCTATTTCTGGAGACCTTATTGTTGCATGAATCAAGCATAGGCTGCTACCTTGCTCCTTTGCTGCTCCTTTATTTCTACCTGACTCTATGCCGCCATCCTTCTTCTTTTTAGGTTGGCGCCTGTACCATTTGCTAAAATTAGCACCGGACAGTTGTGGCAATTCTCTCTACCGATTGGGTAAGCGCCACGAATATCACTACTTATTTATTTTCAGTAGTGCTTTGCCTTGACACATTGGTTTGTAGGCTTTTGCATTTCAGAATATTTGTGGCCAGTTATTCAACACAATGTTCTATCTGCTTCTATTACAGATTCAATTGGTGGACCACACTGAACATGAAATGATCTGGTTCAGTATAAACATACTAATATTTATTATGATTTTGATACATTTAGCACTTTTATTTTGGCAGTAGCTGCATCACGTAGATCCTGAAGAAAGCCAAGACACTTGAATAGGTCACTGTGGCTGAAACATGTTGATCTAGTTTATGAAGCCTTTTGTAATTTTGATAGGCTCATTCACAGCTTTTTAATCCTGTCAGAGGGTAGCTTAATAAAGTTTGTTGCTATTCCTGTAGGCAGTTTTAATTCACTCACTCACTTTTTCAGCACTGCACCGTATCTGCCCACACACCACGCTCACATAGGGTTTTTAGGACAACCCATGTGCCAATGAATTAAAACATCCCTGAGCTCCCTCCCTCGTAGAGAGGGGTTGTAGCCCGTGCCGTGACTAGGTCCCGACACGAGGAGGCACCCCTATGATGAAGCATGACACCTTCGGGTGTGTGAGGGAGTCGCCCTTTAAAAGGGATATTCCCTATCCTACTCCTATCGACATTGTTCTGGTTCACATTTACTCTCTGATTGCAATTCCGGACCCGTGGTTTCTTAGTGTATTCATGATTAAGAGTGGGGAGTGTACCCACGTTGGTCCTTAAACCTCCTCTTGCCCTCTTGTGTGTGCAACCTCATGATGAAACTCTGGTTCATCTTCTGCTTTTAATTCTACTCTATTACTTCTCAATTTATCTATCCTTCCCTTTGTTGTTGATCTTTTTATCCATTATCAGAAGGTAAGGAATTGCTACGATCACAACTAACCATACTATAAGCACCACTACCCGACTACATATGCATATAGCACAGCATCTTTTACAACATTTCCATTTCGGTCTCCCAGAAGATCTGTCGTCAGGCATTTTTGACAAAGAAGATTTCTCTTCTTATCTTTCTTTCAAGTCTTTAACATTTATCAAGGTGGTTTTATTTCTTTCTCATAAGTCAGTTCCGCACTTGTTCCTTCGTCACCACTTTCACTTGACTCTGAACTCTCATAGTCTTCAAGGATTATATAAGTCCAATCAGGACCTTTAAATTTATTGTTCACAAGTTTCAGTCTTTTGCTTTTTCGTTTTTCAGTTCCACTTGTTTGTCCAGTTAGGCTTGTTACTTCATTTACTTGTTCTGGATCTTCACTTCTGGTTTCTATATGGTATTTCACTCTTTTAATGACACTAGGCCAATGATCACCTTTTCTGGCTTTCTTTGTTTGCACTGTCTCTTCACTTCTTATTTCTTCTTCAGAAGTTCCTTTATTTTCAAGCTGTGGCACAGTTTGTTTTTCTTTGTTTTTGGTTTCTTCTTCTATTTGTTCTTGATCAGATCTTATTGATTTTTCTTCAGTTGCTTCAACGTGAGTTTCTACTAACTGACCTTGTTCAGGATTTACGTATTCGTGTTTGAAGTTTTCGTGATTTTCTTCTCCCTGAACGTATTTTTCTAGTTCTAACTGGTTATGATCAGGGCTTATTGCACTTTGTACTTCTGCAGCCTGACCGCGTTCTTCTAAACCTGTCTGTCCCTGCTCAAATTTTGTTGTTTCGTTGTCGATTTGAGCCCAATTTCCTCTCCCTATCTGGTCCTGCTCAGGTTCTCTTATTGTTTCATTTTCCTCATCCTGAGCTGCTTCTTCTTCACCTATCTGGTCTTCCCTAATTTCTTCTAATTTTGCTCTGCTTCTTGTTCTGTTGTAAACTTCTGGTAAGTCAACCACTGGTATCCAGTCCTGACTTGTGCTCGGTTGTTCTTCTTTAGCTTCTCTCGAATCTCTCACCTGGGATTCTTCAGCTGACCAACCTTCAGCTTCCTTAGTTATTGATGCTGTCTGAGGATTTTGTCCTTCAGGCTCTGGCACCCTTTTGGTGTGGCTTACATGAATCCAATTAGGCAATCCTGCACATTTCACTGCTGTGTTCGTCACTAGTATATCCTGACAAGGTTCGCCCCACCTGGGTGATAGACACGTTTCTCTGGTGTGATGCTTCACAACCACCCAGTCTCCGGGATTCAGATCATGCTCTTGCTCCGGCTGCCTGGAAACTGCGTCTTCTCCAACCTGGTGAGAGACAGAACGCACTAGGTCAGCCAATCCTTTGCAATAATCCAGAACCATATCATCAGTTATGCTCAGCAGTTTATTTGTAGGTACATGTGCTTGTCTCATTGCTCTTCCCATGATTATCTCATGTGGACTCAATCCGGTATTTCTATCAGGAATGCTTCTGAGTCCCATTAAAACAAGAGGCAATGCATCTGGCCAATCTAACGATGTTGATGCACACATCTTTTCCAGTCTTGATTTTATTGTGCCATTCATTTGTTCAACCACTCCAGAAGCCTCTGGGCGGTACGCACAGTGCAATTTCTGTTCAATTTGGAATGCTTCACAGATTATTCTGATCACATCGTTGTTGAAGTGACTTCCTCTATCTGATTCCAAAGTCACTGGGAAACCAAACCTAGGAATGAGTTCTCGTAGCAACAGCTTTGCGACTGTAATACTGTCATTCCTTCTGGTAGGGTAAGCCTCCACCCACCTTGAAAACAGATACACTATGACAAGTACATATTTCAGTCCTTTACATGGTGGTAACTGTATGAAATCTAGCTGTAATCTCACAAAGGGACCCTCAGCCTTTCCAATTTTTCCCAAACCAATTACTGTTTTTCTTCCTGGATTATTCATTTGGCAAGTTAAACACCTTTGGCAAAGACTCTCTGCTGCAGCCCTAAACTTTGGATTATACCAACTTTGTCTGAAGAGTCTAATCATGGCATCTCTCCCTACATGTGTGTCTCCATGATACATTCTGGCCATTTGTGAAATCAGACAGTTGGGCATGACTGGTCTGCTGTCTGCATAAACCCATACATCGTCGTCTGCTCTTCGAGAACATCCTATTTTTATCCAAACATCTCTTTCACTCTCGTCAGCATCATCTTGCAGTCTTTTCACATCATTCCATGTTTTAGGTGGTGCATATAGCATAAGTTGGCAGCTGATTCCCATTTTTTCAACCTTTTTATTTACTGACAACCTGTTTTTGGCACAGTGTTGAGCCACCAGATCTGCATATCTGTTACCGACTACCACCCAGTCATCTCCTGACTGATGTGCGGCACATTTCACCACCGCCAATTCTTTTGGTGATTGTATTGCTTCCAGTAGTTCTTTTACAAACTGTCCATTTTTGATTGGGGATCCTGAAGAAGTCATGAAATCCCTCTGCATCCACAGTTGGCCAAAGTCATGCACAACCCCGTACCCATATTGACTGTCCGTAAATATGGTTACTCTTAAATTTTTCCCAATTTTGGAAGCTTTAATCAGAGCAATTAATCCAGCTACTTGTGCAGACTTGACTCCTGGTAAATAGGATGCCTCGACTATTCCAGTTAGTTCACATACAGCATAGGCTGCACTCAGTTTACCATCCTCATGTCTTAAGCATGAGCCGTCCACAAACAGCTCCCTATCTGGATCTCTTAGGGGCGTCTCCTGTATGTCAGGTCTCGGTTTTGTACATAATTCTGTGACCTTTAGACAATCATGTTCTGGATCATTTTTAATTTCTTCAAAAATTGGATCTGGCAATAGCGTAGCAGGATTCACAATAGTGCACCTAACTATGGTCACATTTTCAGCACCAAGAATAATTCTTTCATACCTTGTCATCCAACTAGGTGTGAGATGCTGAGTTCGAGTTCTTGTCAATAGGATCACAACTGCATGTGGGACAAATACTGTTACAGGATATCCCATTGACTCACTTTGTTCAATGCTCATACAGGTAGCAGCGACTGCTTTCAAACAGCCTGGCAATGCTGCCGCCACTGGGTCCTATGTAGCAGAAAAATATGCTATAGGACGTCTATCTGTTCCATGTCTCTGAGTTAACACTGAAAGTGCACAATTTTCTCTTTCATAGCAAAATAGTGCGAATTCTCTTGTATAATCAGGCATACCCAAGCAGGTGCCTCACATAGTGCATTCCTCAATTTTACAAATGCACCAGCACTTTCATCATCCCATTCAACTGGATCTTTGGCTTTCTTTTTGGTTAACTGAATTAAAGGCTTTGCTAATAATGAAAACCCTATTATCCATTGTCGACAGTAACCTACTATTCCAAGGAACATTCTCACTTCTCTTTGTGTTTCTGGCATTTTCATTTTCTTGATTATCTTTATTCTGTCAGATGTTATTCTTCTTGTTCCTCTTTCAATCTGGTGTCCCAAATACTTAACTGCTGTGGTACAGAACTGCAGTTTTTCAGGCGACACTTTATGTCCTTCCTCAGCCAAATGGTTAAGTAATGCAATTGAATCTTCAACACAATCATCATGAGTGCTGGATGCTACCAGTAAGTCGTCTATATACTGTACCAAGACTGAACTTCTGGGTAGCACTAATTTCTCCAAACACCCTTTCAGTATTTGATTGAAAATGGAGGGACTTTCTGTGTATCCTTGAGGAACACGATTCCACACATAGACTTTGTTTTCAAATTTAAATGAAAAGAGATACTGGCTATCTGGGTGCAATGGTATTGAAAAGAATGCTTGGCATAAATCAATCACAGTAAACCATTCTGCACTCCAGGGGATCTGGTATAGGATTACTGCAGGATTTGGTACTATAGGACAACAAGGTACCGCAATCTTATTAATTTTGCGTAAATCCTATACTTTCCACTAGGCTTCTTCAAACCCATGATTGTGAATTACAAGGGCTACTCATAACTTCTTTTAATATGCCTTGTTTTACCATTCTGTTAATTTCCTCAACAACTCCTGCTTTTACTTCTGCACTCATTTTGTACTGTCTGGTATTTGGGAAAATTGCACCTTCCTTTACAGTGATTTTTACTGGGTCTATTTTGGCCATAAGTCCTACTTCTTTCCTGGTGAAATCCCATACTCTGGAATTTACTGTAGTTCTTAATTCTTCTGGTAATTCGTTTTTCGTTATCAAAGAGAACATCTCGTCTATTTCTGTACCTTGCTTGGCTATCATGAACTTATAAACATGATCTTCGTCCGGGGTCTGTATAGCAACACCATCCGGTGTGTAGAAAATAGTACAATTCATTTTGCACAGTAAGTCTCTACCCAATAGGTTTCCTGGACTAGAATCACACACTACAAATTGGTGCATTTCTCGGAAGTTTCCTATTTTTACTTCCATTGGTTTAGTAAGAGGTGTTCTGATCTTTTGATTAGTTACACCTACAACTTGGATAGCTTCTCCAGAGAGAGGAAGGTCTGGGATGTCTGCTGTTCTCACAGTAGAACGGGTAGCACCAGTGTCCAAAAGGAAAGTGATATCATTACCTCTTACTTTCCCTTCAACATATGGACCTGACTGGTCTACCGGCAAGGATGCGCCAAGTACGCACTCCTTCTCCCCCTCTCTTAGGCACCGTCATTGGTTACATGGATAAAAATCATCCCTTAAAAGAAACTGTGAAGTTACATATTCATTCTTACCACTTCCTCCTTGATATCCGACATCTGTACCGTGCTTTGCTCTGCTTACATTACCCTGTATAGGTGCAGGTGGCAACTGACTCTGAGGATTTACACCCTGCTGTGAGTCATTCTGCGTCTGTGGATTTAAATTATGATTTGGGCCATTATTATTTTGAATCTTTTTACATTCGTTCTTCCAATGCCCCAACTTTCCGCATCCATGCCAAGGAAATTTCTTTTTAGCCTCTTCTCTACTCATTCGTCCTCTCACTTTACCACCATTTCCTGTGTCACCATTTGTTCCAGAATCTTTTCCCTGATTATCAGTTGGATTATCCAAATTAATTCCCTGTCGCTCAGCCATTTTCACCTGAGCCCACATCACTTTCTCTTGCAGTTTCTTATGCCTATCCTCAATATCGTCTCCACAATATTTTGCATATTTCAAAATTTCATCAATGGGTTTCCCTTGCCAGCACAACATGTGCTGCTTAATCATTTGACAAATCTCTGGCTTTAAACCATAAACAAATCGGTAGACAAACTGACTCATATTTTTATCTCCAATGTCCTCAAATCCACTATATTGTTTAAACACCTGTAATAGACGTTCATAATAGTCATGTACCGATTCACTTGCTTCTTGGGTAGTCCTGTCTATTTTCACCCAATCTGTTTCTTTCGGTGGTATTTTCCCTTTCAGGTAAGTTATTACCTGCTGATACTTTTCATTACATCACTTGATGGAGCACCTGTCTTTGGATCTCTAGGATACTCTTCACTCGGCCAGTCAACTGTAATTTTACAATCTGTCCACAAATCGGCAGGTACCACTATGTCGAACAAACCATCCAAGTCCTTCAACAATACCTTTGACACTTTCACAAATCTCTCAACCTGCTTATACCATTCAATTGGCTTTTCTCTCAACTTTGGAAAATCATTCATAAATGACAAAATATCCTGTCTACTCCATGGGACATGAACATAACCTCCTCCAGGTACTTCTCGCATCGGGTACATCTGATCTGCTTTCCCTGTTTCCTTCAATAAATATTCAGAAGTTGTTCTACTGTACCGTGCCTCTTCCTTTTTCTTTGTCCATCTAGCTTTCCATTTATCTAGATCTCCCCATTTCTGTAATACTGACATTAATTCTTTTACTTGTAGTTTTCGGCCAGAGGCATTCATGTTTTCTAAATCTTTGTCAGAGAAGTCTGCTCTATAGGGTTTTTGTAACACTTTTGACTTTCCTATTTCAATTCCCATCTGCAAGGCCAAATCTGATAATTTCTCATGAAATATCTTTACATTTCTAGTTATGCTTCTGCATACGAACAATAGTTCTTCTTCATCGTAAGTATTTAGACGATCTACTCCTACATTTCCTGCTATCATTTCTTCTAACTCGACTTTTAATTTATAGATGTCCATGATCTTTGGGGGGTGAACTCTGTCTGTCTGATCCTTGTGCCCACCTTTCTAAGTCTTCTGGCGTTACTACTGTGGCACTTTTGGTTCCAGATGAGGTTACTATATTTACATCTTTGGAGCAACCAGGTGTTATTCTTCTAGGAGTGCTATTTACAGATCCTCGAATCGGAAAATCCATTAGGGATATCATAGATTCACAATCACTGATCTGGTCATCAATTATTATGGGTTCGGGTTTAGGAATTTCTACAGGTGTAGGCATCACTAATGGTTTCGGATAATTTACCTTGTCACCATATAAGGGAACCACTGGACCAATTGTTACAGGTATGGTCAGGGAATCAGGATGTACATTCAACTGTGTTATTTTCTGTATCAATTCTGCTCTGTTTCTGTCTATAGCTTCCTTTTCTTTATCCTGAAGTACCCTATTAACTGGTGGATTATGCAATACTTGCGGTACCAATGGTGTTCTTAAAAGTGGTGCGCTTGGGGTAGATCCACTTGTCCCTTCCTGATATGGTGGCGGGCTCTTTAATATTTCTTCCATAAATTCATCTTCAGAATCTCCAAACCCTGTCAAGTGTTTTGTCTTTTCTGTGCATTTACTCCCTAACGACTCTTCTGCTATACATACTGGATACAAACCCTCTGTAAGCATCGCTCTTCTCCATTGTTTCATCTGACCGTCTCTTGACTCATTTTGGTATCTAGGAAAAAATCCCCGATAACCCCTACTGCTTCTTGATCGGTCACGTTCGAATGCCTCGGTTTCCCACTCTTCTAAGGCTTCGTATTGAGTTAATCTTGGTCTGGGTTCTAAGTCATTCATCTTTAGTCTTAAAATTTGAAGAATTCTCCCATTGATAGTACCATTCTCTGGGAATGCTAATATTCCATCATTTTTGGTATATTCTAACCAATTTTCTAACCATACGCAAGTATGATAACCTCTTTCCATCATCATGAATGAAGCGGGCGTTTTTGTTGGTGGGATGATAATTCCTTCTCTAATTCTTAATCTTTTGTAAAAATGACATCTTCCTCTTTTCTCCGTACATTTTGGGTAAATCTCTGTGTATAAAATTATATTCTGCAAAACCTAGGAATCTCCTATCCGGACGAGTTCCTGTTAAAGTCGGATCGCGTTTTCACATATAATCTCCACTATCCACTAGGATTTCGACTTCTATGCTTACAACCAATTAAATTCCAACTAACATTTGTCTCTAAACCAATCCTAGCGTGGCTTTCAGTGACGTCTGTCTTGACGACCCCTCCTTTACAAGAGTCGTTTCACGCCCGCTGTTTCAACCAATCCCAGCGCGGCATTTGTGACGTCAGTTTTCTCTTCGGCAACTGACCCTCCCTTTACAAAATCGTACGCAAAACTTTATTTTCTCTACGCTTCTTATTAAATTTCAGAAACAACATAAAACATTCGCTATCGTGCCAGTTTCTCTAAATTGGAAAAGATAGTTTCTCTCACACTTAGTAAAACCTTTCCGTTTACTAAACATACACTACGAGTAAAACCCTTCCGTTTACTCTTCACGTAAGCTTCAGAAGTACCTGCTACTTCTTCAATGTTACCCTTTCTAGGTGATATAACATCAAATTTTTACCAGCGTATTCCTTTACTATTACTCACACGCATAGAGTCCCTAACAAGTACTGATAGCCCTGCTTAACTTTTCAGTACTATTTCTGCCTGACAGATAACCTCACTGCAGTATGGCTTCCACTTACCATCCGCTATTCAATTTTCCCCGGGGAATTCTGGACAACATAAAACAAAACTTTTGAACAAACGGATGTTAGTTTATAAAAAATAAAATTCTCATTACCCAATTAACAAAGTACAACCATCCTCTGATAACCAGAAAACTGATCCAGCGGGTTACTAGCAACAAGCATTCATACACCGAAATACTCACCTGGGCCCATTCATTCATACTACGCTAGCAATTTCCGCTGGTGGGTCAGTTGTACTCTTTATAAATATCCCTGCTACCAATTACTGTTCTGATTGAAGAGTAATGACTTACTAATGGACCCTTTGATAATTGGGAAATTTAAAATGAGTGACATTCAATTAAAGTCATAATCCTGAAATAATCACTGAGTCAGGAAGTTTTAGAATGTTTATCTAAAATTTTAGCAGAGTAAAATACAGAACCACATAATACTTAATCGTATATCAAGGATGAAGCATAATAATTAATTATCGATCAATGACGGTTCCTCAGAAAGAAGAAGATAGAGACAGCAGCACAGCTAAAGGTTGCATTTATTATTTAGAAACCAAACCCCTTGGCCAAGGAGTTGGAAAGATAGGTCCCAGGAAGGATGAAGACCAAAGACCTCCGGACCAGGTTCAGGACAGGACAGGTGACCTCTCTATCAACGACGCCTACCTAGTTCCCCTCTCTGACACTTCGCTCCTCCTCGAGTTCTTCCGTGTCTTCCTTCTAATGGACTCCACCGCCCCCACCTCAGGACCTCTCTGGACAGCGGTTCAGTGTGCAATCGATCAGCTTGTATGTCTGAGCTAGAGCGTTCTAATGCCTATGCCTGTTCTCACTAATTAGCTTAATTCTATATCTATTATACCCTTCTATGCCCATGTACCTCCCATTAATGTTTCAAAATTATGGGCCCACTACTTCTGATTGGACGGGGACAGGGGGTTGATCCTCACACCATGTCAATTTAGTTCAATTTCTTTAAGCCCATTGTTTTAAAATACCGCCCCTCACAATTAATACATTTGCTTTATTTCCCACCCGTTTCCCATTGATTCTTTAATACATTTTGTATAAATTTGTTGCGACTTCAGGTACATTTCAGATGAACTTGTGAACCAGGCTTTGCGACCTAGGAGGGCTTCCAAGTTGACTTCATTGCTTCCTCTGGTCAGCCTTGCAGGGCGCATGCACAGAACCAATGTCTCTCGAGCTGCAGTTCAACCAACCCAGGCCCATTTACGAACTAATAAGTGTCAAAGAAGAAAATATTAAAATCACAAATAAATGTTTTTACTGTATACCCACTATGTCTACTCTATTCCCATTTAATTATAAATCTTTCCCGCATTAGTAGCATTAGAATACCATAGTTTTAATTGCAGCATATGCACAAGCTTTAGCACGTGAAAACATTAAGCAGCCATTTTAGTACACACTGCGCAGAAGCAAAGGTTTCCCTCCAAGCAAAGAAAGACGTCATACCACGTGATATGGTTGACACCTGCGCAATGAAATTTCCCGCGCATTAGCGGCCATTTTGGATTTAGACAAGCGTTACTTATTAGTTTAAACACATAGGCAAGCTTCACTAGGATAGTGTTTATGTGTGTATTTATTAGTAGAGACATTACAAAGTTTTAATAAATTAATACTGTGAGAGGATTGCTTACGAGCAAGTCTCATTCTGAGTTCTTGCTCCATCAGTATAAGTCCCATATCCATAAAGCTGTAGCAGAATATGTCACTCTCAACTCCGAATCAGTCTCCTCATCGGAAACACTATGGGAGGCCATGAAACCCACTATACGTGGGATAGATATCAGCTACACCACAGCGGAACGCAAACTCCGGGTGCGTAAACTCACACACTTAGAAACACACATAACGATGTGAAAAGGACAGGGTCAAGACGGCGATGCACACATAACTCGCAGGAACTTACGGCTCACTCAACAACAGTATTAGAACGAGCTAATTGATGAGGCCAGACGCACATGGTTGGCATCCCAGAGTAGAATTTATCAGTGGGGAAATGTTAGAATAAAAAATTATGCTTTCGCATTGTTTTACGTAAGTTAGCATTCGCGGCGCCATTTTGTGTATGGGCGCCATTTTGTATCATGATCGAAACCAATCCTTTGCCATTTCTGAGAAACGGCCTTCTCTAGGTTATGTTTCTTCGGAGCTGAGTTTTGCTACACTAATGAATGCACTGTTCTTATTAGCACATACCTTTCCTTAGATGTGAGCCTTCTCCCACTTATCTAGTGGTGGGTTCAGGCAGAGTGACCTTGAATAGTAGATAATGTGTGCCCGGCTTCAGAATCGAAACATACTCCTTTGTAATTTACTGTCCAGCTGCATCTCTCTGGAAAATACCATGGTGGGCTTGTTTTCATTGGTTTCGAAGTGTACATAATGTATCGTTTTGCTTGCTGATGTCTCTGCAGCACTCCTAAGCAACTGGGCAGATTGGGCTCCTCTCTGAGTGTGCTTTAATAAACAGATTCTGGTTTGTATTCTCCACTGTCTGACCGACTCTTCATTTTAGTAGAAGGCCGAGAGGTGGTCATTAGTGACCCGAGTGACCCGAATCAGGCTACTTCCTTCAGTTGGCGCCCTAACAGGGACTCCTTCGGGGGCGTGACCCATCCCCTTCCGTGGACAGGGGGGGGAGGTCGAGGCTATTGTCGGGTCGGACGGACGGATCAGGGATCCCTGCACGAAGAGTTTCTGGTACTCGCAGCTGCCCCTTTTGTCCTGGTGCCTCGCCCAATGGTAATCCCGACTGGAGTCCTGAACGGCGAAACCCTTGGATCTGACCGTTTGGTCTGAAGAGTCGGAAGTGGAGAATTAATTCGCTTTGAATATCAGGTGAGTTTGTTTTGGTTCTTCATGGATATGGTACCATTTTGGTTTGTATTTGGTACGGTCTAAGGACCATCTTTGGACAAAAACATTTGCACTTGTTTTGCCAGGCATAAAATAGTGAATGTTTTGAAAATGCCTGACGTCAGCAAATTGATTTCTTTGTGCTGCCGCTGTTGTTCTGCAGATGCTTGATTGGAAGCATCTCAGTCGGCGCCTCCAGAAGGCACGTCTAATTTTTATATGTATGTGAAGCATGGTCTTGGTCCTGTTATGTTTAGTACATTATTGCACAAATATACGAGGGACGATGCCGAGTTGATGTGGCCATTGACAGGCACTTATGATGAACAAATGATTGAGTATTTACAAGAACAGTTGTTTAAGAGACAAAGTAGGCAGTCTATGTTTGATTCCCTCAGAACATGGCAGAAAGTAGCTAGACAGAGGCGATTCAGGCAGAAAAAGAGGCCCGGAAAGGGAGAATGCAGACATTGACTCAGAAAGCTGTAGCATATGACAGGGAAAAAGAGGAAAAGGGTATTGAGTGTTAAGATAGAAGGTTTCGATTACAAATTGAGAAATCGTATGTGGCTCAGGGAGAAGATGATACTTTTGTGGAAGAATTGTTGAATGCCCGACCCCCGCCTCCATATGCTCCACAAAGAATATATCCCACTGTTCCGGTGCCGTCACAGCCACCCGTTACAGTTGCATCCAGTGTCTCTGTTCCGGTGCCTACCGTTGTTATGTTAACGGCTGTGGCTTCGGATCCTCCTCCTTCTCTTTCTTCTGTTTCTTTGCCGTCTGTGGCCCCTGTGACTGTTAGTACTCCTCCATACCTATTGTCTCAGCGTCCCTTTCGCCAGCTCTTTCCCCCGCGACACAACCCCCAGCGACGATAGTGCCTGTTACATCTGTTGCTTCTCCTACTGTGGTTTTTCATCCTCCGACATTAGTAAGTAGTGGGACACCGGTGCGTGGATTTGAGGATAGGGATTGGACGAAATTTAAGGAGCGCATGGGACCGTTAGTGCGATCTGATGTAGGAGATGAAGAGAAACAGGTAATAGCCAATCAGGCTGTACAGTGGGCCCGTAATCCTTTTTATAGTGTAGAGGATGTTTGGGTGACTATGAGAGATTTTGAGCCCTTTATACAGTTGCATGACCTCAAAAACATGTCTGCTACTTTGATTTGTTTTTGGCAACAGTACTTTGAAGCGGAAGTGCCTCAAATTTTATACGACATTAGAGATCGAGTGTATATTAGTGAACTGGGGCCAGAACAAGTCTTTGCTAATGTTACGACAATAATAACTTATAGGGGAAGACTGCATGAGAAAAGTCCCAGGTCGGTGTCTCAGTTTCCGATGAGAGAGGTTCATCCTATATATCACCCAGCGATACCAGAGTTAACGGATGGTTGAGGTAATGTTACTCGAGCGGCAGTGGCGGCCCGGTTTCAAGAACGATGGGTTTATTCTCCGTGGAAAACAAGTGAGGTTTTATCCCTTAAGGCTCATTTGCCTGACCCTAGCAAAAATCCTACTGCATATTATAAAGAATTGACTGAAGCTGCCTCTTCCACTGTAATGACTCTTGCTGATATTGAAAGGTTTTTTGGTCTTCTTATTCTGGTTGATATTTGGAGACAGGTCCATACCCAAGACCATGTTCCTGAGTTGGGGGGTACTTGGGACCAAATTAAAGCATGGGACCAGTAAAGAAAACCAGGCGATAAGCCCCGAGCGGAGATTTAGCGTTGCCAGGCCGCATTATTACTTATATGCATTTTCTTATTCCGCCGAGAAAAGTAGACTGGGATAAATTGTCAGCTAGTTGACAAAAGAAGGATGAGAGTGTGTCTGATTTCTTCACCCGATTTGAAGGTACATTTTTGGACTATAGTAGACAGGTTCGTCTATTGAGGGAGGTGTTCCGTTGTTTGTTAATAGATTTGTTTCTAATTTGCTTCCCGAAATTGTGACTCGATTGCAGGCTTCTGAAAGTACTTGGTCCACCTCTTCCCCTTCTGTTATTTTGAATATGGCACAGTATTATGAGCATAGGGATAATGAGGACAAGGAAAGGACAGAGAAGAGGCATAGGGGTTTAAAGACGAAGGTGTTGTTACAGCAGACTTTTAGAGGGAATGGGAGAGGACATGGCGGTCCTGCCCGACAGCTTCCACGCACTAGTAGTCAGCCAACAACTACCCCTTTGGGTCCAAATCAGTGTGCGTATTGTAAAGAGGAGGGACATTGGCGTAGCGAGTGTCCTGTGCTTTTGCGGAAGGTAGCGGTCCCGAGAGGAAGAGGTTCTCCTGGACGGGGTCAAGGAGCTGGTGGGGCAGATAGGGCTCAGAATGCCGTGGCCTCACAGGGTAATTCTGATAATAATTACTTTGATGACCCTCGTGAAGGACAGTACTATCATGATGATTATGATGTGGAGGTAGTGACAGGAATGTCTTACAGCTAGGACAGCCAGGGACAGAGTAGGGGACCAATTCCGATACCTGTAGACCAGCGTGGTCCTTATGTAACAGAGGAACTTCAAGGTTCGCCTAAGGAGTTTTTGGTGGGCACAGGTGCGACAAAAAGTTCTGTTTCTCGAAATATGGTCTGGCCATAATAATGTTTCGGTAGGTTTTTCTGGTGTACGGGTTGTAAGCCCCATTTCAAGACCCCTTGCGTTGACCATTGGTCCTTTCACTGTGGATTCGCCATTCTTGTTGACATCCAACTGTGGTGAAAATTTGATGGGTCTGGATTTGTTGAAGAAACTGCATGCTACTATTTATTGTTCCCCGGCAGGTGTTTATGTGACAATGGGACCAGATGTAGTACGTGCTAAACAGTGTTTGTCCAAAGATGCGCCTCTTCCTGTTGAATTTGCTGATGTGCCACACACTTTTGGGCGGCAGCTGATACAGACGTGGGACTGCTGCAGATACCGCCAGTCTCGATACAGGTTAAGGATGGTGCTATTTTACCCCGTATCCCTCAGTATAAAATACCACAGGCAGGAGAGCGAGCCCTATTGCAAATTATTGAGGATTTGATAAAGAAGGGAGTGGTTGAAGAGACGACTGCTAATGTTTGTAATAGCCCTATCCTTCCAATTCTTAAACGGACACCCTCAGGTTCCCTTCATGATCATGAGGATGTTTAACGTTTCGTGATTGATTTGCGCAAAGTCAATAAAATAGTGGTTCCCCAGTTTCCAGTGGTCCCTGACATCACTACTCTTTTGATCATTATTCCTTCTACTGCTAAATTCTTCTCTGTCATTCACTTGAAGAAATGCATTCTTCAGTATTCGATTCATCCAGATAGCAGGTACTTGTTTGGGTTTACACTAGCTGGCAGAAGCTTTAGGTTCTGTCAAGCTCCTTAGGGCTATATTGAGAGAATAGGACACGTTACAACGCAAACTTTTACAACGCATGCCTTTACAACACGGTTTTTACATTGCAACATCCATTACAATGCATGATTTTACAACGCATGCCATCACAACGCATTTTTAGAAACTACACTTACAACGCATACCATTACAACGCATACCATTACAACGCATAATACTTTTAGGGCAACAGTAGTGTAAGTGTTGGATAGTGTAGGGGTAAAAATTACTATTCCCACTCCAGTGAGTGCAACAGTAGGGTAAGTGTTGGATAGTGTAGGGGTAAAAATTACTATTTCCCATTACTTACCTTATAATGCGTTGTAATGGCATGCGTTGTAATGGCATGCGTTGCTGTGGCATGCGTTGTTGTGACATGCGTTGTAATGGCTGCGCTGTAATGGCATGCGATGTAAAGGATGTTGCATTGTAATGACTGTGTTGTAAAGGTAGTGCGTTGTAATGACTGCGTTGTAATGGTTGTTTCCATACTGAGAGTCCAAGTATTTATAGTCAGGCTTTAAAGAGCCAATTGGATTCCCTTTCGCTTCCTGCAGGTATTGGTACAGTATGTTTACGACCTCCTTATCAATTCTGATACAGAACAAGGTTGCAAAGCCAGTGCAGTTAAATTGTTGTTGCATTTGGCCCAACATGGATATAAGGTGTCTCTTTCTAAATTTCAATATTGTCGACAGGAGGTCACCTATTTAGGTCACCTACTGTCGAAGGAGGGTAGGAGATTGACCCCGGAGCGCATCAGTACCATTGTTAAAATGCCCGTTCCACAAACTCAGAAAGATGTGTGCGCTTTTATAGGTATCACTTCCTTCTGTCGGCAGTGGATACCTAACTACTCGTTACTAATCAAACCCTTGCTTGCACTAACCACTAAAGACGTGCATGAGCCCCTGCCTTGGATGCCTGAATGTCAGCAGTCTTTTAAGCAATTGAAAACTGCGCTTTGTTCAGCACCCCGACTATAACAAACCGTTTGTGTTGTTCGTCCATGAGATGGCCTGGTTGCGCGCTTTCTGGGGGTTTTTTAAAAATGATTTTTATTGA
This sequence comes from Calotriton arnoldi, assembly GCA_963921515.1. Lineage (NCBI taxonomy): Eukaryota > Metazoa > Chordata > Amphibia > Caudata > Salamandridae > Calotriton > Calotriton arnoldi. Next base: position 105,164 of record CAWUFW010014058.1, read on the forward strand.
TTTTAACAAGGGAATATCCAGAGCATTTGCATAGTAGTCAGGGCATACTTTTGACAGTGCAAATTTAGCAAGAATGTCGAATGGCTTAGGCAGGGGGAGAAGGAAACTCATAATCAATTAACACTTCCATGACTACTGGGCAGGGCGGCTCACTGCTTCACTCCGCAGCGCCGCACAGCCGAACATAGGCAAAGCACAACAAAATTATCAAATGGAGACTCGGGCATTGCTCCGCAAATCCAGTCCCGTGACATATCGCATACCTCTAAAAGAGACAATATGAATCCGGATACAAAGAACACAATCAACGAAATAAGGAAAAGAAAACAAAATCCACATGTGGCCTGAATAAGAGAACAGTAGACCGGTCCCTTGTATATATAAAACTTCAGTGCAACCACTATGGCCGGTCTGGTGTGATAGAAAGTGACGTGGATATAAACATAGCGACATGTGAGGACATGTGCTGTCGTGTCGCGCAATCGTGTCATGCACCTTGGGAGTGGACATTGGGAGAATGGAATAATGGAATAAAAGGGCGAGGGGGAGGGCAGGAGAAAGTGGGCGCACTGGGACTGGGGAGGAGGCAGTAAGGTAAAGTAAATGGGGGGTGAGCAACCTCGCGACCCCGGTAATGCAGGGGGGGGGGAATTAGGTTGGAGGAACGTCCGCAGCAGTCCTAGCCTCGATCGCCGTTAAAAAACTCTGCCATTGCGCAGGGGAGCGCCGCGGGGGGAGAGGCGCATGCGCCTCGGCCTCGCGCTGATTTGTGCATTCCGAGACCAGTGCCCTCCGTAGGCCCAGCAGCCACACCGCAACCCCAGGGCCCGCCTGCGCCTTCCAGGCCATGGCAATCCTTCGCTTAGCCAAACCGAGAGCAAGATCCAGGAATTTATTCACACTCTTACGAGTCGAGTTACGTCTCGTAACTCCCAACAGGAAGTGGAGGGGTTCCACCTCCACCCACGCATCATTCGCCGCTGTAAACACAGCAGCCACCTCCCGCCAAAATACGCGTATGGTGGTGCAAGTCCAGACCATGTGGGTAAAAGTAGCTCCCTGATTTCCACATCTAGGGCAGACATCCCTGGCCGTAGGGTACATGCGTGCCAGTCGATGAGGGGTGAGATACGTATGGTGAAGGTAGTTAAATTGAGTATATTTCACCCTGGCGTTAGTCGAGATAGTTTTCGGGTGGGTAAGACATTGTTGCCATTGTTTATCCGACAGGGTAATGGACAGTTCGCCGTCCCAATACGCTCGCAGTGGAAGCAATGCAGGAGGATCATCCAATCTAATGGATGTATATATGGCTGTCATGGCATGACACCCGCGGCCATGAGTGAGCAGGGTGTGCAGTAAGTGCGAAGTAACAGGTTCCGCCCCGTCGGCATCCCAGGACTGCAAGGACAGGCGAGTCAATAGGGCATGCAGTATAAAGGAGCCCTGTGGCACTCCGTACTCCACCAGGTCCTCAAACGTCAACAGCTGCGAGTCAGTAAACATGTCTCCCGATGTGTCCAACCCGCTCTCCCTCCATGCCCCCAACTCCGGACGTCCATGGCATGAGTACGTGCCGGGGAGCAATTCCAAAGGTAGACTAGGAGCATAGGGCGATGGTCGGCCCTTGGGCATCACGTACCGAGCCCAGTGTCTCCGGGCGGCAGTCATCAATAGGTTGCCTTGTCGTCTCTGGGTCGCATGGCCGTTCCCGAGAGCCATTCCAGGAGCGTTGGGATATCCCAGGTCACAGCCCCAGTGATCAGCTCGGCGAGGTTGCTTTTGGCGGACCACCGCATCGGCCACTGCAGCTGTGCCGCTGCGTAGTACCGTTCGTAATTCGGTGCGCCCAGGCCGCCGTCCGACTGTGGCAAGTATAATTTATGAAGGGCCACCCGAGCCCGCGAAGCACCCCATATCAGTGATACCAGCAATGATTCCAGGTCTCGGAAGAGTTTCTGGGGTAGGCGATACGGGAGTACGCAGAAAAAATACAAGAGACGGGGAAGTACTAACATCTTGGATATTGCTACCCAGCCCATGGGGGACAGAGGGAGGCCCGTCCAAAACGGGAGGGTCGTGTGCGCCCGCGTGATAGCTCGGCCTAGGTTCCCATCAACTGTATCCGACCCCAAGTGGTAGATCTGCACCCTCAAGTATTTAAAGGTGTCGAACGCCCACTTCAGCGGTGTAAACGGTGCCAGCTGTCTTTGCGCTGGTGTCATTGGTGTCATTGGAAACACCACCGATTTTGCCCAGTTAACCTGGAGGCCAGATACGCTTGCGTGATTATTTAAAAGAGTCATGATGGACTGTAAGATCCCGGCCTCGCCGCAAAGATAAATCAGCGCGTCATCGGCGTATAACGAGACAATGCGCCATCGTTGATCGACCCGTATACCCCAGTCCCTCACCCGCAACCGTAACCTGCAAGCCAACGGTTCCATGGCCAGAGCAAAAAGGATCGGCGACAGGGGCAGCCCTGACGTGTCCCCCTCGCTATGGACAGAAGCGGTGAATAAGTGCGGCCCGTTTTCACCCTGGCATGTGGCCCGCGATACAATATTCGTATCCACCGTAGGAAATGGGGGCCCATGCCGAACCCTGCTAGGGATGCCTCGAGGTAAGCCCAACTTAAGGTGTCAAACGCCTTTTCTATATCAAGCGAGGTGATCCAAGGCTGCTCCTCCCCACCCCCACTCCAGGAGCGTGAATAAGCGCCGCAGATTCAGCCCCGTACTGCGGCCTGGAATGAAGCCATTCTGATCCTCATGGACCAGCAGGGGGACCGTAGCAAGTAGTCGATTAGCTAGTAATTTCCCCAGGAACTGATAATCGACGTTCAGCATCGGCAGGGGACGGTAAGAGGCCATCAGGGGGGATCACGGCCTGGTTTAGGTAAAACAACCAGCGTCACCTCTCTAATAGTGGGCGGTAATTCACCCGTCTCAAAGGCCGCAGCATACACCTTGGCCAGCCGAGGTGCTAGCTGTGTAGAGAAGGTACGATAAAATTCAGTCGGCCACCCATCCGTCCCCGGCGTCTTGCCCGCTGCCAGCTGCCAGATGGCATCCGTGATCTCATCGATCGCAATGGGCTGTTCTAGGGCATCTTGGTGGGCCGGGGTGATCTGTGGGAGCTGAACTTCCTCTAAGAATTCCTGAATGCGGGCAGGGTCATGTGGGGTCGGGGCCACGTACAACGTGGTGTAATACTCATGGAAGGAGGAATTAATAGCCGCTTGTGTATTCACCAAGGCCCCAGCACCCGTGTATATGGCAGTAATGGGAGACTGGGTAGCGTCGGATCGAAGGAGCCACGCCAGGAGCTTCCCGGCCTTATCACTCTCTCCGTGCCTGCGCGCCAGATACGTTCTGTAGTCCAAGGCACACAGGTCATCCATCGCATTCTTATATGCCAATCGAGCCTGGGCGAGGGAGGGGGCAAGTTGGGGATCGTTCGGAATACGCTGCTCATAACTCTGAATCGCGGACTCGGGCGTGGCCAGTGCCATAGTCAAGGCTTTACGAGCCCCATACGTGGTCTTGAGGGCATGGCCTCTAAGAACAGACTTGAAGGCATCCCACTCCACCCCTACCGACGAGGCAGTCCCCTCATTCTCCTCAAAGTAGGAGGCGATGGACTCCAGGAGGGTGGCCCGATAGGAGGAATCAGCGAGTGCTGCCCCAGGCAAGCGCCAAGTCGAGATCGCAGGGCGTTGAGCACCCCAGGTCAGGTTCAGTTGTAAGGGTGTATGGTCAGAGAGCGCGCACGCCAAAAACCCAGCATGTACCACACTGTGCAGAGCACCCTCAGAGCAAAACACCATGTCGATCCGCGTATACAAGTCATGCAGTGCCGAGTAATGAGAATATACGCGCGCCTGCGGATGTAATCCGCGCCATACATCATGTAGCTGCATTTGAGGTGCCCATTCCCGCATGTGGTGTGCCAGTGTGATGGATTGTGCCCCTGTGAGAGGAGGGCAGGAACGATCTAAGGCGAGATCCCATACTCCATTGAAATCACCACCCCAATATGTGGGGACCGTGGGGTCCGCAAGCAGCGAGGGCATGAGGAGTCGCAAGAAGTTGGATTGACCCGAGTTCGGGGCATACAGGGAGACCAGCGCCAGGGGGGAACCATTCAACACGCCCTCCATGGTAACATATCGGCCCTGTGGGTCCACCCTGGAATGTGTGATTTGAAGAGGAGTCCCGGGAGCCACCCAAATAAGCGCCCCCCTAGCGTAGCCCGAATTTGTTGTGCCCAGGGCCATGCCCCGCCAACGCTTGCGGAGAGATGTTAGTGTCTGTGTTTGTGAGGTGCGTCTCCTGGAGCAACGCGATCGTGATCTTGTGACTGCATAGGTATTGGTACACTTTGTGACGTTTGGCGCATCCTGCCAACCCCCTCACACTCCAGGTCAATAAGGAGTAATCCCCGAGAGCCATCTACGTAGGTGTGTACAAGAACTGTGCAAAGATCCACCCATTACACGACAGCCCACATTCCCATCGGCACAGTTACAGTCCCAGACTACTGTATTCATACATGTTACATCACTAGGTCTTGTGGATGCGGAACATAAAAAGAAAACAGAAAAGAAACCAGCGAGAATATCCTAACTTCCCACCCCAGGCCTGGTTGCCAACGGGCAATGGACCATTCGCACTAAACTGCAAATTCGAGAACACACAATTCAAAACATATAGTAAAAGAAGAACCAAATGAGTTGCTGTATCAGCTACTTATCGTTCATTGGGGGGGGTACTGCAAAGTTCGTGAGCAGCGCTCAGCGTCTATTCCGCCTCCCGTAAGTCAGTATGGCCAGCAGCGGGCGCGTGCAGGACGTCCGCCCCCACTTCAAAGAACTGACCCTTCCGCGGTGTCCTCAACCTAGTGCGTCTGCGGGGTGAGGGCTGGGCCACCCCCGTCAATGCCTCAATCTGTGAGTTCGTGAGTCGCAGCGTGCGGTCCATCTGGGTCTCGGAGTCCGATTCTCGTCGAGGAGATGAGCCAGGAGAGCCCAATTGTTCCACCGACTGGACGGCCCGTGCTCGCTCCTGCGCAACCTGTGCCTTCGTAGGGCGGCGTGGCCGATTCCCCCCCAGGCCCCTGCGAGCCGCCACCTGGGTCCATGGTCGCATAGAATCCGCCTGTGGCGTGGGGGGGTCGTGTGCCATACCCTGTTGGTCGATCCAAGCCCATGCTTCCTCGGGGGTGTTGCAGAAGATCGTGCCCTCTTTGTCTCGGATACATAGGCATGCAGGGTATTGTAGAGAATATTGGACATCATGATCTCTCAAGCACTTTTTGGCCTCCAGGTAAGAGGAGCGACGGCGCTGTACAGCCAGAGTATAGTCCGGGTAAATATGAACCGTAGCGTTGTTGATTTGCCAAGAGCCCCTAGTCCTGGTGACCTGCAGCACGTGGTCTCGGTCGCGATAATTAAAGAATCTGCCACCACTGGTCGAGGAAACGCACCTGGGCGCGGAGGGCCCCCGGGACACTATGCGCTCGCTCTATGGAAAAGAAGTTCGACACCTTGCCCTGCAGTACTTCACGTGAGAACCAGTCCTCCAAGAAGAGCTCCATGCTGGGCCCCTCCGTCCGTTCGGGAAGGCCCACTAGGCGCACATTATTGCGGCGCGAGCGCCCTTCCTGATCCTCCACACGCGCCATGAGATAATTTACCTCCTGCTGGAGGGCCTGCAGTTGGGTGGTCGTCGTGGTCACTGTAGGTCTCATGGACGCCAAGATTGATTCAGTTTCGTCGACTCGTCGCTTAAGTTTCTTGTGATCCTCACGTAGAAACCTCATGTCAATGCTGAGGGAGTCAATCTTCGCCCCCAGGGTGGTTTTGATGTCTAGTATTGCCGCTAACAGTTCATCAAAGCGATGGGATTGATCATTGTGGCTGCCCTGGGCGGGAGGTCGCATGGGGTCCCCATCCTCGTGGTCCGCAGACGTCGGCTCCGGTGGCTGCGCCTGTAGCCTGTCCGCCCTGGGCTTGCCCATTCTGCCACCCGCTAGAGATCACAGGCCGGGCGGTAGTATAGGGATATCCCCGGGGGGGTCCAGAGTAACAGAAGGCAGGGGCGTAAGGCAAGGCGTGTGTACCGCACCATCTGAGATCGAGGCGTCCCCAGTGCCAGTCTCCAATGCCCAATATCTCTCGATCGCGCGTTGTGCGAGCAGTCCCACTCACTGCGGCAGTAGCAATGTCCCCCAAGCGCCAGGGCCCCACCAGCCCCCTCAAGTGCTGGCAACAGTTCACTCCGTGTCCCCTCTCTCACCAATCAGCAGTCCATAGAGAGGCACTCCAATGTCGGCCGCAAGGCACCACCCAGCGATGGGCGCCCCACTGCGCACCACAGATCGCAAACAGGCCCGGCTCCAGTGCGCGCCCTGATGAGCGCGTATTTCACCGGGAGTTCATGGTGGAGACACAGGATCAGAGGCACAATCCAGCCGCCCCAGGAGCAGCGCACAGCCAGTCGGCCGGCCCCAGCCGCCCCAGGAACCAACACCAGGCATGTATCTCCCTCAAAGCATGCCCGCTACACGCAGGCCAATATGCGCAGATCTGGTGACTCAGTCACAGCTCAGTCTGCGCTCGCCAGGTGTAGGGGAGCTAAAGGGGGGTCCACTCACTACTGCCAGGGTGCAATCGCCATTCATCTGCTGGGCACCCCGTGCATTGGACGTCGTCGTGGTGGGCCTAGCCGTCATAGGCCGCCCAATCCAAAATGGCGAGTCCGGGTGCGACATTCACCGCGGTCGATGGTCACGGGTAGCTCCGAGGAGGCGCTCAGGGCACAGTGTCTCGAGTGCCCAAGCTCAGCGGGGATCGGGCGCGCACACCGCACCGCTGAGTTTCTGCCCGCGCCAAAGCACCCCAGCGCCGTGGAGACACTCCGGGCCGCGGGAGCACACTCAGTCACGGTTTCGGAGACCGGAGGTCGCTGGAGGCACACAGGGCCCCGTGGAGGTCCGGATTTCGCAGGATCCTGATGTCGGTCGCCGTCCGCGCTGAGAACACCGAAGAATGAACGGCCTGGTGAGTAGGAAACAGGATAATTGCGGTGGGCATAGAGCGGAGCTCAAGGCTCTTCTGTTTTAACGCAAAAATTTGGAGATAAGCAACGGCCGTGTGCTTATTTCTCTGCTGTTCTTGACCCTGTCGCACGAGCCCTCCCGAGATGTTTAAGAGCGGTCGTGGCTGTAGCCGTCTCAATAAGACAATCGGCTGGACTCATACTTGATACTGCTCTCACAGTCATGGTACCCCATGCTGTGGATACACTTTTGAATAAGACTAAGACACAGCACCTCACCAGTGAATGTCTGATTGGCTATGAATTAACATTGTTCGCTAAACACATCACGATTAAAAGATGTGCCACTCTGAATCCAAGTAACAACAAAGAGAGAGCGAGGAAAGATGAGGGGAACGTCCTTCTCCCTAGATTTAATCAATAAGCAACAACGTGGACGGACCTAGTGGGGGATCCAAATATAAGGATGACACACTGTCATTCACAGGAATGAAAAAACAGTTGGTTTTTTAGAAGAACCCTCACCCACCAACCTAGTTGGTGGCATGCTTCATCATTGGGTTCCCAGCTGGGCTGCCGAGTGCAACCCAGCTGTGCTGCGATGCCTGAACTACAGCGGAGCGGGTTTGTTTTTTGAGATGATTGCATGAGAAAAAAGGGGGGGTGCTGGAAGTAAGATTTAAAAGTACCTCTAGAATACACAATCACTGCTTTTATTCTTGAGTTTCTAGGGCACGGTTAAAAACAGAGCGGGGATACTGTGAAGATAAAATTGGTCTTCTGTATCCCACTTTAAGTGGTCAACATGTTTCAGCCTCGTCAAGGGTGCAGAGGCTTTCTTCAGGACCGAATCAAGTGAAGAAAGTGAAAAACAGCACACATGCTAAGGTGTGCTGTGGTGCACTGAAGTTACCGTACTTACGGTTCCCACTGTCAGTGAAATTATCTGGAACAACAAAGCACAACATGAAAAGACAAATCATACATACACTTAAAATAAAATTAAAAAACGGGTGTACTGGCGGAGGTGCAGGCACCCGCTATGGTTAGTGATGTTGTGCTGGTGGTCATCATTCGAGTGTAGCCATCCATATATAGGTAGGGATCCACATTATGCTATTGATTCTGGATGGGGTGTCCTGGGTTTTGGAATGTGATCAGGATGCACTGTCGTGTACTAAACATAAGGTTGTTTCTCAAATACGCAGCCCTGAGTAATGTTTTCCTAGACACACATAAAATATTTTATGGTGAAGGTACAGCTTAATATCCCACTGAATCCGTTACAAGTTTATGGACTGCTTACCCATAGTCACTGGTCAATTATACGTATATATCCGCCCAGCCCAATTCGTAGAGGTAAGGGGTGGGTTTGGAATGGGGTATTCTGGTCCTTGTTTATATTACAGGAAGCCACTACGAAAGGGATATCCGGGTTGTGACAATAATATGTATTGTGATAATCTGTATATGAGAGAGCAGAACATCACCTTAGTGGGCTGGCATTACCAAGGTTTAACGGTTACTTGAAAAGCTGGTTATTATCCAGCATTTTGTCCTATAGTAAACAGTACTGACACATTTTTGTATGTCAATTGTTCTGGAATAATATTGTTCAAAAATACGTTGTCTTAAGGGAAAAAGAAGGATCCAAGTACTTTTGGAATGTACCCCAGACATGCTCCTGTAGATTATCAAGGTCCACTTTATGCACACCCAGGATTTTATTTTCTGTCTAATGGTACTTATTCAAATGTTTAAAACGGTACAGATGATGTTGCTCTAGGGATGGTGCTCCCTCTCGGCGTGCCTTGTACATACAGTAAGCCAAATGTAAGATGGGTAAAAAGAACGTTGACTGCAGAGTTCTGTGATGGAGTGACGGATTTGGAAGTCAATAATTATAGTAATGGTTTCACCTTTGGGTATATTCTTTCCTCCATTATTACCTTTGGTGGAACTGTAATGGCCAGGGGTGAAAAAGCTAGAGAATATTTTGGATGTAAGGTGCAGATACCGTCTAACTCCACAGTAGCGGCTTTGCGTGGCATCACCACCCAATTGGAAAGTATGTGGATATATTCTGAGCAAACTAGATATGCTGTTGATTTCATCTTAGCTAAGAGCGGTGGTGTGTGCGCGGTAGTAGGAGACCAGTGTGTAGTCGGGATCACTAATATGGAAAAGAACAGAACCCAGCACATTTTAGACATCCTAGAAAATCTTAAAGGAATGGAGAGTGGGAACTGGAGTTGGCCATTTTTTGGTGGATGGGGTTGGATCCTTGAAAAAGTGATCTATTTCATTGTGATTTTGATTTCTTGCTGGGTCCTGGTCCAGTGTCTTCCCTTATGTTGCTCTTATTGCACCACCCTTCTTGCCCCTAAGAGAATATCTATTCATGATACTAATGCGACAATTATGATTCAAAAGGAAGTAGAAGACTTCATGCAAATAGATGAGGGTATTTTTGAGACTTCTTCCCTCCTTACTGTTTTCCTTCCTGAAGCTGAAAATATGGAGTGCTCCTAAAACAATTTATACATGATTTATTGAATTATATGTCTTTTTGCTCTTATATAAAATGTTTAGCTCATGCTAAAAGGAGGGTATGTTGGAATAAAAAATTATGATTTCGCATTGACTGGGTCAAGACGGCGATGCACACAAAACTCGTAGGAGCTTATGGCGCACTCAACAACAGTATAAGAACGAGCTAATTGATGAGGCCCAGTGCTTAATTTGTAAAATATTAAGTGCCAGGGCTCTGACCTGGAGGCCACTGCAGCTTGCACCACCCATCGCCCTTGTCATCGCTGCCAAAACAACTACTAACCATCTCTCTCCCATGTAAATGCGACAGCTCAGATTATTCCAGGTCCCCAAAGCTAAAGGAATGGCTGGGGAGGCAGGTAATGTATATCGTATTCCCAAACAACCGTTGTTCTGCTCATCTCTAAATTAGATGAGCAGCGCCACCATGTGGTAGACTTTTCTAAGGATGGTGCTGACAATTAGGTGCCGGTGCCGAGCACTGGAAACCAATTAAGTGCTGGTGCTGAGCACCGGAAAGCACCCGCTCAATTTAAGCACTGATGAGGCCAGACGCACATGGTTGGCATCCCAGAGTAGAATTTATCAGTGGGGAGATGTTGGAATATAAAATTATGCTTTTTTACTATTTTACGCAAGTTAGCATTTGCGGCGAAATTTTGTGTATGGGCGCCATTTTATATCATGATCGAAACCAATCCTTTGCCATTTCCGGGAAACGGCCTTCTCTAGGTTATGTTTCTTTGGAGCTGAGTTTTGCCACACTAATGAATGCACTGTTTGTATTAGCGCATACCTTTCCTTAGATGTGAGCCCTCTCCCACTTGTCTAGTGGTGGGCACAGGCAGAGTGACCTTGAATAGTATATAATGTGTGCCCGGCCTCAGAATCGAAACTTACTCCTTTGTAATTTACTGTCCAGCTGCATCTCTCTGGAAAATTCCATGGTGGGCGTGTTTTTATTGGTTTTGAAGTGTACATAATGTATCGTTATGCTTGCAGATGTCAGTCCCTCTGCAGCACTCCTAAGCGACTGAGCAGATTGGGCTCCGCTCTGACAGATATTGGTTTGTATTCTCTACTGTCCGACCAAATCTTTATTTTAGTGGCAGGCTGAGAGGTGGTCATTAGTGACCCGAGTGACCCAAATTGGGCCACTTCCTTCAGAGATAAATCTGGCAAATTACTATATCGCCTATGTAGACAGGCTGTGACACCAACCCACCTTCCTCCTATCCGCAACGCACGAGGGACAACACTTACAGACCTGACAGAAATTGCACATGGCCTTGCACTCTTTTACAGGGAACTCTACAGACCACAAGAAGTCAGACCCATCTCATTAATCAAGAGCTTTCTTGATGACATACCACCATGTACCATTTCAGAAGACGCCCGGGAATCCTTATATTCACCCATGACATTAGAAGAATTAACAATTGCTGTATCCGAGTTGCGAACAGGCCGGGCCCCCTGCTCCAATGGCTATCCCAGCAAATTCTACAAGGCGTTCATAGCCCAATTAGGTCCCCATCTTCTCAACACAATTCAGGAGACGATGGCGCGGCTGCCACTAGATTGGCGACATGCTGAAATAGTAGTGCTTCCTAAACTCGGTAGGCTGCCTGAACACCATACCTCTTACCACCCGATATCTCTTCTAAATACTGAAGCGAAAATACTCGCCAAAATTCTTGCAAACAGACTAATACCACATATGTCAGATATAGTACACCTAGGTCAGGCGGTTTAATGCCTCACTGTTCCACCCGCCATAATATCAGAAGAGCCCATAAAGTGACCGCAGCGGTAGAACGCCTAGATAGACCGGCGGCCCTGTTGTTGGCAGATATGGATAAAGCCTTCAATTCCATTAGCTGGACCTACTTATTCGCTCTTTTAGCACGCTATAACCCGAGTCCACAGTTCATAGCATTTATCAAGCTCCTATATAACGATTTGACTGCTGCAGTTCAAGTCGCAAATAGTATATCGGCTCCCTTTCCCATCGGGCGCAGGACGCGGCAGGGCTGCCCCCTGTCCCCCCTCCTTTTTGCACTAGTCATCAAGCCTTTAGCCATATGGGTCCGAAAAGATGCACTGATCAGGGGCTTTGAATGGACAATGGATATCTCCGATCATATAGCATTCTACGCAGATGATATATTATTCTTCCTTACAGATCCACATAAAAGTGGCCCTAGAATCCTGCAGAGAATGCAGATTTTTGGGGAAACGTCAGGCCTTTATATGAATCCCAGGAAGTCAATCGTCTGGCCACTACATGGCACCCTAGGGCGCAATAATTGGGCCGAGGACTTGACACAAGCCACAGAGGAACTGCTATACCTAGGCGTATTTTTGTCAGAGAACCCCAAGACCTCATGGGATCGGAATCTGGGGACAGTCACCGAGAGGGTGCGAACCAACATGCAACTCTGGGCGGGACTACCATTATCTTTATATCGGAGGTCTGCGATTTTCAAGATGGTATCTCTCCCCCAATTACTATACCATTTGCAGAATCACCCACATCCAATCCCATCATCCTGGTTCCAGCACATTAATTCTATGTAGGGGCAATTTCTATGGGGAGGAGGCGCATCCTGGTTGCTCTTCGTACCTGCTTCCAGTCGACGTTCTGTGGTGGGATAGCGGCCGCCGATGTGCAGACCTAGTGCGTGGCCTCACACCTTCAGATATTAAATGACTGGTGTTACGGCCCCAACGACGACCCGGCCTATGCAGTGGAACGCTGGATAATGAATGATCTAGCCCTCACATCCTATCTATACAGCAGATCAAATCTCCACTCCTTGCCACCTGCACCAGAGTGGTAATTCTTTCCTGGTGGCAATCTATCTGAAGAATGGGTTGGTGGGGGCGTATCACCCGTGAAACACCGATGTGACACAACAAATTACTACCCCAGCTGGCAGAGCTCCAGGGCTTTCGCGGGTGGGATAATATAGGAATCTCTACTGTTGGGGATGTCATGCGGGGCACGATACTCAAATCATTCCAGGACCTAAAAGACAAATTCTCCATGCACAACTCCCAGTTTTATAAGTTCTTGCAGCTCTGACATGCTATCACACCGCACATAGACCGGCTGGAGTCACTCCACGAATTCAATCCGCTGGAGGGCAAGCTCCTAATGGGTGACCTAGGCGATCATAAGATATCCAAAATTTACCAATCCCTCATTACACACAGCGCCACAACACTCAAGGCACTTAAAGATACTTGGCAAACAGACATAGGCCCCCTAGATATGGATGATTGGACTGAGGCTTTAGAGTCCCCCCGTGGAACGGCCATCTCCTCACGCCTATGACTCATCCAATTTAAGTACCTCCATGGGCGAATTATACACGCCATAGATTATGGAGAGCTGGCCTGATAGACTCACCAATATGCTTACGATGCCAGAACGATGAGGGTACACTTTTGCATACAGTTTGGTCATGAATAGCCTTGGATAGGTTCTGGTCCGGCGTTCTGGCTTGTCCAACGGAGGTCCTCGGGTGGGAACTTCCCAAATCCCCTAGATTCACAATGCTTCATATAACGCTTGAGATCGGCGGCAACAGATACAAACGTCATCTCCTATGGCTCGGCTTCACCCTTGCTAAACGAGACATAGCTAGGCTATGGAAATCCGAAATACCCCCCACTGTTAGGGCATGGAAAAATAGACTGGACTTCTGCATGGGGTTAGAGATGCCAGTTTTCCAGGCACGCGGTTGCCCACAGAAACACCCTAAAATATGGCAGAGATGGGCGGACTATCGTGGTCTCACCATACCACGACAGACAACGTTGCCAGATGCAATTGACTCTGAAATTCGGACATATGATGCACAAATATGACACACATTGTGAGACACAATCACTAGACAATGGTCTCTATCTAAACATATTCTATGCCACTGATATGGTGCTATTGCATTGGGGTTGAATTGTTGTAAAGTTGTAATGATATAATTTTATGATATAACACTATGTACATATACCCATAAGCAAAGATGTAGTCCACTGGACAACAGGATTCTAGAAATTAAATAAAACTTGTTTTGAAAAAGAATAAACTCGGAAGATGTCAGAGGCCGAAGCTTTCACAATCTTCATTCCACCCCAGGCTTCCCTTAAAGCTGTAATGTCGGAGCACTAAACCCTAAGGGTTAAAAATGTTAAGCCCATCCGAAAGCTCTGAAAACATATTAACATTATCAATCCTCAAAAGAACTACCTACACCCTTAAAAGCACAACAGGCTTTAAACAAATCCCAATGGTTAGAGTAACCTTTCCCGTGGAAGCTTGTACCGCTGTAGCTACCTCTCTGGAAAATCCTTTCCTCTGCAATCCAAACAGTTCAATCTCCAGGCCAATGTGACGGACGTGTGGAAAAGCTCTAGAACTTTCAGAGCGGATGGACACATTGGAAATACCCAGTGTGGACAAATCTTCATTTTAACTAGCAGAGGATGCCAAGAGTAGCAAGTCCATGAAGGTGCTATTAAATTTAGTGAAGCCTTCTGCTTTTTATCGTCAACAGGACCTTCAAAATCAGAGGAGGTCGGTGTAAGGCAAACAAAAGACTCTGGGGCCAAGAATATGAAAGTGCATCTACCCCGCAAGAATTCTCCTCCCTCATGCTTGAACAAACCTTCTTTTGTCTAGCAAACAAATCTACGACTGGAGTGTGTCACTCCTGGCAGAGAGTTATAAAAATCTGATGACTGAGACACAAGTCTTGGTAAGGAGGAAACATTCTGCTTAGGCTATCTGCTAACACGTTCTGAACTCCCGGAATGTGACTTGCAGAAGGAGAGGTCAACTTCGCTAAAATTACTGTAACAATATTGTTCAAAGACAGAGAATGAGTTCCCTTTTATCAGGATGCATAGGAATGGTAGACATAGTGTCTCTTCTGATCACTATGTATTTGCCCATCAGAAAAGAGTACACCTCATTAATGCTAATCAAACTTCCTCCAGTTTGTTCCAGTTGCAGGAATATGTTTTTCTTCAAAAGAGACCATTGCCATGGATAAACTATTCTTCCATGGGAGCTTGCTAGCCCCAATCACTGGCATCCATTCCATAGTCATTAACTGACCATTCTGTAGGAGCAAGAGGGACGCCCCTTCTCAGATGAGAAGGATCCATCCAACAGCTTGGTTGCTCCCTTAGGCCAGAGAACAACAGAATCCTCTGCTTCAAGCTGCAAGAAACTGAATTTCATTTCAATAGAATGTAATTCGTCAATGATCAATCAATCAATCATTATTTGTAGAACGCAGCTTGTCACCCGAGAGGGTATCGAGGTGCTTGCTGTAGGTCTCATTTAAAGAGCCAGGTCTTCACCCCCTTCCTGAAGTTGGTCAGCGAGGGCGATGTGTGGAGGTGGAGGGTGTTCCAGGCTTTGGCAGAGAAAAAGGAGAAGAACCGTACTCTGGCATGGCAGCGGCATATATGAGGGGTCTGCGCCAGGGCGAGGTGTGCGGACCGGACGTTCCTGGGGGGACGGTGGAAGTGCAGATGGTGGTTCAAGTAGTTGGGTCCTAGGTCATGGAGGGCTTTGTAGGCATGAGTCAGAAGCTTGAAATGGCATCTTTTCTGGACTGGGAGCCAGTAGAGGGGAAACCTCTTTTAGGACGAAGCCGGAATCACGCTGTGCCTTTACAGCTATTGCTGTGAAGGCAACGGCTTCCCTACTGTTGCGCAGACTGAAGTTGGAATAGTAAATTCAACTATTCCAATATCCAGCGCCCCCCCAAGGCAAGTCGTTAAAACGACTTGTGTGCAGAAGAAATGCGTGCTTAAGACGCATTCGTTCAAATGACGGAGTTCCTTAGGCATGCATGAAAAACGCATGCAGGAATTCCGTCATGCCTTCCCAGTGGAGGTCTTTCAGGTGCTGGGTGATGTGGGTTCTCTTGGGCAGGGTGAGGATCAGTTTAGCAGATGCGTTCTAGATTGTCTGGAGTCTTTGTATGAGTTCGGTGGTGGTGCCTGCATAGAGTGCGCTGTCGTAGTCCAGTTGCCTGGTGATGAGGATGTGTTACCATCCTCCTGGTGGTGATGGGGAGCCACTTGTAGATTGTGCGAAGCATGTGGAAGCATGCTGAGGAACAGCGTGGACCTGAATTTTCATGGAGAGTTCACGGTGTAGGATGATGCGAGGTTGTGGGTGCGGTCTTTCGGCGTGGTGATGGGTCCGAGTTCCAATGGTCACCAGGAGTTGTTCCAGATCCTAGATGAAATCTCAACCAGGGAACCACCAGCACCTCAGCTGCCATACCCCTCTGGATCTGGAGCCACATTCTTACAGTTGTTGAGGACTGCCTCATCAAGAACAGAATGTGCATCTTGATTTTTGAATCCTGTTCTCTGAAAGAAACTCCTCCCAGGTTTTGGAAAAAACAGGGTGCCTGTGAATCTATATCCTGAAAAGGTTATAGAGGAGATTTCTCCCAGTTTATGAAAAATCCAAACTTCTGTTGAGTTTCCGGGACTAAGTTGATGTCTCGAATGATCTGAGACTTTGAAGTGGAATGGATCATCCAGTGCCCGGCTATGTGCGCAACATGACTCTTTCCCTGTGCATCAAGCTCACCAAGGGAGCCCTCACCTTGAAGAACACTCTGGGTGATGACTTGAGACCAAACTGTAGAATTTTAAACAAAAAGTGATGATTCTGTAGTGCAAATTGAGAAGCCTCTGATGCTCTTGAAGAACCAGAATGTGGAGATGATCTAATTTCCTTTTAATCTTTATTTTGCAATTTTCACTTAATACATTAAAAAGACAAATATAAAACTGCACTAAACTAACAAAAGTCACAGGGAGATGATCTACTGTTATCAATACATTTTCTGGAAGTGCCAAAGAAATAAACTTTTGGTAAACAATAGAACTTAAAGTGGATGGGTTAGACCTAAGAGTTGATCTTTTTCAAATCAAGAACTGCACTCTAATAACCAGAAGCTTTTTTCACCAAAATGGGACAGAATATACCACTACTCCTTGTTGTTTCACAGATACTGGGATACTTCCCTTTCCCCTTTTTCCTTCATAAAGCTAAAATGCCTCCCTAAGGGATGAGGCTTCCTGTTTGTTTCTTGAGAAAGGAGTACAGATGGTACCCAAACGTGGAGGAACAGATAGAAAATGTATTGCATATTCTTGACAAACAATATTCAGAACCCACTAATCTGAAATGCCCTGCTCCCACACTGGTAGGTGCTCTCAGATACGACCTCCCACTAAGGGGCCGATTCCGATCTCGGCCGGTAGTGCTCCGAATCGGATTCGGATTTACCGGATCCGATTCGGAGCCCTGTTTCCCGACCGAATCGTACGTGGGTCCGGCCGAGCGAGTACGATGCAAGCGCCCGCAAAATCGCTGACCGACTCGAACGCGGCTTCAACACGCTCCGACCGACTCGCATGGACACGACTCGCACCGCGCTATGGAGACGTTTCCCGGCCGGGTATGTACGATGCGCGCCGCAAGCAGTCCGACCGACTCGCGCCGTCCGGCTCGAAAGAGCTGTCGGAGCCGTACTTTGGGGGTCCGCGTCGGACCCCCCTGTACGCGTAGCCGCGCGAGTCGCACCTACCTGTGCATGTACGCCGTGATGCGCATGGACGTGTACCCGCTGTAGGGGGCGCCCTCGTTCGCCTCGCACCCATTGAGTCAATGGGAGCCCGCGTACGCGTTGTACGACCGGCTCCCATTGACTTCAATGGGAGTCCGACCGAATCGAGTCCGATAGCATGCGAATGCATCGTACTCGTCCGGTCGGACTGCTGGGGTCCGATTCGGTCGGAAATCTCTCCGGGTCCGGCTCGGTCGGAGAGATTTCCGGCCCGAATCGGAATCGGCCCCTAAATGACTATCTTCTCCGGATGTTAAATTGTCAGGACCTTTGCTTCTTTTCTGATGACTGGGTAGATGGCTCATACATTTTATGTGTTCTTAGGTTGAAATAATGTTCTTCTGTGAGATCTTGAGGAATCGGAATCCTTTCCGCTGTAATCCCAAGTGTAACAGCTTGTGGAAGACTAACCTTAGCCCTTGTAGGGAAGTGTGTGCTTCCAAGCTTTAAACACCTTAGTAACAACCTCATTTAACCGTTCAAAGAGTTTCTTTCCTACAAATTCACTCTTATGAAATTATTTTTATCCTGTGTCTTACTTCCATTCCCTCATCAACGACTGCTGACTGGCTCACACAGAAGCACATGAGGACAGGGATAGAGTTCTAATTGAGTTGCAAATGATTGCTGAAAAGAAACAAGTTTTCTGCTATATCTAAACTAATATAGCCTTATAGCCCACCGTAGCGAACAATACCGGGCATTAAAGGCCCCCTACAGTTTTAAAGCCGTTATATCCCGCTACGGAGGGCTATAAGACTATTAGAACATTCCGCCCCTAGAGGGTAGAATGTTTTAGTTAGGAAAACAAAGGCCTCACAGAGCCTGAGGGCACTGAAATCCCCTCGGGCTCCGTGAGGTCTTTGTTTGCAGCAACAGCTGTGAAAGGAAAACAGTGGAATGGTGATGTTTCAGGCTTCTACCAGCCATTAGAAGCCCGGAGCCTTGCATTGTCTTTAATGGAGCGCTGAGCATTTCAGTATTCTAATAGTTGTGAGCGTCTTCATTCTCTTAGATAGCTGCGGCAAAGACTTTGATATCATTCATAATATGCTATGTAGGTACCAGCTCTTGAGGTTAGATTGCTTGAAGCATAAGACTTCTTGAAGGCATTCTCTATTCTCTTGTTGATTGCACCTGTAAGTGAGCAGTACCATGGATTCTCTAAAGTTCACCCAACAAGAGAATCTAGAGTGGAATCTAACATACATCTTTTGCCGAAACCATGGAATATGCAGATGTTCAGGATCTAGTCACTCTCTTAACATCAGGTTTTTAAAATATTTTCATGGAACGGTAAGGCCAAACTGGAAGGCTTGTCACGCTGTGGAAAAAGCCTCAGAATCATGTTCTATCATTATTTTTTCCAGTAAAACCCACATTTTATCTAACGCAATCCAGAATCTGGGCAACCTTCTCTCATTTTACATAATTCCATGTGGTAGAGGTACTGGTCTCAGAGTTGCATCAGATAGCAGGCAATGTGTCATTATCTTCCTTACCATAACTCCTGTGATGTTTGTGCCTTTTCTTCTTCCTTTCAGTACTGAGAAACTAGGATATTGCTTTCTAAATGAGTTTCTTTATTTTCACTGGTAGATATGATGCCAGGCAGACCTATGTGGGGGACTATAACATTGGCAGCGCCTAAACACACTCCTGCGTCTCCTGTCTCCTTTATGCTCAGAAGATTCACCAGAGGTCAGACAGTTCCTTTTTGACTGATCTCTTGCTTTCATTACTAATAGTGAATGCATGTGAATGTCTCAAATCTCCTTTTTCTTTTACCAATGAAAGCGCAAAATCATCAGGAAAATACATTTGAATAATTGAAGACATAACTACATGTTGTGGCAGCGTGCTCCATACTTATGTGACAATCTAGTGCCTGCCTCACAGGTTAATCTGGCCTTCCGCATTCCTGTTCAGTTTCATCCCAGTCTGTAGAAGTCCAGCATCCCTCAACAGTGAGGTCTGAAATTAGGAAGAAGCTGAAATGGGTATTATTATTGTCTTACCTCCTTGTACCGGTGCTTCACCAGGCGAATCAGGTTCTTCAGCTTCCCTGGGCAACGCTTCACAAAGTTCCTTTGGAGTTCCGTGAAGCAAGGAGAGAATTCACCGGGTCGGGCTCTAGCCTTAATGAGTGAAACATAGACCTCAGGGTGTGGCTTCACATCAGTAGATTAAAAATATGCTATCCCTTGGTGTATATTTTGGAACAAATAGTATAATAGAATTCCAAACCTGTTGAATCATATAAAGATTACTACATATTTATTAAAATTCCACTTTATACCTAAAAATATCTGTAATACAACTTCAAATTTATCACAAGTGATATTTTTATTTAAAACATTAGTATCAAATTTACATATCTTTAAAAATCACACAATCCATATGGCACAATCTTTTCTTAAAAAACACAATATATATAAAATATACTACAAAAAATATTTTACAAAAAATTTAAAAACATCATACAATATACATTCACTTAATAGAAAAAAGAGGTAGAAAAAAGGAAAAAGGAAAAGAATTTTGACAGTACAATTTGTCATAAATGTAGCATATCGTTTGGGACAATTTGATCAGTAGGCCTTGATGCACTTAATTTGACCACATCTAAAGAGCCAAATGTTCCCCTGGATTATGCAGTAAATTTGCGTCAACGTGTTTCTATGGCTTCTGTTAATAATCCATCTTTTTCAAGACCAAAATATATTAATCTCTCTGTGCCCCTCTTTTTATGGCCACTGTAAATATCCTATGATGGAAACAAATATGTGAGTCATCACAGATGGCTGTATCAAATCTCATACTTATCATCCTATTACATAGAAACATTTAAATCCTAGTTTCCAACTCTTCTAAACATCATTTTCATAATGATTGCATGTAAATTACATTTCACGATTTACTAAGTCTCATTCCATAACTTTCGTACATAAGAATCGAATGGGTATCGAGAATACCTTACTAATAAAAAAAACAAAAAATTGAGAAAAGACATTGAGAGATTCAGTGCGGAGGTGGCTTATCCCTTCCTGGCTAAAGAATATTATACCACAAAAAGAGATCAGAGATGGGAAAAGCCGCAGCCTCATAGACCAATCTACTCAAGGGGTGGAAGCAAAAGAATAACATTTTCAGAGACCTCGGTGTCAAGCAGTGAGGAAGAACAGGTGATAGAACAAGGAGGGAGAACAGTATCCACCTATGAGTGAGAATCTTTTTTAGGGGGACGCCAAAATCAGGGGCAGAGAGAATACAGGAACTACAACAGAGAGGAACCAATGAGAAACCATTCACCTCAAAATCACTCAGCCCAAGATTATCTCAAGACCAGGAACCAAAGGTACTGGAGATAAATGACTTTCCTATTGTTAACCTCTCACAAAAACTTCTAACTGCGATGAGCAGGAAGTTTTTAGGAAGGGTTTTAGTTTTGCCCCGACAGCTCCCTTAAACACATTTGAATTGGAAAAAGATTTTAAAAGCTTTTTTAGGAAGATTAGATGGAACAGGTTTTTCAAGGACAAAGTATATGATCCCTTACCCAATGTGACGGGACTCAGACCGAAGTCTACTTTTACGCCAAATTTAGGTCAGTTAGACAAAAATGTTGAACTCTTTGAGAGAATAGTAGAAATAGAAATTAAAAGCCTGAAAGAAAATGAAAGTAGAACACAATAACAATCTCCCAGGCAATCTTAGGAAAGCTTTAAAATCCCTTCAAGAATGTGAATATATTAACGTGAAGCCAGCCGATAAAGGCGGGGGAGTGGTAGTATTAGACAACTCTGATTACGAGAAGCGAATGAGGCAACTTCTTAATGTAGAAGATCACTATAGACCGATTGGTTTTTCTGCAATTGATGAACTTAAAAAAGAGGTAACCCAGATTTTAAAAAGAGGGAAAGAAGAGGGGCTAATTTGTGATAATGAGTACAAATTCTTACTGAACATGCATCTAGTCATTCCAGCCACTTACGGGCTACCAAAGATTCATAAAAATGCGCTTAATCCACCAATGCGACCAATTGTTAGTAGTTTAGGGTCACAATTGGAGCCACTTAGTAAGTATGTAGATTTTTTCTTGCGCCCATTGGTGCAAAAGCAGAGGTCCTATTTAAAGGACACAGCCCATACAATTTCCATTTTTGAGGGGCAGGGTTTCAACAGGGTGACCCAGATTTCGGTCACCCTGGATATTGAAGCCCTGTATACTAATATCCCCCAAGATGACACCATCAGGGTGGTCTCCTCTATTCTAGAAGGTGAAAATCTAAATGGGGGCAATAAAGATTTTATCATGGCTTGTGTGAGAATGGTCCTTAAGAATAATGTCTTCCTCTTCAAGGATGAACTTTATAAACAAACAAAGGGGACCAGCATGGGGGCCACATGTGCCCCTAGTCTGGCCTGTCTCTATGTTGGTCATTTTGAACAAAAACATATTTACGAGATGGCACCATTCTATGAAAATGTCACTTGCTGGCACCGTTACATAGATGACATTATTTTTATATGGAACGGTGTCAGCAGTGACTTACAAAAGTTTCTGGAATGGTTAAATTTGGGAGATGAGAATTTGAGATTTACAGCCCATTCTAGTACCAATAGTGTGGATTTCTTAGATATTAAAATAAAGAATGTAGAGGATGAGTTACACGTGGAGTTGTTTACTAAACCCACAGATAAAAACACATTATTACAATATGGGAGTAATCACCCCAAATCACAAAAAGACAATATTCCCTTCGGGGAATTTTTAAGATTGCGCCGCAATTGTACAACTTTGAAAGACTTTTATCACCATTCAGAAATTATGGAGCAAAAATTGAAAGCTAGGGGATACCCTAGGAAACTTATTAAACATTCTCTCAAGAGAGCACGATATTATGACCGTGACCATTTATTAGATAACACTAGAGAGAAAAAAATAAAAGAATTAGAAAGGATTGTATTTGTGAGTCAATTTTCCGATATGAGCAACAAAATTAAAAATATAGTGAATAGGAATTGGAAGATTTTGAATTGCGAAGCTGAAACACAATTAGAAAAACCTTTGTTCTCCTTTAGGCGCAATAAGACAATTCGCAACTGCTTGGTTAGAATTTACAAAACTGAAACCAATATCCAAACTACATTAGACAAACAAAAAGCATTAGGCAACTACAAATGTGGAACGTGTTCGATATGTTCCCTTTGTATAGAAGCCAAGAGTATGGCATTTAATGACAAAACATTAGTATCAAAAACCCTCAATAACTGCCGGAGTAGAAATGTAATATATCTACTTGTCTGTCCCTGTGGATTAGGGTATGTAGGCGAAACTAGCAGAGAGTTGCGCATACGTCTTTTTGAGCATAAATCAGCAGTCAGGACAAGAAAGGAAAATGCTCCACTAACAGATCATTTTATGAAGTTGAACCACAACTGTAACCAAATTAAGTGGTTTATCTTAGAAAAAAATCACCATTAGTAGGAGAGGAGGAAATTTAGATTCGTTGAGGAAAAAACGGGAACAATGGTTCATTAGTTAACTGGATACCATTGTGAGAGGGTTTAAATCGCCGCGAGAGGACTGGATGAGAATCGTGGTAGAGTGAAAAACAATGTTACTGTTTTTAGCCTCAAGGTTGTGGTTACGAATACCATTAGATTGATTGCTCTAGACGTTTTTAAATAGTGAGCAACCAGAGTACGATACTGTGAGTTGTTTGGCTCAATTGTATTTTATTTAAGATATGTTAGTAAACAAAGTTTTGTATTGAAAAGCAATTAGGATTAAGTCTCCATCTCACTCGTGAATTAATCCATAAACTGAATCTAGTAGACTGATGGGGATTTGCCATGCAACACATAACTGGTATAATTATAACTAGAAGAAATATGTGTGAAATATATTGAGATTTTAATATATACAAGACATAGGGGATTTAGTGAAATAGCAACAATTTCTCTGTTGAAATACTAGTGCATAATTTGGAGGGAGTGGTTACGTAACACATAATCGGTACAATCATAACTAGAAGGAATAGGCGTGCAACCAATATAGATCTTAATAAATGTAAGGCATATGATTTAGCGATAGAGCAATAATATTATCGTGGACTAGTAGTGCACAACTACTAGGATTAAATGAGTGTAGCAAATAGTAGGAATATTATGGCGCCGAATTGTGTATACCGAATATGTTAGCTAAATATATAAAAATTTAAAGAAAATAGAAGAATTAATGTTGGAAGTCTTACTTAGTATAACAAATATTATTGCTGGTGGAAAGATCACAGCGTCAATACATGACGGATAATACTATAATTAGGTTAAGAAGAGTGTGTTTACCGGTCATCCAAATGGTAGCGTCACAATATCTTAAACGAATAGTTTAAATTTGAGTAAAAGCTTTGTTACACACAATATTTTGAGTCGGAGGTTGTTTAGGCCCGTTATTACTTCCGGGTCTTAAATGGTAGTGCTATTCTTAAACTACGTCTGGCACTACGAAATAATGAATATAGGAGCGTGTTTAAGGACATCAGTACTTCCGTGCTTCAAATGGCAGCGCCAGCACAAGACGTATTACATAGAATAGGAATTTGATGACAGCTGAAACATATGATTTAACTCTCTTATCCAATCACAAAACGCGCACATCAATTTAAATTCAGCGTTTTTCCCGTGATCCCTCTGAATCAACGAACGAAAGGGAGGACGTACGAGGCCCAAATAATATCCGGTGAGACAGTCGTGAGTAACTAGAATGGATAACAGGGAGGCGGGTAGATATAAATTGACATATAATAATGGACCGTGGGTAACAAGTTATACCTTCGTTTACCCTTCTCCCATTATTTTATGTTTGGCTATAATCCTGAGGAACCTTGTATATCGCGATCCCACAGCCTTTGTACGACAACGGATTGGGAGTGTTTTTATTGAAGTTTCCATGCCGAATAAGTAAAGGTAGGATACCTTTTTAGAAGTATTCGTAGTTCAGGTCAACAAATAAAAGAATGAGTTTAGTAAATGGTTCTTCCGTCTCTTTTTAGAATTATAAAGTGGTAAGGAGCCAAGATACCCCGTAATAAGGTGGTGTTCAATCTGAACAGATTTATCCATTGAGGAGAACGTGTGAGCCAGTTGCAAGCTTTAATCTGAAAGAGAGGTAGGGTGTGCCTCGAATATTAGCTATAATATTACGTAACTAGGAAGCAATGAGATGAGGGATTTGTAACTCTTTTCCTCTAGGTGTTTTGAATTCTAAGAACACATAACAATATAAAGAAGGGCTAATGAATTGGGTTTTCACAGAGTTGAGTTAAAGAACAGTTAAAGCCTGTTACTTTTATCTATCAGGTGAGATGACCTAAATTATAATACATAACAGGGTTTTAACTATATGAATTAGGGTATAGATTTAGTTGAGGTTGGTTGTTTTTTAGAGGCTTGCTATACAAATCAGGCAGAGATAGTATGAAAATAATAGAACAACGTTCATTGCAAAGTATGACCTTAGAATGTGATAGGGACATTAAAAGTAGTCATGTTGAAAACGTTGGTTGCTATGCTTATGTACGAAAGTTATGGAATGAGACTTAGTAAATCGTGAAATGTAATTTACATGCAATCATTATGAAAATGATGTTTAGAAGAGTTGGAAACTAGGATTTAAATGTTTCTATGTAATAGGATGATAAGTATGAGATTTGATACAGCCATCTGTGATGACTCACATATTTGTTTCCATCATAGGATATTTATAGTGGCCATAAAAAGAGGGGCACAGAGAGATTAATATATTTTGGTCTTGAAAAAGATGAATTATTAACAGAAGCCATCGAAACGCGTCGACGCAAATTTACTGCATAATTCAGGGGAACATTTGGCTCTTTAGATGTGGTCAAATTAAGTGCATCAAGGCCTAGTGATCAAATTGTCCCAAACAATATGCTACATTTATGACAAATTGTACTGTCAAAATTCTTTTCCTTTTTCCTTTCTTCTCCCTCTTTTTTTCTATTAAGTGAATGTATATTGTATGATGTTTTTAAATTTTTTGTAAAAACTTTTTGTAGTATATTTTATATATATATTGTGTTTTTTAAGAAAAGATTGTGCCATATGGATTGTGTGATTTTTAAATATATGTAAATTTGATACTAATGTTTTAAATAAAAATATCACTTGTGATAAATTTGAAGTTGTATTACAGATATTTTTAGGTATAAAGTGGAATTTTAATAAATATGTAGTAATCTTTATATGATTCAACAGGTTTGGAATTCTATTATACTATTTGTTCCAAAATATACACCAAGGGATAGCATATTTTTAATCTACGTAATAGTACTCTAGTCCCTTTGTGCAGTAAGGGGTCTCTCTCTACACTTATCATACTTCACATCAGTAGATACAGAGCCTGCAGGAAAGATCAGGAAGGGAGAAATCAGAGTCATTCTTGGTTTCTTGAATTCACAATGGTTATCTGCTTTTGCTGCTTTACAGCTCTGATAGGCCTTCTAAAGCTCATCTATACATGCTTCTCATGGAAAGGCACTGGTGGGTTGGTAGTTTTTTCTGTCAAATGTGTGTGTGTACTGAGAAATCCAATAGCACCTACATGAACTACCATCAATATTTTGACATATATTTGTACATGTACCATAACAAGTGATCAGCCTAGAATGTTCATGCAGGACATGATATATTTCCCCAATGAAGAAAGCCCTGCTCTATTTGTATCCAGGCAATTACATTTTACTCCTTTCTTCTTCAAATACTAAAAGTTTGTCCTCAATCCAGATTTATAATGTGAACTGGAAAATGTTGTGCCTTCAACAAGTTCTTAGCAGATCTGCCATATCCGGGCTCTAGCTTCGTAAAATGCCATGCCTTTATGCTTCTCTCCCAAGCCAATCCCCTTGTCACCAGGAAGAGCCTCTACAGTCTAGCAGTCAGTAGATCCCTTGACTGACGAACTCACCCAAAGCGTTATATGCCGGAAGAACATCAGCAGATATGGACTCCATCACTTTCTGCGACTGGATGGTGAAGGACAGTGAGCGTGGCTGGAGCAGATGACCCTCGGGGTCATATTTCTCTTTCGGTTCTTCAATTTCTATGTCATAGGCAATACTTTGCTGACACTTGTTCAGCATTTCGTGGATTTTTTGGATGACATCATCACGCTCCTCAGTCTGGTCTTTGAAACTGGTGAAGCATCTTAGGAAGACCATTCTTCAGGGCTCTACCCTTCCCATAGGATCCACCCTGTACAAACATGAGAGAATGAGTGATTCATGCAAGAGATAACAAGAGCACAACAGGTTAATCATGGGCATTAAGACCTTCTCTCTCTTCCTTGTAAGAGCCCTAACTACCTCTGTGCAAGCCTCAACCCGGAGAGAAATTATTCTTGCCCTTTAAAATAAAAAAGTAATTAAAACTTCCACTCCATTCTTTTTTAAAAACACCTTCCCCAGGCTCTCATTAGGGTGATCCTTCGCTCAGTCATTTGTTTTTCATCACATACTGTTCTCTGGAGCACAAATATCTTTAATTCATATAAATTCTTATTTATGGCTGGTTAGCTCTTGGTGTGTTATAGGTGTGACTCAGCCTTGCTAGGCTGGCAGATGCCATCTGTGTTTTGGTACCATAACACCATCATCATCAATAGAACATTCCTTGAAAACGCAGAGTAAATAATTCATTTTGCAGCACAATTTTCCTCCTACAGTGGCAAGATTTTACAGTCAGTTACTTAAAGGGAAGTCAGCATATTTGCCAAATTTCAAGGTCTGCACAGCCCACAGTCCCCAAGACCATTATTTCTCCACAGTAAAAAATTATATATGTTTGTAAGAAAATTGTGTGCTGCTTTGACAATGCTGCTTTCATATCTGGACAGAATAAGGAATAATAACAATAAAAGAATAAATATTAATGTTTTATTTACAAATTAAATAAAACCATCACAATATCTTTACAAATGTAAAGTATAGAAATAAAAGTAACTTTACATCTCATTAATGATTTTTATACTCATAATAATTGAGACAGTTTAATCCAGTTGTTATCAAACTTCAAAAATTCTAATCACATTGTTTACCAATATAGACAATTCATACTATGCATTAAATGCTTTAGATAATTTTGTTCTATCCAATACCCAGAGAGGAATATTTCATCCAGAATCACTATCTTATCTCTAACTAATATGCTACAGCATCATTCCATAATGTATTGACCACCAATTAATACAGAAAATCAAGAAGTGTTAATCACAGTCTTTTTCATAATCTGACCAATGGTCCACTTCATACCAGCTGAGCAAATGTTGCAAGGATAATTTGAATACTAAATTAGCTCCTCCCTGGAAGTAGTGAGCTAAGGCTTCTGTTGCCATTCTGGTGTACGCTTCCCCAAAAAATAGGCTCTAAAAGATATAGGCTAGGATAAATGTAGATTAGGTCTTGTAGGAAAGTAGGATTTGCTTTCATGGTCACCTCCACTTTTTGCTGGTGTCATTATGTTTTACTGAACACAGTTCATCTGCTACTTTTTAGTAGTCACCACCCAAGAGCCTTGAAACAGAATTTACCGTTTGGACAGTTTCTTCGTATACGAAGGAACTGTAGCTTCCTCTTACTTTTAACTTCACCTCTGCACTTTCCACATCTACACTTTCCACAAAACCCCCACACACACTATACCTTACGGCAACAGGAATAAAGATCTCCGCTAAAAGGCCCCGACTCGGGCGCCGATCGGGTATTGCAGCGCCGACCCGATAAGGAGCAGACCCGATGATGAGGCAATACATCCTGTGACTTGGGTGTGTGAGGGTCTTTTTCCGAAAGGAGGAAATTTTCTCCTGCCTGTCGTGATTTAATATTTATATATCACTGGCTTGACATCAACCAACTGTGTTCATTAGGAACAGCATACCATTCGGTTTCTTGAACTTTACATGGGCTTGTATGCTGGACCTGTTTAAATATAGCCCCCTCTTTATTGTATTATATTATGTTTTACTGACTAGTCTGACTGGGATCCTGCTAGTCAGGACCTCAGGCTCTGCGCATCTCCCCTAGATTGGACTTGGTGAGTACTTAGGTACACTCCAGAATGGCTACTGGTGTCCCCTCGTAAGTCCCTAATATATGTACTAAATTACCTAGGGTATAGGTACACCAGGGGTCTCCCATGGGCTGAGGCATGTATTATGCCACCCATGAGAGAAACGGGAGGATCTGGGTTGGTGGATGGAAGAAGAAAATGTGAACAGGCATCAGTTTTTTCTCATCATTCCAGTGAAAATAGTAACAACAGATGCCAGCAAACTGGATGAGGTTGCCACTCTGTAAGGGGTGGCAGCTCAGGAGAAATGGTCCATTCTGCTGTCAGCAAATCCCTTGAATTGGAGAGAGCTAAATGTAGTCCACCTCGCTTTGATAGAATTTGCCCCACAGTTGTTAGACCACCACTTTCAGATCAGGGCAGACTACAGGGTGGTAATGAGTAATGTGAATAATCAAGGTGGGTGCAGATCCCAGAGTCTCAGCCGTCAGTATGAGGTTGATACCAACAATCTACCTTCCATGGCCAAGGTCCTAGATTCCGGACTCGCTAAAGTAATAACCACCCTGACCAATCTGGATTTATGCCACATCGGAGCACTAGATTGAACCTGCGGTGCCTCTACAGAGTCCTGCAAGCGACTAAGGGGTAGATTAGGATGGTGGGTGGACTTCAGTCCGCCCGTCATCCTTGCGGTGCTGGTTCCGGCCGCCAGACATTCGGCGGTCCTGCACCGCTGATTAGGATGCGACCGCCACCCTGGCGGTCGAATCCCGCATATTTGACATTGCGGCGGGTGCTGCTTACAGCAGCACCCGCCGCAATGCCAAAATTGCATGTTGTGCATTGCCATGCACAACGTGGCAGGCATCGCGCGGTGCCTGCCACCTTGTGCATGGCAATGCGGGGGGGTACCATAGGTACCCCCCAAGTGCAGCCCCCCACCCTCCCATCCCCCCGGGGGCCGCAACGGGCCCCCGTACGAAAACTACGCATGCCTTTCCATGGAGGCATCACCACCATGGGAAGGCCGCTTTTTACAGGTATCCTTATCTGGTGGACGGTGCCTGCTAGGCACCGCCACCATTCTAGGCACCAGGCACCGTCCGCCAGGCAATCGGAACGATTGCTGGCGGCGGACGGTCATTGCGTCTGCTGAGGACGCAGTCAAGTTCCCACCGCCAATCTGTTTGATGGCGGAAGGACCGCCTCCACAGGGCCGGCGGTTGCCACCGCCGGCCCTGCGGTGGCTGTCCTTCCGCCATTCTAATCACCCCCAAAGTGTGAGCCGAAAGAGAGCGCAGTATTGCTGTCTCTAGACGCCCGTTTGCCGTTTGACAGCATAGAATGGCAATATCTCTTTACGGTACTGGAGCGTTTCGGCCCCAATTCTGTGCCTGGGTACAGCTGCTGTACAGCTGCTGTATGCAGGTCCCCTGGCCAGAGTGAGGGTGAACGGTGTGGTGTCCCGGCAAGTGGTGCTACACAAGGGCACAAGACAGGGATGCCCGCTCTAGCCCATGCTCTTTGCTATCACACTGGAGCCCTTAGTGGCATGGGTCAGAAGAGATCCACTAATAAGAGGAATATTGGTTGGGATGAATGGGAGGAAAAAAATTCACTGTACGCCGATGATATAATCCTACATGCCACAAATCCCTGATCTACGATTCACCGTATACCCCATATATTCCAGCTGTTCGGCAGCTGCTCGGTCTATCAGATAAACTGGGAGAAATCTCTTGCATTCGTATTGGCAGGGGGTATGGCGACTATGCCAACCAGTGGAAATGCAATATTGATTAGGGATACATTTAAATATTTGGGTATTGTGATATTGTGAACTGAGACAGAATTCCTAGACGACAATCTCTTACCCCAGTTACACAGACTGCGGAAAGATGTTATACACTGGAGAACGTTGCGGCTCTCACTAATGGGACGAGCAGCCCTCTTTAAAATGATGGCGCTACCATGTCTACTATACGTCCTTCAGAACACCCATATAGGATACCTATCGATTTTTTTCTCGCAAGGTAGACTCGAAGGTGAGGCAACTACTGTGGGATGGGGAAACTACAAGATCGCGCTCCATAAACTACAACTGGGAGTGTACGAGGGGGGTCTGGCTGTCCCTGATATCCGAAAATACTATTGGGCCGCACAACTGGTCACACTTAATAACTGGCTCTTTGCAGGGAAGGAAGAGTCGGCATACCGTGTAGACCACCAATCGATGGGACAGAAAGGATATCTGGATGCAAGGTATAGTAGGGAAATAACTAACAGACTACCGAAACACACACAAACAACCATACGAATTTGGAGGGAGGCGACTACATTTCTTGGCTGGAAGGTAAACTAACGGAGCGTACACCCCTATGGAACAGCAACCTCCTGAGGGAAGTGCGCGGACTGCGGGGCTTGTGAATGTGGGCACTACTGGGTATTAAATACCTGGGGGATGTGTGGAAGGGACAAAAGATGGTGGACTTTCAGGATATGCAAACGGACTATCACATGCCAGACACTGAACAGTTCCGAGACCTACAATCGAAACATGCCTTAAAAACGCACATCACACTGGGCGACCAAATACCCAAATACAAACCACTGGAAAACAGAGTGCTCTTAGATCCAATAACGGAGAAAGACACTTCCATCATATATAAAAAAAACATGAATAACACCCCTGACTCACTGGGGGCCCTGGGGGAGGCATGGGAAGGAGACATAGGGTTCCTGGAGGATGATGACTTGGAGGAAGCCATACAGAGCACCAAAGAAGTAGCCATGAGAGCACGATTTTGCCTCATACAAATCCGAATCCTACATAGATCCTACACAACTAGGACAAGACTACACCAAATAGGTACATGTGACTCGGACAAATGTATGAGGGGATGTGGGGAAGAGGGTACCTTTTTCCAAATGCTGTGGAGTTGCCCAGTGCTGCAGAGATACTGGAACATGGTCACACAGGTGATGACTGCGGTGTCGGGGGAGTTAGTCCCACTAGACGTCCGATAGCACGTACTATGGGGTCTATTAGGATGGCAGGCGGTGGTACCACCGCGGTGCCTGTGGTGGCGAAAATGCCTTTTTCCGCACGCCAGCAGCGGGCCTCACACCCGCCATATTGGTATGGCCAAACACAGCCCATTTCCCGTCCGCCGCGGTGCAACGCGCACCACCATCAAAGTGCGCCCGCCACCGCGGCGGTGGGAGCCAATGGAGACTCACCGCCGTGCGGAATGACGTCCCGTCCGCTGTACAAATCAGGATGTCCCAAAAAGCCAGTTGCACCGCAGCGGAGAAACCGCCCAACCAGAGACTGCGGAAGCTCGACAGCGGAGTGCTAAACCTGATTCCCGGTCCCGACCACAATGGATCCAGCCCTTCACGTCTTTCCGGTGCTGTACCTGATACATCACCAGCAACTCATGGACCGTCGCGGACGCCGCCGCAGGTACGCAACAACACAATCCCGCACACAACCACAACACACAACTCATGGGCTGATACAGGGTCCCTGGCCACACCAGACCAGACCTGGTGGGAACAGGAACACATCCACAAGTGTACCCACACATGTCCTACCTGCCACCAAGTCGCCCCTCCGCAGCCAGGTCACACATCACCGCGGTCTCCAAGTAATGTCCCGGTCACGTCACTGCAGCGGTGAAGACAAGTGAAAACATGCACACAATGCAGAAGGCAGGGCCAGCGCCAGGCATGGGCAGGGCATAAAGTACACAGGACCACACCTCCACACACTGGTCCCCCCCAACATGAAGGGACATGCCATGTGCACCCCCCTGTGCACCCCCATGCCCAACACCAAGCTAGGTGAATCCACACCCTGCACCAAACAACAAACAACTAGGGAGACAGCCACAGCAGGAGTGGCTGCAGAGGAACGCACAGAAGCACAGGCCCAGGGCAACCCA
This sequence comes from Calotriton arnoldi, assembly GCA_963921515.1. NCBI lineage: Eukaryota > Metazoa > Chordata > Amphibia > Caudata > Salamandridae > Calotriton > Calotriton arnoldi. The sequence continues at coordinate 137,486 of CAWUFW010014058.1, forward strand.
CACACCACAACAGCACCACATTCATGGCAAGAAACCTGAGTACAAGCACAAAATGAACACACACATACAATGAACAAACATCCTACTGGACACACAGCCTGCCAAGTCACACAGACATACCACACACAGCCACATACACAGACCACATGCCACCAGCAATGGAGCACAACATATAGGAAAGCCAAAGTGAGGAATGGCCGCTCCTCTGTGAGGCTCCGGTAGCTCGGCCTCATAATCCTGCATTTCTCCTCCATTCCCCTGGAGAAAGTGACCGAAAAGCGCGTCGATCGCGCCGCAGGGTGCTCTCAGACTCCGGTGCAAGTTTCTGCCCGATCGGACCTCGGATGTCTCCTACAGAGCGAGACCGACGCTGCAGTGGTAGATAGAGGGAGCGCTGCGTGGTGCCGTTCACGGCTGGTGCTGTCACGCAAGCTCCCGGCCTCACACGAGGCACTGGGCCGCAATCCTGAAGAGCAAGCTGGCGCCATAACTCGGCGGGCCCTAACGGGCTCGTGAATCATCAAGGGGCATTCCACGACTACAATATAATACTGCAGTGGCAGATATACTGTGCTGAAGACGGAGGCAACTGAAAAACAGTGGATGACGTTACGAACAAGGTCGGTGAGCACTGCGGCAACATTTGAAGGCGACAGCTGTGCCATAGCATACAGACGGCATCGGCACGTACACCGCGCTGCCCACATGAACGGGATTACTACTCCCTCCCAAGGAAGTAAAGCAAAGCAGCCATGCCGTTGACGCAGTGGTGGGGGAACTATGCATGGTCCGGTGAGGTACTGCTGCGAGCAAAATTGGATATAGGGAGAGGAACCAAAACACAGAACTCTTGCTGCCAATCCACAGACAAGACGTTGCGGTGTGCCGGTTGCGACCGCTGCAACTACGCAAGCTCCCGGCCTCTCACGAGTCACCGGGCCGTCACCCTGAAAGACTGGCGCCATAAACCGGCACTCCTAATGGTCTAGCAGCACACCAGGAGGCACTCCACAAGTATCACACCAAAATATACTGGCAGCCACATCGTGCAGAAGACAGAGGTGGATACCAGGTCAGCAGGTGCCCATACACTTGGGGGCCGATTCCGATTCAGGCCGGAAATCACTCCGACCGAGCCGGCAGAGATTTTCGACCGAATCGGACTCTAGCAGTCCGACCGAATGAGTACGATGCGCACGCATGCAATCGGACTCGATTCGGTCGGACTCCCATTGAAGTCAATGGGTGCGAGGCGAACAAGGGCACCCCCTACAGCGGGTATGCGTCGATGCGACTCGCGGAGTACATGCACAGGTAGGTGTGCGACTCGCACGGCTATGCATACAGGGGGGTCCGACACGGACCCCCAAAGTCCGGCTCCGACTGCTCTTTTGTGCCGGACGGCGTGAGTCGGTCGGACTGCTCGAGGCGCGCATCGTACTTGCCCGGCCGGGGAACGTCTCCATTGCGCGGTGCGAGTCATGTCCGTGCGAGTCGGTCGGAGCGCTTCAGGCCCGCGAACGAGTCGGTCAGCGATTTCGCGTGCGCTCGCATTGTACTCGCTCGCTCGGACGCACGTTTGAATCGGTCGGGAAAGAGGGCTCCGAATCGGATCCGGTTAAGCCGAATCCGATTCGGTGCCCTACCGGCCGAGATCGGAATCGGCCCCTAAAGGTGGGTGCGAGCCGCGTTAACGTATAACTGGGGCAGCAGAGACTCTGAAAAAAGACTCTAAGAACGCATACATTGTGTGGCCCACAAGATCTGAAGCGCTACTCCATACTTCATAGCGTAAAGTGAGGCGGTCACGATATCGGCTAAGTTCTTGTGAGGCTCTGCGTAACTTGGAGAGGAACCACTGTGAGCACACTGAATATATGATGGGGATCCACTGCACTGGACTCTAGCCACTGCTTCATCCACCCTCACTTCGGGCCTCTAGGACGGACTGCCGCGAAGTTACTTCATGCCCTACTCTATTGCACATCGGACATTGCGAGCGCTCACGTTGAGATAGCTAGCTGCAAATACTGAATTGCGACGAGTCCTTTTACACAGACCGGGGGCAATTGAACAAGCCAGAGGCATGATTCCAGAATATTCTGCTGGCACGGTCCCCGCCGACCACTCATCGCTGCTACAAGTCTCAACTCATGCCCGCACTGTGAAGCAGATCCAGCCTTGGTAAGGCCCATTCCACTGGAGCCTCGATATACCAGCAAAACTGCTTCTTCCTACTCTAATCCAATATATGATCTGGGTGGTGCTTTCACTAGATCAAATTTGGAGGCCCCCACTACTGACCACTACGCTATATACTCCAGCCGAAATATTAGCAACATATCCAGAAGTAAGTCCTACTTAACCTCAACGCCCCACTATGGAGAAACCGGAGGGATGACAATCTAAACTTGTGTTTGATGCGAAAAAGACAGTCACGCGCTCCAGTACAGAAGAGCAAACCCAAAATATAGATGACTCATCCCAAGCCCAATCCTCCACCTCTGATGATGAGGTGAAAACACTACTTCTAGCGATGCAGCAGAGTCTCACTTCCTTGTCAGGCAAGATGGACACGATGAATAGCCGCTTAGACTTCCTGGTGCTGAAAGTGGATAAACATGACGAGCAAATCAAAGAAGCAGAACGGAGGATCTCAGACACGGAAGATGCTACGTCTCAAATACAGCAACAACTGACGCAAATGGACAAAATTCTGAAAGTAATAGCCTCCAAGAATGAGGACCGTGAAGCTAGAAGTCGCAGAAATAACATACGAGTCCTGGGTATTTCGGAAACCACAAACACTGGTCGCATGGAAGACTACATTGAACACCTCCTGCGTGACACCTTTGGAGCAAACGCCTTCTCCCCACATCTAACTGTTGAACGAGCACATCGGTCTCTCGTTCCTCGCCCGCCTCCGGGCAGCGCACCGCGCCCTATCATTGCCCGGATTCTTAACTATCGTGATCGAGACACCGCACTCCGCTTGGCACGCGAGAAGAAGATATTGACATATGAAGGCATGGACTTTACAATATATCCTGACTTCACTGTAGCTGTGCAGGAAGCACGCCACAAGTTTCTCCCAGTGAAACAGAAACTTCGTAAGGCGCAGATTGACTTTGCACTCATGTAGCCGGCACGCCTAAGGGTCACGCACCAAGGTAAACAAAAGATATTTGCAAATCCAAATCAAGCCGTGGAGTTCCTCAAAAGTATTAATCGACAATCACCTTGACGGAATTCCGATGATCACTCCTACTTGTCCCGCTCTCCGGAGATAGATGGCCCCTCGTAGTGTCGGGGAAATAAAGTTGATCCTGCCTGACGCTAATAGTTCCACATAAAGACTGTCACACTGCTGACTCACGACACCTGGTCTACTGTGCAGTAGGATGACTCTTTGCATCTGCAGTCGACTGGATCCACAATCAACTAGTTGACACACCAGCTAAGTGTACCTATCACCCTCTGTTCGATCACCAGTTTTATAATGGGTTAAATATAATACTTGGACAATGGTAATTTTTCTCCACTGCGTAGCGCTGAGCACCCTCCCACTGCCTCTCCCGGTGTCTCACCTGCCGCTACTGTGGCTGGGTCTAGGCATTGGGAGCAGGGAGGTAAATGTGACACACCAGCGGCTCCCCCACTATGGGTGATCCCCCACAAGACTCTCTTCTAAGTTGGTCTTGTTTGACAGAAATGATCAGTTGGGAAAATGTTGGGTTTCGGGAGGGAAAGTCATTCCGGCACAATTGGGGTGCTGTTGTGGGAGGGATGGGAGGGGGGGGGAAGGCTTCTCTTTATGTTTATTGTTAGCTGCTAAGCTGCTTCATGACAGACAGAAGTATGGTATTATAATGAATATGGCACACAGTACACAGGCGACACACCACCATTTATTGCACACCTCAGGCACTTATGGCTGACTTGATGGCACATCTGAGTTTGCAGATAGTCACGTGGAATGTGTGGGGACTGGGGGACCCGCGAAAGCGACGCCAGCTATTGGCGTACTTAGATAGACACCATATACATATTGCGCTACTCCAAGAAACACATATTCATCCACTACACCCCTCTACATTTGCTACTAAATGGGCAGACCACCGACTATTCTCCTCATACTCATCATATGCCAGAGGCACGGCAATACTTATTAAAAAACAGATACCGTTTGCCCTTGCGGGTACGCTACTGGATCAAAACGTAATACACTATTGTGTGGGGGCGGCTGGGTATGGATTCCATCACTCTAGTGAGTTGTTATGGCCCGAATGTGGACACTCTCGAGTTCTTTACTGTGCTATGGGGAAAAATACTTGACACAGGGTCTACGCATATAATATGGGGCGGGGACTTTAATGTAGCTCTCAACCCAGCTGAAGACAGATCAAATCCCGCACCACATCATTACAATAGGTCATACCACGTTCTACAGGGAATCAGAACGGAGACTGGATTGCTGGACGCCTGGCGTCACATTCACCCACTTGCACGGGAGGGCACGCATTTTGCAGCACAGGCTGCCTCATGGGCACGGTTAGACTATTGCTTAGTGTCTAGAGGAGTAGGCCCCCTCATAAAGGATGTCACACACCTAGCTAGAACGCATTCAGACCATTCCCCGGTCAAGCTTACAATTGCCCCACCTGGGTACAACAAACCGTGTCGCACTTGGAGACTACAGCCCTTAACGCTCCTAGACACAGTATTTCATAGCGAACTAGGGGATGAAATACAAGACTTCTTCCAAAGGAATAAAGGTTCTGTAGATAATGTAGAAACAATCTGGGAAACCGTTAAGGTGACAGTGCGGGGTTTCTGTATCTCCAAAGGCTCGGGAGTATTAAGAGACATACAAGGTACGATCAGACGACTAGAAACGGAACTCAAGGACCTAGAGACGCAGCTGAGGATGGGAGGGGATAAGGGTGTCCAGCATGAATTCCAGGGGAAGCTCTCTGAATATACTGAGGCTGCAGATCGGGAAACGAAATTTAAAGGGAAGTATTGGGTGGCCCGGAGATATGGAGAAGGAGAGAGACCTGGGAAGGCATTAGCCGAAATTATACGTCGTCCACGCTTCTCCAATTGTGTACTAGATATCATGGGGCCAGGAGAGATATTACAATGCGACACTGCTGATATCCTAACTACATTTACTGCACATTATTCGACACTTTACACATCGCAGCGCAGGGACCATTTTGAACTAGACAGCTTCCTCGGAGACATAGCCCTTGGATGGCTGGGCGATTCGCAGAGCGAATTCCTAAGCGCTCCATTCGAACTAGATGAAATACGAGAGGCCATTATGCAGATGCAGTCTGGGAAGGCCCCCGGTCTTGACGGACTGCCTGCCGAGTTCTATAAAACTTATGTAGCCATGATGGCCCCAATCTTAAAGGAGCTCTATGAGGAAACGCTTGAAGCTGGCATACTTCCCCCTTCCATGAGGGAAGCACTTATAACGTCATTGCTTAAACCCGGAAAGTCACCATTACATTGTGATTCTTATCGGCCGTTATCCCTTATTAATTGCGACGCAAAAATGTTGGCAAAGGTCATAGCGAATCGCCTAGCATTATTAATGGAAAAGTTAGTACTCCCAGATCAGGCAGGCTTCGTCCCTGGCAGAGCAACCACGCACAACCTTCGTACCCTATTTTCTATATTGCAGAATGTCGCTCCTGAACTGCCGCTGGCGGCAGTCTTCTTGGATGCTACTAAATCATTCGATTCTGTCGAATGGGACTATCTCTTTGGTGTACTGCAGCGCATGGGGTTTCCTGCCTTGTTCTTGTCCTGGATACGGCTGCTGTATCAACTATCAACGGCAAGAGTATTACTTAATGGGCATCTGTCTGAAACGTTCCCCGTGTCCAGAGGCACGAGACAGGGATGCCCACTCTCACCCCTACTCTTCGCGCTCGCAATTGAACCTTTAGGGGTCTATTATCATGTCCGCCCGCCACCGTAACGGAATGTGGGACCGTCCGCCAGGGGTGCGGCAGTCCCGCAAGTGCAATTAGGATGCCACCGCCACCGTGGGGGTGGCATCCCCCATTCCCATCATTGTGGCGAGCGGAGCTCACAGCACCGCCCGCCACAATGCTGGGAATGCACATTGTGCATTGGCATGCACAAGGTGACAGGCACCGCGCGGTGCCTGCCACCTTGTCCTTGCCAATGCAGGGGGGTACCATAGGTACCCCCCAAGTGCGCCCCCACCCACCCAACCCCTGGGGGCCCGCTACGGGCCCCCAACAGAGAAGACCGCATGCCTTTCCATGGCGGCAACGCCGCCATGGAAAGGCTCATCTCCGCCCGCATGATAATATGGGTGGCGGTGTCTTGCAGACACCGCCACCATATTATTCAGGTTTTCCGCCCGGTCGATGAGTCGACCGGCGGAGGACGGTGTTTCCGTCCGCCGCGGATCCCCCAGCTATCCTAATATGGCGGGGGGTCTTTTGGGTATGGATGGCGGGCGGGTGGCTACCGCCGGCCCGGTGGGGGCGATCCGCCCGCCATCCTAATGGGGCCCTTAGCATCTAAATTGCGGCAATATCATCAAGACAAAGCTCTGAGATGTAACCTAAGACAAATCCTCATATCTTTATATATGGATGATATAACGTTATATATACGGCATCCGCAAGACAACTTAAACCCAATACTGCTGGAATTTATAGTGTTCGGTAAACTTTCTGGGATTCATAATAAATTAGGGGAAGTCGCAACTCTTACCTTTGACTTCTGCAGCCTCTCGTTTCTCCCTAGACTTCCCACTGGAGTGGTGCGATTCGGACTTACGCTATCTTGGGGTAGAAATAACTAGAGATAGGGATGAGCTGATGTGCCTCAATTATGATACCGCAATCCATCGGATTACGGAAAATGTCACCCGATGGATCTCCCTACCGTTGACCCTAGCAGGACAAGCGGCATTGATTAAAATGGTGGTCCTGCCACAAATACTGTACCTTTTTTTTAAATTTCCCATATCATCCCGGGCGGCATTTTTTCCAAACGCTCGGGTCGGAAATGACAAGGCTAATATGGGGGGGCAAACAACCAAGATTGCAGTGGAAAGTTCTCACGCAACCATATGCTCAGGGGGGCTTTGATGTACCAGACTTCGAGCTATATTACGTATGTGCGCAGGCTCACTATGCGTTTTACTGGTTTCATCCCCCTAGATACATGCCACAGATTGCAGCTGAACACTGGCTAGCAGACCCAATTCCCTTAGATGGCATGCTGCACACACCTCCCCGCACACGCGACACTGAGCCTACCACGATCACATGCACAGTGGACGCTTGGCGTCGCATTCTGACTCTCCTTCACTGCCCGATGTTATACTCACCGCTCCTCCCACTCTCCTATCATCCATGCATGCCGCTACTACAAGAAACAAGATTCCTCAAATTGTGTGAACGTGCCAAAATCACCACATGGGGAGATCTCTATCAAAATGGGAAATTTCGCACCTCTGAGAGCCTTTTTCAAGGGTTGCAGCCAACATCGCTGGATATATTTCTCTATGTCCGGCTCCGCCAAGGCATACGATCTATCACCCCAGATTTTCCTCAGGAACCCCCAACCTTTGCCCCCTTACATATGCTGCTATGCGCCACATCGCCGGGACACTTGGTCACTATTCGGACTCAGCAGGCGGAACCGCTCAGCTTTTCTCGTGCTAAGTGGACTCAGCAATTGGGATATGACATAGCTGATGACCAATGGACATACTGCTGCCGCCAAACAGAACAGGTCTCTGCCAGCTCTAGGCTTCGCATTACACATTATAAATTCCTGCAACGCTTATATTATACTCCTGTCAAAATGTTCCGATTCAACTTGAGAGCTACAGACAGTTGTGATAGGTGTGGCAGCTCAGGGGCTGATTTCTTACACCTGGTCTGGGGGTGTCCTAAAGTGAGTGAATATTGGTCCCAAGTGTTCGACGCCCTGCACCAGATGGTACCCGTTACAATAGAGCACACGCCCTTAATAGCATTGTTAGGCTATACTAAACTACTTCCCAAGTCATGTCGCAAATTCCTTGCCATTGCATTATTGTTAGCTAAGTGTAGAGTGGCTTGCAGATGGGGTAGAGGGTGGGCGCCAAAGTTCAAGGAGTGGTTGGAGGACTTGATTTATTGCCAAGACCAATTGACTCTATATGCTGAAACGTTACCCAGTGCCTCGAAGCCAAGAAATATATGGAGCCCCTTACAGAGCTACCTTCTCGCCCGATCTCCAGAATCTCTGTCTGACGTGCCGGAGACACTGGAGCAGTAAAGACCCTTGCCTATCAGACCTATACCACATATGGGACATTCAGGCCGGCCTTACAATCTGATATGTGTATCATTGCCCTAGTGACTCTCCTGTGATGTGTCTTATGTCTCATTATCTATTTGTGCTTATGTTGAGGCCGCTACGGCGTTATTGTTTTTCCCATATGAAAACTTGTAATTAGCCCAATGTCTAGTGCTTTCATGTCAAACAGGTGCCTAATTTGGTTTGCAAAGAGCAATAAGCATACCCGTGTGGATCACTGACTTCACGCTCAGATAAATGTACTGTATAAAATGTGCTTACCTCTGTGAAAATGCCACCGATTCAATTTTATCCTACTATGTCTGATGAATTCTATCGAAAATTCCCTTGTTTTTCTTTTTCTTTGTACTCTTCTTGTATTAAAGGAAAACCAATAAAAATAAATAAAAAAACTTCACAGGAGTATGCCAGCAGCACAACACACAGGGCACATTGACACACTCCATGACTGTCAAACACAAGTAGGAATCTTCACACATACCCCCCTCACACCTGCAGCACACAACCCCAGTGTCAGACACACACAGAAGGGTGTCAATGTCCAGTCAATACACAGACAAACAATCACACTCCCTGGGGGTAACCACAAACATCACACACACACAGGGATGCCAGAACCAATGTCTGCACAAAAACAACAGCCAAACACATAACTCAACAGAAACACACACAGAACCACAACAAGACCACACATGACCTGTGCAGCCAAACTGCGGGAAGGCAATGGGAGCACAGACACAACAGGAGTGCACAACCTCATCAGTCAGGAACAATGCACAGACAACATACCACAACACAGACAAGAAGTGTACCATCACAGAACAACACAGCCACATCAAACACACAACAGATGCACATGACAATAAATCACATAGCAAACACAGCAGGACATCAGGGGATGCACACCAGGCCAGGACAAGGCAACATACACCCACAGCACTGCATGCACAACAAGCAGTGTGTGCACACAAAACATAACAGTCCCACACAGCCATGAGTGACACACCATGAACAACAACAATCAAAACAGCACACTGACAACATCACACTCAGGAAGTCAAGCAGTACCCCAGCATACACACATACACCTAACACAACACCCACAGATGCACAAGTCTGGGACACAAAAGTGGAAACAACTTGACCAGAGGACTGGGCAGCATAAACAGTTGAACTGCACATTAGCAACCATGACTGCTGAACAGTACAAGAACAACACAGATAACTAATTGGGGAAATGTCATGAGTGGCACAGTGCTCCTGGCCAAAGATCTGCACCAGAAAGCACAGTGTCACAAATGAAGTGATGGGGAGGCACACACACAGGCAACACAAGGGGACAGCTGACATCAAAGTGAAGTGGTGTGCACTTCAGTAGTGGACATGGCAGGAGTGTACCATACACAAATAGAGGGAGTGCTGACTCACAATGTCAAGGCATCTGAAGCACAGATAGGGGATGGTATGTCACCGCACACCACATGCCACACTGGAGGCAATAAAGCACCATGTGACAGCAATGCATGAGAACATCACACCCACAATGTCAGTGTGGTTGAGCAGGTATGCACAGTGAGTACAAACAGTATCAAGACACACGGCTGTTCAATAAAACAAAACCATGACTTGCCAGTCACACACTCTGCATACTCACAATTGGCAAAAGCAACAAGTAGGAGTCAGCCAGAACTGCAAGGACACACCAACACACTGCACAGTGCACAACATACAACTCACACATGTGCACACAATCACAATCACAGGCCTGAACAATCACACAAACAGGCACTCTACTCCTGGGTGACACATGTGTATAGTTGACATTGCATGGGCACACACACATCAACACTCACTACAAACTCACCCCCTTCACACTGCTCACTTCTTGACCACCCAAGTGCACACATTGAAAGTAACCCATGTGACTAGGATGACTGCCCATCACAACATGACCATACACCTACACTGCTGGGCACACAGAAAGTAAGAACACACATACATGATGACCCTGGCCAGCCTGCCTGCAATCCTGTGGAAAGAATCCCACACTGTGCTGGCAGTGCCCCCAAACCTGACTTGTGTACAATATAGCCAACATGAACAAAGAATGAAAATGACAACGGCGTACCATCTAAAAACAACATCATGGCACCCACAAGTATCACAGTCAGGAAGAACTGAAGTCCCTGTCACCCCAGTACAAAATTGAACAAGTCAGACAAGCCATTGGCAATGTTGAAGTGGCACACAGGGCATGTGGCACAGTAAACCATATACACACAGGAAAAACTTTATTCAGTAAGAACACTGACAAAACAGACATCAGAAGCAATTGTCTTTATTCACAAATTGCACAGATAGGCCCCATTAGAGAAGAGCAAGGCACAAAATGCAGAGCTTGTCCATGAGAAGCTGCACAGGCAGGGGGCAAACAGCAAGGCCAGTGGCCAGTCCAAGGTGCAGCTGAGGTACATGAGAAGCTGCACAGCCAAGGGGCAAACAGCAAGGCCAGTGGCCAGTCCATATGAGGTACATGAGAAGCTGCACAGGGAATAGTTCAACACAGCAAGGAGCAACGAGGCCAGTGGTCAAAACGAAGTACAGAGTGAGTCCATGAGAAGCTGCACAGGCAGGGGGCAAACAGCAAGGTCAGTGGCCAGTCCAAGGTGCAGCTGAGGTACATGAGAAGCTGCACAGGCAAGGGGCAAACAGCAAGGTCAGTGGGCAGTCCAAGGTGCAGATGAGGAACACGAGAAGCTGCACAGGCAAGGGGCAAACAGCAAGGCCAGTGGCCAGTCCAAGGTGCAGATGAGGTACATGAGAAGCTGCACAGGGAATAGTTCAACACAGCAAGGAGCAACAAGGCCAGTGGTCAAAACGAAGTGCAGAGTGAGTCCATGGGAAGCTGCACAGGCAGGGGGCACACAGCAGTGACCGACAAGGCCAGTGGGCAGGACAAAGTGCAGAGTGAGTCCATGAGAAGCTGCACAGGCAGGGGGCACACAGCAGTGAACGACAAGGCCAGTGGGCAGGACAAAGTGCAGAGTGAGTCCATGAGAAGCTGCACAGGCAGGGGGCACACAGCAGTGAACGACAAGGCCAGTGGGCAGGACAAAGTGCAGAGTGAGTCCATGAGAAGCTGCACAGGGAATGTGTGTGACTGTACCCTGCCATGGACACCAACACAGTCTGGGGTGTCACGATGGGCAGCACAGGCCTCGCTGTGGGAGAGACGGGTGTGTGAGGTTGACCAACATTCAGACTTGTCTGTCAGTTGGACTGGGAGCTGGCTGTGTGTCGGGCACAGTTGGAGCACTTGACTGGGGAGAGAGAGGCCCAGCTGAGGTAGAGCTATCAGTGGCTTGGCAAGCCGAAGGGCTGCTTGGACCAGGTGGTGTAGTGGCACGTGGAGGTGGAGTCATGCAGACGTGAGACACAGTGTGGGTGGGAGATTGTGGAGGGGTGCCTTTCCACTTCTTGGGGATTCTAAATGGCTTGCCTGACTTTGGGTCAATGGGAAGTGCTGTGGACACAACAGGCACACTCAACACCAAGGCTGCATCAGGTGCAGACGCTGGCCCTCCCTCTGGGGACGTGCTGGATCCAGCGGTACGCTTCGCATGGCCTTGCCTTTGCCCCTCCATCCCCTGTCTACCAGGTGTTCCCCCTACAGTGCCCTCCTTTCCCTGCTTCACTGGGCTTGGAATGGGAGTCGAGGTAGTGGGTGAATCTGCCTTGGAGCCCTTCTTATGTGTACCCTTAGCAGGCACCACCTTCTCAGTGGGCACGGAAATTGTCTGCTTGTCTTTGCGAGACGCTTTTTGGCCAGGAGAGTCCTTGGCTGGGAACGGCTCTGAGGCATGTGACCCTGAGGTCTGCTTCTTTACCTTTTGGCCCCTGGTGTCGCCTGACGGGCTTTTGTCTTTGCGCTCTGGGGTGGCTTTGGTTTTCTGTGGGGATGGTGTCTGCAGCCTGGACCGCTTGGGCTGCTGCTGTGTGCTACGTGTGCTGTATCGTGACCTTGAGGTCTGTGGAGCGTGGTCACTATCGTCAGACGTGGCCACTGGCATGGGGGTGGACAAAGGGACTGGACCTGGACTCTGAGATTGTGCCAGTTGAAGGGCTGCCGTCACTGCAGAGGACAAAGACTGGACAGTTCGGTGCAGCCCACCCACGTCTGAATGTATGCCCTCCATGAAAGCAACCACCTGATGCAATTTTTTGTTGTGGTCTATGAATGCATTGAGGAGAGCGGTCTGGCCTCCACACAGCTGGCGCAAAAGGTCCACAGACTCAGCACTGATGGCAGCAGGGGGGACAGGGGCAGGGGCTGCGGTGCCTGGGGTGAAGGACACTCTTCCCCTCTTACCGGTGCGAACACGGGCAGCACCAGAGGAAGTGGCTGGGAGGGTGGGCACTGTACGCTGTGTGGTGGAAGATGATGCAGAGTCCCCGTTCCCTGTGCCTGCTAACATGGATGCGTCACCGCTGGCATCAGATAACGTTGAACTTTGCGTCTCGGGCTGTGATTGCTCCAGCAGACTCCTGTCCCCCTCCGAGGCGCTGGTCACATCTGTGTCACTGGGCTCCTGTGCAGCTGTTGTGCTTGTTTCCCCACCACTGGTGTCCATCCCCTGTCCCTCCGTGACCACGGGAGATGCTGCATGAGAGAGAGAGAGATGTAGGGTTAGTTCAGTGGCAGCAACAGAACAAACATATGCAAGCAAAGCAACCATGAAGATGACTGAATCTACATGTTGCACGCCACCCTGTGCAATAACATTGTGCAAACACACTTTTGTTACTCAAACAGTGCGTGTAAACAAGAAAACCAGGCATAAGTGAGCCATGTGATGACCACACAGCACAACATCCTGCATGTGGCTCCGTTCAAACAGTAACACATATAGCTCAGACCTGAAGCCCACCACCCAGAATGCTATTGAAATGTCCAGTATTCGAATTCCCTTAGGAAGTACAGGTAGGACAAATGCATGACAGCTGCACCCAGCACAGAGGCCACTTACAAGCCACTGCATCACACTACCAACATCACATAGCCCAGCGCTGGCACAGGCTGTGTACACATGCAGCCACACACAGCCAAAGTCACCCTTCCCAGAATACTCACCCCTAATTTGCTGCTGATGCTCCTTAAATCGTGCATCCAGCTCATGGTGTGTCACGACCAAGATGCGGCACATTAGTGGTGTCATGCTGCGCCGTGCCAACCTGCCAGTGCGAGGGAGCAGCCCCAGTGTCATCTCCGCAACGTTCTTTGCCAGCTGTGAGATGTCGTCCCACGTCTTGTGGCAGTGGGTGCGCCGTCAGTTTGAGACACCCAGAGCCCGCACCTTGCTCGCAATGGCCCTCCACATGGCCTTACACTGGTGTACTTTGAGCTGCAGGCATGGGAGACAAGAGGGGGAAAACATCAGTGACACAGTGTCATGTAACAAAATCAGTTTCCAAGAAAGAAGGTACGTAGTTCCTGTGTGATGTATTAATCACTCAAAAGGTAAGAATATTAAAGATGCTACAGGTAAAGAGGAGGATAGGGGGAATTCCTCCTGTTGGAACTAGGGCCCTCACACACCCAGCAAGCTAGGTGTCATGCTTCATCATTTGAGCCTGCTCCTCGTCGGGCCGGCGCTGCAATGCCCGACGGGCACCCTTAAAGGGGCTCTTTTTCGGAGATCTTCTGTTCCACGCCGTATGGGTGCCGTGGGTGTGTGGGGCCAGAATGAGTGTAGATGTGTAAAGTGATGATAAAACAGGTAAGGGACTCCTCTGTGATGAATTTATTCAGCGAGGGACCCGACCTAATTAAAAGAAAATAGGGAGGGGTGACTCTTTCTGTTATTATGCAACAAAAATTATACTCAACTCCCAAATGGTCGACATGTTTCTCGCTATTTGTTGTCAAGGAGTGATCATTAGCGATTCTTCAGGACCGTGTGAATTAAAACAAAACTATCTACACATAAGTGGCAAGGTGCAACGCTACCTACCACTGGTAGTTCCTCTAGGACATTTCCTATGGGAAATGAAATAACCTGTAGTATAAACAAGAACAATAAAAACCTTTTTTTTTCTTGTAAGGATCACATAAGTCGGTAATACTGTAGTGAATTCAAATTAACATGCTCTTATAATTTAAGGCGTTGAGTGACTTCATAGAAAACCCCATAAAAACATATTGTGCACACGTGATAAAAACCGTGATGGTGAGTGTGATATAGACTCACCTAATTAGGTATCAGATATTGCCTCATCAGTTGTAGCGAAGAAAAGACACAATAAGTGGTGTCTCTGGAGTAATAAAAACATGATATATAAAAAGGAAATTGTCAGGTGTTAGTGTCTTGATTTTCTGCATCATGTCATTGCCAGCTAATGAGTAGAGGTTAACAAGGCACAGGGTCCCGGTCAGTCCGGGTGTCACCAGGGTGGGAGCCACCGTACCCTCTCCCCACCTCATCAATAACAAATATCCATACACACACTCCATGGACATCAAAGGGGGCGCACCAGGGGCGGCGCAACAATGGCAAAAGTGGATAGCCAAAGTTATGCATAAATAACCCCCCGAGCCCTGGTTGCGTATGAGGCCATTACCGGGAAGTTTGTGAGAAAGCACGGTGGACCCCACCGTCAGGCACAATAGGGACACTGACGCTAGTTTCCCTCACCTCAACACACTGCTTGTGACAGGGAGGCTTCCAATCATTCATGCCAACTTACCTACTCCCATTTGGAGTCAAACGGCCGACCTACCCCGCTTCGCTACATCCAGGAAGGTGTCCTTTCCTTGAAACCGGCAGTATTAAATACCTTCCCTGGAGAACGGAGTCGAGAGCGCTGGAGAGTCGATCGGTTCCAGCTGGTGTATTGCAAGGGTCATGTGATCGTTTCACATGCTTGTGCTACCACGTGAATATGGCGGCCATCTTAGAGTGGGTTTGCGATGGTCAAGTGATCACTTCCCATGCTTATGCTACCACGTAAATATGGCGGCCATCTTAGAGTGGGTATTTAGGATGGAAGTCGAAATGACCATTCAAATTTGTTATTAATCAATGGGATCAAATATAATCAGGGGTCAATTGATGCTCAAAAATAAGTGTGTATTCTAGTACAACCGGGCCACAGTTTCACATTAGCCCGTATTCAATCCTAACCATATCAGAAAGGTTTAAGGATAGGTGTGTAAACAAGATGGATGGATAAAGGATAGGGGCCCTTTGGTACACTATTAACTAACATATTCGAGTGAAATAATGATTAATGAAAGTATTGAGTAGGTGATGTCCGAACCCCTTGACAGGGGTCCTAGTATAGGGTGAATAAAAGGCCCATTTTACATTTAATACCTAATTATGAAATTGGCTATCGATGGTGATGGAGCAAGGTTTCGCAAATGAAACTTGCTCGTACGCAATCTCACTCATAGTATTAATATTAAAAATTGTATTGTCCGTATTAATCCTTGCACACATTACACAAACAGAGAGGACGCTTGCCTATGTGTTTTACTAACGAATAACGCTTGTTCCTAAGTCTAAAAGGGCCGCTTAAGCGCGGGATCTTATCTGCGCATGTCACAACCTGATCACATGGTGTGACGTCTTTCTTTGCTTGGTGGGAATTTCTGCTTCTGCGCAGTGTGTCTTAAAATGGCTGCTCTATGTTTTAACATGCTTCAGCTTGCACTCGTGTCATAACTAGATTGTTTGTTTTTAACGCTACTCATGCGGGATAGAACTTTATAATTAAAAGGGATTAGAAATAAGATAAGTGGGTATACAGTGAAACGTTTTATTTGTGATTTTAATATTTTCTTATTGCACTTTTAGTAATTCGTAATCTTGGGCCTGGGTTGGTGACTTGAAACTCGAGAGAAGAGTGTTCTGCGCATGTATCCTGAATGACTGCCAAAATGAAGTCAACTTGGACGCCGTACAAGGCCATAACCTATTGACCGAAGCGGATGTTCCACTTGTACTAAAATTGTTGCTAAAATAAAATACATAATGTTGAAAATGTATAAAATCTTCCGTGAGACGGGTGGGAAATAAAGTGAATGTATTCATTTGAAGGGGCGGGAACATAAATACAATAGGCTTCACAAATTTAGTCTAAAGTGTCATGGTGCGAGACTACACCCCCTGTCCCTGTCCAATCAGAAATAGTGGTCCCATATTTTAGCAACATTAATGGGAGGTACAGGGTGTAGAAGGGTATAATAGAATATAGCATTAGTAATTAGTTAGCACACGCTCAGAAGAGAACATACAGAAGAGCTCCAGGCTGCCATGCTGATCGGTTGCTGATCGAATCCCTATCCCGAAGAGGTCCTGAGGAGGGGGCGGCGGAGTCCATTAGACGGGAGAATCGAGGAGAAGTCGAGTGCCAGAGAGGGGAACGGTGCAGGCGTCGTTATAGAGAGGTCACCAGTCCTGTCCTGATCCTGAAGGAGGTCTTTGCTCTTCATCCTTCCTGAGCCCTATTCTTTCGAATTCCTTGGCTAAGGGGTTTGATTCTCGCATTAGGTAAATATATGCAACCTTTAGTTGCGCTGCTGTTCCTATCCTCTTTTTCCTAAACACCGTCATTTATTAGAAATAATTATTCTAAGCTTTCACATGGGTATTCTGATCAAATACCGTGTCTTTCTTGTATTTTACTCTGCTAAAACTTTTAGATAAACATTTTAAAACTTCCTGACTCTGTGGTTATTTCAGGATTATGTATTATAGTGAATGTCACTCATTTTAAACTTCCCAATTAGCAAAGGATCCATTGGTAAGTTATTACCCTTCAATCAGAAGGTAATTGGTAGCAGGGATTTTTGATATAAGAGTATATCTGACACCCAGCGTAAGTATTAGCGTAGTGTGAATGTATGGGCCCAAATGAGTATATGGTGTGTGTATGCAGTTTGCTAATATCGCGCTGGATCAGTTTTCTGGTAGCAGAGGATGGTTTGTGTTACTCTTTGTTAATTGGGTAATGAGAATTTTACTTTGTATGAACTAATACCCGTTTATTTTTGAGTATTGTTTTATGTTGTCCAGAATACCCCGGGGAAAAGAATAGTGGGTGGCAGGTAGAAGCCATACTGCAGTGAGGTTATCTGTCAGGCAGAAATAGTACTGAAAAGTTAAGCAGGGCTATCAGTACTTGTTAGGGACTCTATGTGCGTAAGTATAGCAGAAAGAGTACGCTAGTAAAAATTTGATGTTATATCACCTAGAAAGGGTAACATTGAAGAAGTAACAGGTATTTCGGAAGCTTGTGTGAAGAGTAAACGGAAGGGTTTTTACTCGTAGTGTATGATTAGTAAACGGAAAGGTTTTACTAAGTGTGTAAGAAAGACTATCTTTTTCAATTAGAGAAACTGGCACGATAGCGAATGTTTTATGTTGTTATTGAAATTTAATTAAGAATTATATAAGAAAATAAGTTTGCGTAAGATTTTGTAAAGGGAGGGTCAGTTGCCGGAGAGGGAACTGACGTCATAAAACGCCGCGCTGGGATTGGTTGGATCCGCGGGCGGGAGAAAACCCTTGTAAAGGAGGGGTCAGTAGTCAGGAGTAGCACTGATGTCATATGTGCCGCGCTAGGATGGGTTGAATCAGCGTGGGAACAGAAAAGAGTAGATTGTAAAGGAGGGGTTGACAGAGAAACGTCACCAAAAAGGCCGCGCAAGGATTGGTTCAGAAATAAAAGTTAGCAAATATTTGATTGGTTAAGAGTTTAGAAGCAAAATTCTAAGTGGATAAGGATTGTATGTTAAAACGCGATCCGACTTTAACAGGGAATCGTCCAGATAGGAGATATTTAGGATTTAAAGAATATAATTTTATACATCGGTATTTGCCTAAGATGTACGGAGAAAAGAAAAAGATGTCAGTTTTACACAAGATTAAGAATTATTTCAAAAAGGACAAACCAATCAAGACTAGGGAGGGAATTATTATTGCTCCAGCGAAAACGCCCGCATCATTTATGATGATGGAGAGAGGTTATCATACTTGTGTATGGATAGAGAATTGGAGAGAATATACCAAAAATGACGGAATATTAGAGTTTCCCGAGAATGGCACATTTAATGGCCGAATTCTTCAAAATTTGAGACAAAGGATGAATGATTTAGAACCTAGACCCAGATTAACTCAATACGAAGCTTTAGAAGAGTGGGAAACTGAGGCATTTGAGCGTGATCGATCTCGAAGTAATGGGAGGTATCCAGGATTTTTCCCCAGATATTTACGGGAAACAAGGGAAGGTCAAATGAAGCAATGGAGAAGGGCAATGCTTGTAGAGGGATTATATCCCTTATTTACAGAAGGAGAGAAATCAGGAGGTAAGTGTACAGAAAAGACTAAACATTTAATGAGACCTGAAGACTCAGAAGATGAGTTTATGGAAGAATTGTTGAGACATCCTCCACTGTATCAGGAAGGGTCAAGTGGACTTCCTCCTAGTGCCCCACCACAAACACCAATGATACCTCAGGTACTACATGAATTCACCCCGAATAGAATACGTCATGAGAAAGAAAAAGAAGCACTAGAAAAGACTAGAGCAGAATTTGTACGGAAGATATCCCAGATAAAAACGCATCCTGATTCATTGACTATTCCTGTAACAATTGGACCAGTAGTGCCATTGTATGGTACACAAGGAAATTGTCCTCCTCTGATACCCGTACCTTCTCCTATGAATACTCCTGTGAATCCTTCAAAACCTGAAGCTCCAGTCATAATTGAGGATCAATTTAGTGATTGTGATTCTACAATATCACTCATGGACTTACCTATTAGAGGACCAGTAAAAGGTACTCCAAGAAAAGAAAAACCTGAGTGTTCAAGAGATGTAAGTTTAATAACTTCATCAGGGGCAAAGAGTGCCACTATAGTAACACCGGAAGATTTAGAAAGATGGGTGCAGGGATCAGATAAAATGTGCACACCTCCAAAATTGCTGGACATTCAGAAATTAAAGGTTGAATTAGAAAAAATGATAGCTGGAAATATAGGAGTAGAACGTTTAAACACATATGATGAAGAAGAGTTGTTGTTTCTGTGCAGAAGTATCACTAGAAATGTAAGGTTATTTCATGAAACATTGTCTAATCTAGCACTACAAATGGGAATCGAAATAGGGAGATCCAAAGTATTACAGAAGCCCTATAGAGCAGCTTTCTCAGACAAAGACCTGGAAAATATGAATGCTTCTGGGAAAAGACTACAAATACGTGAATTAATGTTAGTTTTGCAAAAATGGGGAGACCTAGATAAGTGGAGAACTAGATGGGCAAAGAAAAAGGAAGAAGCTCGCTCAAGTCGAACAGCTTCTGAATATGTTATGAAAGAAACAGAAAAAGCTGACAAAATGTATCCAATGCGAGAAGTCGCAGGAGGAGGGTATGTACATGTCCCATGGAGTAGACAGGATATTTTATCATTTACGAATGATTTCCCAAAACTGAGAGGGAAGCCAATTGAATGGTACAAGCAGGTTGAAAGGTTTGTAAAGGTGTCAAAAGTATTGTTGAAGGATTTGGATGGTCTGTTTGACATAGTGGTACCTGCAGATTTATGGACAGACTGCAAGATCACAGTTGATTGGCCAAATGATGAATATCCCAGAGACCCAAAGACAGGTGCCCCGTCAAATGATGTAATGAAAAAGTACCAGCAGGTAATAACTTACCTGAAAGGGAAAATACCGCCGAAAGAAACAGATTGGGTAAAGATAGATCGAACTACCCAAGAAGCCAGTGAAACAGTTCATTCGTATTATGAGCGTCTCTTGCAGGTGTTCAAGCAGTATAGTGGATTTGAGGATATTGGAGACAAAAACATGAGTCAATTTGTGTATAGATTCGTGTACGGATTGAAACCTGAAATATGTCAGATGATTAAGCAACATATGCTTTGCTGGCAGGGAAAGCCCATAGATGAAATCCTGAAATATGCAAAATATTGTGGGGATGACATTGAGGATAGACACAAGAAATTGCAGGAAAAAGTAATGTGGGCACAGGTGAAAATGGCTGAAAAACAGGGAATTAATTTAGACAATCCTAATGAAAAACAAGAAAAAGATTCTGGAACGAATGGTGATTTTGGAAATGGTGGAAGAATGAAAGTACGAATGAGTAGAGAAGAAGCTAAAAAGAAATTCCCTTGTCATGGATGCGGAAAATTGGGGCATTGGAAGGACGAGTGTAAAAAGATTCGAAATAATAATGGCCCAAATCAGAATTTAAATTCACAGACACAGAATGACTCACAGCAAGGGGTAAATCCTCAGAGTCAGTTACCACCTCCACCTATTCAGGGTAATATAAGCAGAGCAAAGCACGGTACAGACATCGGATACCCAGGAGGATGTGGTAAGAATGATTATATGACCTCACAATTTCTTTTACAGGATGATTTTTGCGGGTTCGACGCATGACGGTGCCTAGGAGAGGGGGAGAAGGAATGCGTACTTGGCGCATCCCTGCAGGTAGATCAATCAGGTCCATATGTTGAAGGAAAAGTGAGAGGTAATGATATTACTTTTCTTTTGGATACTGGTGCTACCAGGTCTACTGTGAGAACAGTAGATGTCCCAAACCTTCCTCTCTCTGGTGAAGATATTCAAGTTGTAGGAGTTGCTAACCAAAGAATTAGAACACCACTTACAGAACCAATGGAGGTTAAAATTGGAAACTTCAAAGAAATGCATCAATTTGTAGTGTGTGATTCTAGTCCAGTGAACTTGCTAGGTAGGGACTTATTGTGCAAAATGAATTGCACCATTTTCTGTACACCGGATGGTGTAGCAGTACAGCCACCAGATGAAGATCATGTATATAAAATTATGGTTGCAAAACAAGGAACAGAAGTAGATGAAATGTTTTCATTACTAACAAAAGATGAGTTGCCAGAAGAATTAAAAAGTACTGTAAATCCTATAGTATGGGATCTCACTGGAAAGGAAGTAGGACTCATGGCAAAAATAGACCCAGTTCAAGTCACTGTAAAAGAAGGTGCGATTTTTCCAAATACTAAACAGTATAAGATGAGTGCAGAAGTTAAAGCAGGTGTCATTGAAGAAATCAACCGGATGGTCAAGCAAAACATACTGAGAGAAGTGATGAGTAGCCCATGTAATTCAGCAATCATGGGACTAAAGAAACCTAGTGGAAAATATAGGATCGTTCAAGATCTGAGGAAAATAAATAAGATTGTGGAACCATGTTGTCCTATAGTGCCAAATCCTGCAGTAATTTTATACCAGATTCCTTGGAATGCTGGATGGTTTACAGTTATAGATCTGTGTCAAGCATTTTTCTCAATTCCGTTACATCCAGACAGCCAGTATCTATTTTCATTTAAATTCGAAAACAAAGTCTATGTATGGAATCGTGTTCCTCAGGGGTACACGGAAAGACCTTCCATTTTCAATCAAATATTGAAAAAGTGCCTTGAAAAATTAGTGATGCCAGGAAGCTCAGTCTTAGTCCAATATATCGACGATTTATTGGTGGCATCAAACACCAGAGAGGATTGTGTAGTTGATACTATAGCACTCTTGAATCTTTTGGCAGAAGAAGGGCATAAAGTCTCACCTGAAAAATTACAGTTTTGTAAAACAGCTGTTAAATACTTAGGACATCAAATTGAGAGGGGAAAAAGAAGAGTAACCTCTGAAAGAGTAGCATTAATAAAAAGAATGCAAATGCCAGTAACTCAAAGACAAGTAAGAATGTTCCTAGGGATAGTAGGTTACTGTCGACAATGGATACCAGGATTTTCTATGTTAGCAAAGCCCTTGATTAACATGACAAAAAAGAAAGCAAAAGATCCTGTTGAGTGGGAAGATGAAAGTGTAGAAGCTTTTGTAAAATTGAGAAACTCTCTTTGTTCAGCACCTGCCTTAGGCATGCCAGACTATAAAAGAGAATTCGCATTATTTTGTCACGAAAGAGATAATTGTGCACTTTCAGTTTTAACTCAAAGACATGGTCTGGACAGACGTCCTATAGCATACTTTTCTGCTACGCTGGACCCTGTAGCATCTGCATTGCCAGGATGCTTGAAAGCAGTGGCAGCAACTTGTTTGAGCATCGAACAAAGTGAATCAATTGTGATGGGACATCCTGTAAAGATCTATGTTCCACATGCAGTTGTGATTCTGTTGACAAGAACCCGAACGCAGCATCTCACTCCTAGTCGGCTGACTAAATATGAGAGAATAATAATGGGTGCTGAAAATGTGACCATGGTAAGGTGTACAATAATAAATCCAGCAACCTTACTACCAGATCCATATCATGAAATAAATAAGGATGACGAAGAAGATGAACATGATTGTGTACAGATTACAGAATTATGCACAAAACCTCGCCCAGATATAGAGGAACAGACTCTTAAAAAGCCAGATAAAGAACTGTTTGTTGATGGCTCTTGCCAAAGACATGAAGATGGTAAGCTAACTGCTGCCTATGCAGTATGTGAATTAACTGGAATAGTCGAAGCATCCTATTTACCAGGAGTAAAATCTGCACAAGTAGCTGAATTGATTGCACTGATAAAAGCATGCAAAATTGGGAGGAATCAGAGAATAACCATATTCACTGATAGTCAATATGGTTATGGGGTTGTGCACGATTTTGGCCAACTGTGGATGCAGAGGGATTTCATGACTTCTTCAGGATCCCCCATTAAAATCTGACAATTTGTAAAAGAATTGCTAGAAGCAATACAAACACCAAAAGAATTGGCTGTGGTGAAATGTGCCGCACATCAGTCAGGAGATGACTGGGTGGTAGTTGGCAACAGATATGCAGATTTGGTGGCTCAATATTGTGCCAAAACGAGAACATCAGTAAATAAGAGGGTGGAAAGAATGGGAATCAGCTTCCAACTTATGTTATTTATGCCACCTGAAACCTGGAATGAAGTGAAAAGATTGCAAGATGAGGTTGACGAGGTTGAAAGAAAATTGTGGATCAAAGTGGGTTGTTCTCAAAGAAAAGAGGATGAAGTATGGGTCAGTACAGATGGCAGACCAGTCATGCCAGATTGTTTACTCTCACAAATGGCTAGAATGTATCATGGAGACACACACATAGGGAGAGATGCAATGATTAGGCTATTCAGACAAAATTGGTACAATCCCAAATTCCGAGCTGTTACAGAAAGTCTTTGCCAGAGATGTCTAATTTGCCAAATGCACAACACAGGCAGGAAAACGATAATTGGGTTTGGAAAAATTGGGAAGGCAGAAGGTCCATTCATAAGACTCCAATTTGACTTCATACAGTTACCACCATGCAGAGGGTTGAAATACGTACTAGTCATAGTGTGTCTGTTTTCAAAGTGGGTGGAGGCTTATCCAACTAGGAGGAATGACAGCATTACAGTTGCAAAACTGTTACTAAGAGAGCTCATACCTAGGTTTGGTTTCCCAGTATCTTTGGAATCAGATAGAGGAAAACATTTTAACAACGAAGTAATCCTGATAATCTGTGAAGCATTTCAAATCAAACAGAAACTACATTGTGCATATCGTCCAGAGGCTTCTGGAGTGGTTGAACAATTGAATGGCACTATAAAGTCGAGGTTGGGAAAAATGTGTGCATCAACATCATTGGAGTGGCCCAATGCATTGCCACTTGTTCTGATGGGACTCAGAAGTATACCTGATCGAACAACAGGTTTGAGCCCTCATGAAATTATGATGGGAAGAGCAATGAGACAAACACATGTTCCTACAAACAGACTGGTGAATATTTCTGATTATATGGTATTGGACTACTGTAAAGGATTGGCTGACCTAGTGCGTTCTGTCTCTCACCAGATTGGAGAAGACGCAGTTTCCAGGCAGCCTGAACTAGAACATGATCTGAATCCTGGTGATTGGGTGGTAGTGAAGAATCACACCAGAGAAACGTGTCTATCACCCAGGTTGAGCAGACCTTGTCAAATCATATTGACCACGAATACAGCAGTGAAGTGTGCCGGATTTCCGAATTGGATTCACGTAAGTCACACCAAGAGAGTACCAGACCCAGAGGAAGAAAACACTCAGAGGACACCAATCACTGAAGAAGCTGAAGGTTGCCAAGCTGAAGAATCTCAGGCTCGAGGTTCAAGAGAAGCTGACGGAGAACAACCGAGCACAAGTCAGGATTGGATACCAGTAGTAGAAATTCCTGAGGTTTTCCACCGAACAAGAAGTCAAAAGAAATTAAGAGCAATTGAAGAAGATCAGATAGGTGAAGAAGAAGGGGTTCAGGATCAAGAAGACAAGTTAGTAAACGACCCTGAACCAAATCAGATAGTCAGATAGGGAAAGAAAATTGGACTGAGAGTGGTGAAGAATTGATAGAATTCGAACAGGGAGAGACAGGTTTAGAAGAAGCAGGTCAGGCTGTAGACGTACACAGTGCAATAAGCCCTGATCAGAAGCAGTTAGGTCAAGAAGAAAAGACAGAAGAAAAAGAGACTGAGAAAAGTGAACATAAAGAAGTAAATACAGAACAAAGTGAATTATTGGAAACTCACAGTGGAGCTGCAAATGAGAAACCAATAAGACCAGAGAAAGAACAATTAAACAAGTCAGAGATTTCAGAGAAAAAAACAGTACCAACCAGCGAAAATAAAAAGATATCCGAAGACGAAATTAAAGAAACAGAACAAACAGAAAAGCCAAGAAAAGGAGACCATTGGCCAAGTTTCATCAAAAGAGTAAAGTGCCACATAACAACCAGAAGTGAAGATCCAGATCAAGTACCTGAAGTAACAAGTCAGACTGAACAAGAGAAAAAGTCTGGAAAAGAAAAAGTAAAAGATTAAGACTTGTGAATAACAAATTCAAGGGTGCTGATTGGACGTATATCGTTCTTGAAGACTTTGAAAACTCAGAATCAAGTGACAGTGGTGGTGAAGGAACAAGTGCAGAATTAACGTACGAAAAAGCAACAAGACCACCCTGACTAAACAAAAGAATCCGCTAAAGAAAAGGAATAGAGATAAGAAGAGCAATCTTCCTTGTCGAAAAATGCCTGATGATAGAGTTACTGGGAAACCAAAGAGAAAATGTTGTAAAAGATGCTGTGCAATTTGAAATGTAGTCTAGCGTTGACGCTTATAGTATGCTTAGTCCTGATTGTAGCAGTTCCTTACCTGATGATAATAGATAAAAAGAACAATAATGAAACTATAGGGAGGACAGCAAACATGAAGGGCAATAGAGTAGAGCTAATGGCAGAAGAAGATGTAGGAATTCATCATGAGATAGCTGATAATGACACTAGTTTAAATGTTTTCACAAAGTTATTATTTCAGTATGTAGACACTATGGAAGTTAGTAATTGTTATGTCTGTATGAAATTACCCGAATCCGTAGCAGAAGGGTTAACATACCATCACTTACCACTGACATATGGCATTTCATGTAGTGTATTAACAAGTTTATTTTACAGTACAGGTAGATTACAGTATTATTATTCAAACTTAGATGTGATATTTTCTGAGGTTCCAATTCGCAAGAAGATGAATCCAGTACTTAGCGCTTTAGATGCACAGTTTATGGGAGAGTTTTTCTTAACAATGAAGTCCATAGATATAACACATGCACACGATAACAATTTAACATGTTCTTTACATGAAGAAGAAAAAGTATTTTTGAATTTAGTAGAAAATAGAAGACAGGATTTTCAAAAGAAAGCTACAGAGCATAAGTCTCATTTACCACCATGGGCAGAGAAAGAGGGAATTTATACACCTGGCAAAGCTCAAGCTGCTATGGCTCTGGATTTTGAAAAGAAGGGAAAAATTTGTCTTCATAGGTTAAAAACTGATTATAACAATGTTTTCATCGGTACCAGTGAGTGTGAACACAATTTTTTAATAATTGGAGGTTGGGGACTCAAAAGAGGAACGGATTCAGTTTTTCCTGGAATCTATTATGTCTGCGGGAATAAGGCTTACTTTAGGCTTCCTGCAAGGTGGTATGGAAGTTGTTATTTTGGAATAGTTTTTCCAAAAATATACCACGTAAAAAGAAACACTGGAAGCAATGAAAACAATGGTGAATTAATACGTAGTAAAAGAGCTAGTTTTTCAGAAATAGTAGGTGATATATTTGGTGCATTGATACCTTCGGTGGGAATAATTCTGAACTCAAGGAAAATATGTAAATTGTCTACAGTAGTTGATCGTTTATCAACGGATACTGCTGGAGGTTTTCTAATGATTAATGCGGAAATGGTTGCGATTAGGTCTATGGTAATGCAAAATCGACTTGCTCTTGACATTACATTGGCAAAAGAGGGCGGAGTCTGTAAATTTTTAAAGACGAAACACTGTTGCACTTATATTCCTGATAAGAGTGCAGAAATTGGAACGTATATTCAGAATATAACTAAACTTGAGAAAGAACTTAAACCACTGGAAGTTGATAGTGTATGGGAAAGATTGACAAATAGTATATTGTCAATTGGAACCTGGTTTGCTAAAATAGGTAAAGGACGTATAGGTCAAATACTAGTTCCCTTAGCAGGGATAGCAATAATAGTTCTGACAATAGTATTTTGGTGCAAATGTTGTAGAAAGAAGGGAACGTATAAAGTGACAGAAAAAGGAAAGAAGAGAAAGAGAGACGAGATTGAATTGGAAGAATGGAAAAGTGAATTATATAAAAAGATGAAAGGAAATAATAAAAGCAGAAAAGTAAAAGATGAAAATGAGAATGAAGTGATTTGCTAGAAGTTGGCATCTGATTGAGGGTAGTTTTTGATGGCTCGGAAACGCCATCAGAGAGGGGATTGATGGAGCAAGGTTTCGCAAATGAAACTTGCTCGTACGCAATCTCACTCATAGTATTAATATTAAAAATGGTATTGTCCGTATTAATCCTTGCACACATTACACAAACAGAGAGGACGCTTGCCTATGTGTTTTACTAACGAATAACGCTTGTTCCTAAGTCTAAAATGGCCGCTTAAGCGCGGGATCTTATCTGCGCATGTCACAACCTGATCACATGGTGTGACGTCTTTCTTTGCTTGGTGGGAATTTCTGCTTCTGCGCAGTGTGTCTTAAAATGGCTGCTCTATGTTTTAACATGCTTCAGCTTGCACTCGTGTCATAACTAAATTGTTTGTTTTTAACGCTACTCATGCGGGATAGAACTTTATAATTAAAAGGGATTAGAAATAAGATAAGTGGGTATACAGTGAAACGTTTTATTTGTGATTTTAATATTTTCTTATTGCACTTTTAGTAATTCGTAATCTTGGGCCTGGGTTGGTGACTTGAAACTCGAGAGAAGAGTGTTCTGCGCATGTATCCTGAATGACTGCCAAAATGAAGTCAACTTGGACGCCGTACAAGGCCATAACCTATTGACCGAAGCGGATGTTCCACTTGTACTAAAATTGTTGCTAAAATAAAATACATAATGTTGAAAATGTATAAAATCTTCCGTGAGACGGGTGGGAAATAAAGTGAATGTATTCATTTGAAGGGCGGGAACATAAATACAATAGGCTTCACAAATTTAGTCTAAAGTGTCATGGTGC
Source organism: Calotriton arnoldi (assembly GCA_963921515.1). Taxonomy (NCBI): domain Eukaryota; kingdom Metazoa; phylum Chordata; class Amphibia; order Caudata; family Salamandridae; genus Calotriton; species Calotriton arnoldi. The sequence continues at coordinate 165,441 of CAWUFW010014058.1, forward strand.
GAGACTACACCCCCTGTCCCTGTCCAATCAGAAATAGTGGTCCCATATTTTAGCAACATTAATGGGAGGTACAGGGTGTAGAAGGGTATAATAGAATATAGCATTAGTAATTAGTTAGCACACGCTCAGAAGAGAACATACAGAAGAGCTCCAGGCTGCCATGCTGATCGGTTGCTGATCGAATCCCTATCCCGAAGAGGTCCTGAGGAGGGGGCGGCGGAGTCCATTAGACGGGAGAATCGAGGAGAAGTCGAGTGCCAGAGAGGGGAACGGTGCAGGCGTCGTTATAGAGAGGTCACCAGTCCTGTCCTGATCCTGAAGGCGGTCTTTGCTCTTCATCCTTCCTGAGCCCTATTCTTTCGAATTCCTTGGCTAAGGGGTTTGATTCTCGCATTAGGTAAATATATGCAACCTTTAGTTGCGCTGCTGTTCCTATCCTCTTTTTCCTAAACACCGTCATTTATTAGAAATAATTATTCTAAGCTTTCACATGGGTATTCTGATCAAATACCGTGTCTTTCTTGTATTTTACTCTGCTAAAACTTTTAGATAAACATTTTAAAACTTCCTGACTCTGTGGTTATTTCAGGATTATGTATTATAGTGAATGTCACTCATTTTAAACTTCCCAATTAGCAAAGGATCCATTGGTAAGTTATTACTCTTCAATCAGAAGGTAATTGGTAGCAGGGATTTTTGATATAAGAGTATATCTGACACCCAGCGTAAGTATTAGCGTAGTGTGAATGTATGGGCCCAAATGAGTATATGGTGTGTGTATGCAGTTTGCTAATATCGCGCTGGATCAATGGTTTAGAGTACCCCAGGGAATTTCATCATTGAGACCACAGTGAGTCGAGTCCAGACGATAGACCCATCTTTGTTCTATCCTAAAGAGATCTACTTGTGTAATCTGTTGGTGTGCTTCCAGTATCACCCAGTTTATACTTTCAGGAGAATGTTGATGTTCCGTAAAGTGAGTGTAGAGCTTTGTGTTGGTCTTTAAGCAGCGAATATTACTTTTGTGTTCTGTTATTCTAGTTTTAATGGTTCTCATGGTCATGCCTATATATTGTTTCTCACAAGGGCATGTCAGTAAGTAGATGCAGCGTGGCGTATTGCAATTTGTGTGTTTTGTGATCCTCCATGTGAACCTGTCTATGTTTCAATTCCTTGGTTGGTTTGGTCTGGGGACACACAGCACAAGATCCACAAGGGAAATGTCCTGTAATAGGTGGAAGGTCCCATAAACGTCTTTGGCTAGTAGTGGATTTATTCCTGGGTCTCGTGTGTATCAGCATATCTTTCAAATTGTTCGTTCTTTTGAAAGCAAATCTGGGTTTGGGGATCTCTAAATCACCAGTGTTCAAAATACCCCAATGTTTATTTACAGCCTTTTTGATCATATTCGATCTGGGTGTGTAGGTAGTGACACAGGTGAGGGCATTGTCTGGTTCTTTACTTTTAACCTCAAGGAGGCTCTCGCGATGATTGTTTCTGGCACGTTTCATACATGAACTGATTTGTTTTTTGGGATACTCTCTATTCAGTAAATTAGTGGACAGTATTTCAGCCTCAGTCTTATAGTCCTGTGTGGAGCTGCAATTTCTCCTTATGCGTAGAAATTGGCTGAAGGGGAGATTATCCTTTAGAGTTTTAGGATGGTAACTGCTACATAATAGCAGACTGTTCATATCAGTGGGCTTTTTATATAGGGTCGTGTCCAATTTTCCTTCTTTTAATCTGATGGTGAGATCTAGGAATGGAATTTCGCTGCTGGAAATTGTGTGGGTAAATTTCAGGTATTGGTTCTTGGTATTGATCCATTCACAAAATTCAATGCAAGTTTGTTCTCCACCCTTCCAGAAAATAAGGATATTGTCTATATATCTCTTCCACAGTCTCAGGTTAACTACGAAGGGGTTGTTGGTATGCTGTATCACTTCTTTTTCAAATGCCGCCATGTACAGGCATGCTACACTGGGTGCAAAGGTACTCCCCATCGAAGTACCCTGAGACTGGTGGAAGAGTAGTGTGTTGAATTCAAAAAGTTTTCTGTCAGTGCTAAAGTAGCACATTGCATAATGAAGGAAATTGGGGTAATTGATGACCATTCAGTATCCAACAGGGCTGTTTCTATCACCGCCAGTGTCTCTCTCTGTGGGATATTAGTGTATAACTGTTCCACATCCAGGGTGACTAGTAAGTCAATGTCGGTGGACTCCTCCAAACCCTCAATTAGCCGCAAGACATCGGAGGTGTCTTTCACATACGAAGGGGTCTGTTTTACTAGAGGTTGTAGGTAGTGATCACAGAATTTTGACAGGGGTTCTAAAAGAGAGCCTATTCCTGATACAATGGGTCTACCTGGGACTGGGGTGGTTCCCTTGTGTATCTTTGGGAGGGTATAAAAGTATGGAGTCTTAGGATGTTGTGTGACTAAGAACTCCGCCTCTTTTTTATTAATCCATCCATTATTTACTGCTTCAAAAACCATTGAGGTAATTTCTTTTACCAAACGGGTCGTTGGATCGGTTGTTATAGGGGTATAGAATTTTCTATTCTGAAGTTGGCGTAGACATTCGGTGTCATAATCCTTGGTGGATTGTATGACAGTTGCTCCCCCTTTGTCAGCTTGTTTTATAGTAATACTCATGTCTTCCGTTAGTGATTTAATAGCTGTACGTTCTTGGTTGGATAGGTTATGGAAAGGGACCGGAGTATTGGCATTCTCAAGTTCCTTTAACACCGCTTTTTCAAAAGTCACTACTTCTGTTGGTACCATATTCATAGTCGGAGTAAATGTGGAGGGATTATGTAGTCCTGAGTCAATTAGACTGGTTTGACTAGTTTCTACTGTATCGTGAAAGTATGCTCTCAGTCGAATCTTCCTGAATAGGTTGTGAATCTCACATTGTTCTTGGAACCTGTCTACCCTTGGAGTGGGGACAAAACCAAGCCCTTTTTCCAAGACTCTTTCTTCAGTAGCGGTCAGTGGTCTTTGTGATAAGTTCACTACTATACTGCTCTGCCCCGTGTTTTGCTCCAGGTGTCCATCCTATTCGGTTGGTCGTCCTGCCACTGAACCTGTTTCTGACCTCCTTTTCTGCGCCCTCTTCCTCTGCCCCAACCTCTGCCTAAAAAAGGGCGGTTCTCAATTTGATAAAATTGTGGTCGATTAGGAGGGTACATTGGAAAAGGCCAGTATGGTGGTTGTGGACCATAAGGGTGCTGCATGTTGTAATTGGGATAACGCTGTTGGTTCCTTTTCCTTTGATTGGAACTTCCCCAACTACCACTGCTGGAATCACTGCTAGCTGAGCCTCTTCTATTGGTGTCACTATTCTCATCAGATGAGTAGCCAAAATCACTCAGGACAGTAGCATGAAACTGATTCATCCCAAATCCACAGATATGTCTTGCAGAGACAGGAATGCATCTCACATGGTACATCTGCATGTGAGAAGCACACGTAAATGCATGCAGGTGTGAGGGGGGACACAGTACCTGCACACCTCATATACAAGCAGGATGCCAGCACAGAAAGCCATGTGTACTCTGCCCACATCTACTGTTCATTTCTAGGTAGAGCAAGACATACATCACATACATATCAACATGTGTTTGGGGGAGACTCACTGTGTCCAACACTGCGCAGGCCTCAACGACCTTGCCCTGTGAATCGCTCAGTGTCATGTATGTCACATTGAGGGACATGATCTCACAAACCCACACCCTTCTCACAGGGCCAGTCGTGTGCAATCTACAGGGCTGAGATGGCTCATTGTTGGAGAGTCCTGCAAAAAACACACATGTAACACTGTACATTCAGTGATGTGTCCTTGTCAGATTGGGCGGTGACTGTGCAGGCCAGGTGGGCTCACACTGAGATGGACAACAGGGACCCACACAGCCATTCACACAAGCAATCACTGTCCTGACTCCTGCATTACCAACTTGCTGCGTCACTGTATGGCTGCCAAGACAACACATGTCCCTCCAATCTTGATGTGCAGGCAGGGAAACGTGTGGAGTAGGGTACACCCCCCTTCACCCTAGGAAACAGCATGTTAGGCAGTGCATGACACAACCCCACACTCTCAGGCACATACTGCATCAGACCGAGTACATGTGTGCCCCCACTGCACTCTCACCCCCACTGTTGAAGACTTACCATGACATTTGGGGCACCATATAGCCTTGGGTACTGTGTGAGCACCTCGTCCACCAGGACCTCCAGCTCCTCGCTTGTGAAGGGACTGGCACGGATCTTCTCAGTCCTTGTCATCACTGTGGACATGAGACAGCAGCGGCGGCAGTGGGTGGTGAGGGGTCTCAGGCAGCAGTCCCTGGAGGCAGCAGCAGGTGAGGGGTCTCAGGCAGCAGTCCCTGGAGGCAGCAGCAGGTGAGTGGTCTCAGTCAGCAGTCCCTGGAGGCAGCAGCAGGTGAGGGGTCTCAGGCAGCAGGCTCTGTGAGCAGTGGAAATGTGGGGCTCTCTCCCACACATATATAGCCCCCTGGTGTCGTTTCAGTGGTTCTAAGCTGCTGCAATTGGTGTACCAGGTCAGCCTTTTTCAAATGCATTCAATGACCGGCTCCGCGGTGGCGGATCATGCCTACCGCGATTTTCAAAAATGCATCATGCTACCGCGATAGCGGATCCCATTGGCTGTAAGGGCATGGTCCATGGCGGTGACACACCGCAGGGGCAAGGCGGGCGCTACCGCGGTGGTGCATCTTTCAATTGCATGCAATGACCGGCTCCGCGGTGGCGGAGCAAGCCTACCGCGATTTTCAAAATTGCATCATGCTACCGCGATAGCGGATCCCATTGGCTGTAAGGGCATGGTCCATGGTGGTGACATACCGCAGGGGCCAGGCGAGCGCTACCGCGGTGGTGCATCTTTCGATTGCATCCAATGACCGGCTCCGCGGTGGCGGAGCACGCCTACCGCGATTTTTAAAATTGCATCAGGCCACCGCGATTGCGGTTCCCATTGGCTAGAAGGGCATGGCCCATGGCGGTGACACACCACAGGGGCCAGGCGGGCGCTACCGCGGTGGTGCATCTATCAGTTGCATCCAATGACCGGCTCCGCGGTGGCGGATCATGCCTACCGCGATTTTCAAAAATGCATCATGCTACCACGATAGCGGATCCCATTGGCTGTAAGGGCATGGTCCATGGCGGTGACACACCGCAGGGGCCAGGCGGGCGCTACCGCGGTGGTGCATCTTTCAATTGCATCCAATGACCGGCTCCGCGGTGGCGGAGCACGCCTACCGCGATTTTCAAAATTGCATCATGCTACCGCGATAGCAGATCCCATTGGCTGTAAGGCCATGGTCCATGGCGGTGACACACTGCAGGGGCCAGGCGGGCGCTACCGCGGTGGTGCATCTTTCAATTGCATCCAATGACCGGCTCCGCGGTGGCGGAGCACGCCTACCGCGATTTTCATAATTGCATTAGGCCACCGCGGTTGCGGTTCCCATTGGCTAGAAGGGCATGGCCCATGGCGGTGACACACCACAGGGGCCAGGCGTAGCTACCGCGAGTTGGGTGCCATACAGTGACATGGGTGACCGGGATTTGGGAGGCGGAGCATGCCAACCGCCATTTCACCATGTGCATATGCCTATCACTACCGCGATTGTCTCCCGGGCATTGGCGGTGACACACCACAGGGGCCAGGCGGTAGCTACCGCGAGTTGGGTGCCATACAGGGAAATGGGTGACCGGGATTTGGGTGACGGAGCATGCCAACCGCCATTTCACCATGTGCATATGCCTATCACTACCACGATTGTGTCCCGGGCATTGGCGGTGACACACCACAGGGGCCAGGTGGTAGCTACCGCGAGTTGGGTGCCATACAGTGACATGGGTGACCGGGATTTGGGTGGCGGATGACTGTGACAGCACCAATGGACACATCATGCTGTGTCAATGGCCATCTGGCAGTCATCCACAGTGCACAGTGGCCACATGGTTGATGGCACGTCATAGTGCACACAATGCCAATGTGCCATGTACCCCACTGCTAACTACACATGCCATGTTTGTGTATGTGATTTCTTAGATTGGCATGTACTCCCTCACATGTCATTTGTGATATTGATGGGCCTGTACACAGGACAGTGTTGTTATGGACTCCCCAATGTGTACACATGTCAAGGTGTAAAAGTGCAGGGAAAATCACTGCGATGTTTTTCAAGATGAAGATTGTCCATATGTGCCTGTTCGCTTATGTTTGACCATGCACACACTCGTCATGTACGCTCAGCCTGTGGTCATTGTGTTGTTGATGTGTGCCAGGTTCGACTAATGCCTGAAGGTGTATCAGGTGCAGCAGCTAGGTGTGAGACAGTGGTGTTGCATTTTTACACAAATGCTGGATGATATACTCCCAGGCGTGCCCATGGTGAATGTGGCCATATCCTTATGTGCATTCTCATATGGCGAGTATGATTTGGAGGTACTTGCTGTGTGTCAGTTGACAGGTGTGCGATTAGTGCAGCTGAAGGAGTCCGTACATGTCAGATGGTCTGTAACACAATTATGATGACAGTCATTGTTGGCGTTGTGTCCGCCAAAACGTGAGATGCTGTGCCCATCTCATGATGTATTGCATTGGCATGTGTCCACTTTCATCTCAACTAGGAGGAGACCAAATCTGCATCGTCCCTTCACAGTGCTGGCAGACATGGAGAATGAGGAGATCATCCGGAAATTCCGTCTGGATAGAGCCACCCTACAGACCCTTTGTGCTCAGTTGGAGCCCCACCTGCAGCCTCGCCGAACATATCCAACAGCTTTCACCCCCACGTCCAAGGTGATGGCGGCCCTGCATTTTTTTGCCACTGGATCATTCCAGCACACGGTGTCCAGCGCAGGTGGGATGTCACAACCTATGTTCAGCATGGTGCTGCGTGATGTTCTGTCCGCTATGATGATCTACAAGGACACATATATCCATTTCCCCAGGGGGCAGGAATTGGCTGCTATGAAGGGAGATTTTTATCCCCTTGGACACATCCCCCATGTTGTTGGTGCCATTGATTGCACCCATGTTGGGCTTGTACCACCACAGGCACGTGAACACATCTACAGGAATCGGAAACATTTCCACTCCATAAATGTGCAGGTGGTGCGCCAGGCAGATATGATCATCTCGCATGTGGGTGCCAAATTTCCAGGCTCGGCCCATGACTCCTACATCCTGCAGAACAGCATTGTACCACAGCTGATGGCTAATATGCTTCCCGAGCGTGCTTGGATTGTGGGCGAGTATGCCTAGTCAAATAGCGTGCTGTGTGTGTGACATGCTGTCCTCTGACCCAGCAACATTGCAATGTGTATCTTTGTTTGTCACACATAGGTGACTCTGCATATCCCAACCGTCCTTGGTTGCTGAGCCCACTGCGGAATCCCAGGACACCAGCTGATCTCTGCTACAATGATACCCATGGGAGGACACGTCGTGTGGTGGAGCGTACTTTTGGTCTGCTGAAGTCACGTTTCCGCTGCCTGGATAAGACCGGAGGTGCAGTGATGTACTCGCCCGGGAAGGTGTGTCAGATTGTAGTGGCATGCTGCATGCTCCACAACCTAGCCATTCGCAAGGAGATCCCCCTGATCCAGGATGATGATGAGCAGCAAAGGCCCCCGCCTGCAAACCAACCCGTGTCCAGTGATGAGGACAGTGGAGAGGAGGAAGGTGTTGACCTGCGTCAACAGCTCATCACCCGCTACTTCACTTGAAGGTGAGTGACAATGTACAACGGATCCATTGTCTGATGATGTTGCTGTTGTTGTGAAGGTGTATGTGGGCTTTGTGACTGCAGCCGGTTGTTGACTCAGTGGTGGCTGACAATGTTTCTGGAACAGGGTAGTTTTGTACATCAACAGGATGTGTATGTTGGCACTTGTTGCCCATTGTGATGTGTGCATGTTGGATTATCTTGATGGTAGGTGTTGTGTGATGTCTGTGATGCCACACTCAGACTAGTGAATGTTGTTCTGTTGTGTTTTCCTAGGTGCCTTCAACCTCTCCTTGCCTACATACATTCCATACTCCTGGTACATTGTAATCATGTTGAGGACTGTACATCCTGGAATAAAGACGGAGCAGACACAACAACATGTGTGTAAGGATTTATTATTTACAATGGTGACATGTGAGGGGGGTGAACATTTACATTGAGGTGATTAGTGGAGCAGTGAGTTGACAGTTGTGGTAAATGAGATAATCGAGTAGTCACAACATTGATGTGGTGGCCCAGTCCAACAGACAGATGCCATTCACAAGGCAGTGTGGGGAAGGACAATCCAAAAAGTCAATGCAGTGGTGAAGAGGCCTCCATCATGGCTGGCTCCGTGACTGGCGTTTGGCAGGTGCTTTGCCTCCAGTTACTCCCAGGGTTTTCTTCGGACGGCCCCTTCGTCGCTTGGCAGGGGGGGGCCTGCTGTAGGGCCAGTGGGGTCTGAGGACTCACCCCTCTCTGTGGCCGCAGGGGAGGATGTTGAACTGTCATCCTGCAGCCCACCAGAGGGAGGTGGAGGTGTTGGTTGTGGCGCAGGCCTGTCCCTCAGTGCCGCCACTTGCTGGCCCAAGAGGTCCACAATTTGTCCCATGCGGGTGTCGATGGACCTCATCAGCAGGATGAGCTCGCGGAACACCTCTTCCGACCAGCCCGTTCGTCCCTGGGCATGTTCATATGCCCCAAGGACTCTGTTAATGTGGTCCAGGGATTGGGTCCCAGCCTCTTGGTGTCTGTGAGTGACCCTGCCCCTCCCACCTTCCCTGCTGCCACGGACCTGTTGCCTCACCACTGTAGGCACCCGCATCCTCTCCCTGCCCTCCTCAGTTGGTGGTGTGGGGTGGTCATCCTCTGGGACAGGGGGAGTGTTGCAGGCAGCACTGGTGGTGGTGATGTTAGTGGTGGCGATGGTGGTGGTGGAGGACGCACAGGCCGTGACAGCAGGGGTCTGCAGAGACGTTGGTATTGCAGTAGATGTGGTGGGGGGGACGATGGGGTCCTGGGACCTGTTGCGCCCTGGCACACCAGATGGGCCGGCTTCGAGCTCATCGTCCAGAGAATCCCGGGAGTCAACATCTGAGAGTCCATGTACCGGGGGGGAGACTGGCTCTGCAGGTTGCTGGTGTTGTCCTCTGCAGTGAGTTCTTGGTCACCTGTGGGTCAGATGGGAGATGGTCATTGTAGTGCACCCCAAAAGCTTTGTGTTAGCTGTATATCATTCACTGTTTGTACACCACACAGTTGACTAATCATCAAAAAAAATTCTATGTGCACTACTGTGCCTCCTGACATGATGCTGTGGTACATGCATTACTTGTCCATGGTGTGAGTTGTCAATACCTACCATGCACAACGTGCATAATTTGTGAGTACAGGGACATGTAGCCATCTAGGGACTAGCGCAACAAAAATTTCGGTGATGACTATTTTTGGCTTACTCTGCCCTGTCAGACGTTACATCTGGGCATGTACTGGCCTTTGTCATCTCCTGCATACCTTTGTCTTGTCATATGCATATCTGGATTTGTACCAACAACCATGCTTTCTTGTTTCGCATCTGGCCCTTGCTGCTCTGGCCCCATGGCACTTACACATAGAATTCAGTGCTGTGCATGATTGTGCCCAGACTTTCTTGTACATGTGCATTGGTGTGTCACACTTTGGTTGCTGTGACAGTTTCATTTGCTTAGCTGTGTGTACACTGTGAGTGGCAATAGGATCTGTGTGTTTGTGTGTGCAATGAGAGGGCTGGTGTTGTCATGTGGCACCATGCTTTTTGAGGAGAATGGCTGTGTGCACATACTGGCTACTTACCTGTTATGTTTTCCCATTTGGCTTTGACTTGACACATCTGTGTGTGTGTGTGTGTGTGTGTGGAGGCTTGCATCCTGCTCAGGGGTGTGACTAGCAAGCATGATATGTCTACCTACCTGTTAGTTTGTTTGTAGTGATACAATGTCTGACACATGCATCTGGGTGGGAGGGGATGCTCCATCGTGATGGTCTGGGGGACGAGTCGGCCTGGGGTGATTGTTGTTCAGGCATCCCACCCCCAAACAGACCTCCCAGGGAAGATGTCTGCCTACCTGTTAGTTTTTTTGTAGCGAGCCAATGGCTTGGAACTGCTTCTGGGTGTGGAGTGCTCCATCCTGCTTGAGTTGGGACAGGGCTGCCTGGTGGGAGTTGTAGTGCAGGCCCCCCCAGACCTCCCTGTGAAGATGGCTACCTACCTGTTAGATGATGGTCAACAATGCAATGGCTGCCCCATGCTTTTGGGTGGGGATGGTGCTCCGTCGTGCTCAGGTGTGGGACAGGGTGCATGGTGGGAGTAGTGGTGCAGGACTCCCACCCCCAAACGGTACTACCTTGGTAACTGGCTAACTACCTGTTAGTTTGTTAGTAGTGGGACAATGGCTTCCAACTGCTTCTGGGTGTGGAGTGCTCCATCCTGCTCAGGTGTGTGCCTGGGGACCTGGTGGGAGTTGTAGTACAGTCTTCACACCCACAAACACCCCTCACTGTTAAGATGGCTACCTACCTGTTAGTTTGTTTGTAGTGGGACAATGGCTTCCTGATGCTTCTGGGTGGTGTGGAGTGCTCCATCCTGCACTGGGGTGGGACAGGGGGCATGGTGGGAGTTGTAGTGCAGGCCTCCCACCCCCACACAGCCTCCATGGCAAGATGGCTACCTACCTGTTAGTTTGTTTGTGGTGAGACAATGGCTTCCAAATGCTTCTGGGTGGGGGTGAGTGCTCCAACCTTCTCAGGGGTGGGTCAGGGGGCCTGGTGTGAGTTGTTGTGCAGGCCTCCCACCCCCAAACAGCCCTCCCAGGGATGTGGTCTAACTACCTGTTAGTTTGTTTGTAGTGAGCCAATGGCTTCCTACTGCTTCTGGGGGGGAGTGCTCCATCCTGCTCTGGGGTGAGACAGGGGGCAGGGTGGGAGTTGTAGTGCAGGACTCCCACCCCCAAACGGTACTACCTTGGTAAATGGCTAACTACCTGTTAGTTTGTTTGTAGTGATAGCATGGCTGCCACATGCATCTTGATGAGCTGGGTGACAAGGGTGCATGGTGGGAGTTGTAGTGCCGGCCTTCCACCCCCAAACAGCCTCCCTGTGAAGATGGCTACCTACCTGTTAGTTTGTGTGTAGTGAGACAATGGCTTCCAAATGCTTCTGGGTGGGGGGCAGTGCTCCAACCTTCTCAGGGGTGGGTCAGTGGGCCGGGTGTGAGTTGTTGTGCAGGCCTCCCACCCCCAAACAGCCCTCCCAGGGAAGAGGTCTACCTACCTGTTAGGTGAGTGTGAACCATTCAATGGCTGGCAAATGCCTCTGGGTGGGGGTGAGTGCTCCATCCTTCTCAGGGGTGGGTCAGGGGGCCTGGTGTGAGTTGTTGTGTAGGCCTCCCACCCCCAAACAGCCCTCCCAGGGATGTGGTCTACCTACCTGTTAGTTTGTTTGTAGTGATAGCATGGCTGTCACATGCATCTGGGTGGGAGGGTGTGCTCCATCTTGATGAGCTGGGTGACAAGGGTGCATGGTGGGAGTTGTAGTGCAGGCCTCCCACCCCCAGCAGCCTCCATGGCAAGATGGCTACCCACCTGTTAGTTTGTTTGTGGTGAGCCAATGGCTTTCAACTGCTTCTGGGTGTAGAGTGCTCCATCTTGCAGAGATGTGGGACATGGGGGCCTGGTGGAAGTTGTTGTGCTGGCTGCCTCTGCACATGCCCCCATGGTAATGTTGCTAGCTACGTTTGGGGTGGATGTGAGTGAGTGAATGTTGGATCTGTGAGACGTGTTGGGGAGTGTGTGGTGCATATGAATGTACTTGGGCCTAGGAGGTGTAGCTTTGTAGTTGTGCAAGACAGTACATAGCAGTGTGGTGGTAGTCATTTGTTTGTACTTACCAGCCTCCACTCCCCCGGCTACTCCTGTGAGACTCTCTGGATGCAGTATGGCAAGCACCTTCTCCTCCCATGCATTGAATGGTTTTGGTGGGATGGGAGGGCCATCGCCAGTCCTCTGAGCCAGCTCACGGTTCTTGCTCCTCTTCTGTTTGACAACCCTCTTCAGGTCATGCCACCGCTTCATGATTTCATTTTTTGAGCGCGGGGTGGTCCCTACTGCATTGACCTTATCGACTATCCTTGCCCACATTTGTGCTCTTGTGGCTAATGGTGTCTGTTGGACCAGGCTACCAAACAGTTGTGGTTCCACTCTGACTATCTCATCTACCATAACCTTCAACTCACTCTCTGTGAATTTTGGCATTTTATGTGTTGCCATGGTGTGTGATGTGCAAAGGGGTTATGGGTGCAGGGGTGTGAGTGGTGGGGGTGGGGGTGATGTGTATGGTGTGTGATGTGCAGGGGGGTCAGAGGTGCAGGTGTGGAAGTGGTGGTGGTGCTGTGTGTGGTGTGAGTAGTGCTGGTGTGTTGCTTTGCCTATCCTTTGTTGTCAGGGTTAGTGGCCTTCAGTCTTGGATGTTGCAAAGGATTGTGGTCAGGGAAGGGGCTGGTTTTATACTCAGCTATGCGGGTGTGTCCAAATGGGGTTTTGCTGTCAGGTGTGTTGTGTGGGTTGTCCTGGGATTTGTATTTTTGTATTTGCCATGTGGTTGTGTCATTGGGGTGTGTTCTGTGTTTTGGGGTGCATGGCTAGTTTGCGGTATGCACTTTGTGGCCTTGTTGTGGGTTTTTTCTTTCGTCCACCATATTTGTCACGGAGTGTCCGCAGCGGTGGCTGTGCTGCAGCTCTTCCGCCGGCTCTCCCATTCATCACTGTTTGCGACCGCGGCGGTCGGAAACTGCGGAACGTACCGCGGGGGCATCGGGGTTATCCTAATTTGACGTGCGGTGTCTCCGCTGTCCTGGCGGCAGTTTGATTGTTTACCGCCGCGAATGCGACCACCGCGGACAGGTTTTGGGCATCTCCGCCCGCTACGGGCGGTTTTTCTTTGCCTCGTTCCGCCGCTGTCAGTGTTTTTTGGCAGTTGTTCCTAATTTGGACGCCGGTTTTTCCACGGTGCCGGCGGGCGGTTGATTTCCGGATCCATGGCGGTCAGGGTGGTTTTCCGCCGGCCATTCTAATAGGCCCCTATGTGTTACGGGGGAGGCCGAAAGGCCAAAGTACACTAAACTGTGGTTACTGCTAGCGGCTGTAATAGCAAAAAGGAATATGGCTAGGGCCTGGGGTGCAGCACAACCCCCCAAGGTCACACACTGGGAGAAAGACCTTGATTGGTGTGGTGCCGCTGAGAAAGTGGTCTGTCAAAGCCGGGGATGCCCTGGGAAGTGGGAAAAGTCTGGAATAGGTGGGTGGAATAAAGAGGGACCTGACAAGATGCAACGAGGTACATGATGTAAGATGTGAGGAATGGACAAAGTGGGGCATGAGCCAATTGATAATGGACCTGTTACCCGAATAAACCTGAAACTGGTGAAAAGTACTCAAGGAGAAATGAGAGATGATGATGCTTTCAAGTCTGTACATGGTACAATGAATGCCATAAATCTGTGATGTTTTGCCATACATCTGTAAGTTTAATAAAAATAATAATTTTAAAAAACAATCTACCTTCCAAGGAAGGAAAATTGGGCAGCAGACAGACTGATCAGAGTTTTTCCTCCAATGAGTGTGTTGTCCTTGATGGGAGATGTATTCCTGCATTCGCAGAACAGTCTTGGCTGTCTGAAAGTGGACCTCTTTGCCTCAAGAGAGGACGCCTTTCTTCCATATTTCTGCTCAATCATTACTTACTCAGAGGCATGGACGACTGATGCCACGTCATTCAGGTGGCCATCAAGTCTCCTTTATGATTTTCTCTAATTCCAATTATATCCAGGGTTCTACAAAAGATCAGGGAGGACAAGGCATTGGTGTAATTGGTAATTCTAGGTTGGGAGAGATGCCGCTGGCATCCCCTCATGTTACAACAAGCTGTACAGCCACAATGCTCGATTCCTTGGAATCCATATCCATTTGTAGGTCCTCTGCTTCCATTGGCTGTGTTGATAAGCTTTCATCTTCAGGTATGGCTCTTGAAAGGTTGAACCTGTTAGTTAAGGGCTGTTCTTCAGAGATGGTGGACATGATTCAATTTTCTAGACATTAATCCACCCTGAAAGCATGCTCATGCCATTGGCAATCTTCTCACAAGTGGTGTGCGGTGAAGGGTTGTGATCCTACTTCAGTACATTCTAAGAGGATTTTCGATTTTTTGAGAGCTGGTTTTGTTATGTTATGTTACGCAGATTTGCAGAGCACACTATCACCTGGAAGTGGTGCAGCGACAGAATATCGACGTGAAAATATCGACATGCATGAATATCGAGGTAAGAATATCGTTGGTGTTAAATATCAAGGTAAGTAATATCGATGTAAAAAATATCGATTTTCTTGTTGTGTAGTAATATCGAAATCTTAAATATCCATGTAAAAAATATCGATGTAAAAAGTGTTGATGTAAGTAATATCGATGTTATGTTTTTGATGTTAGTTTTTTAATGTTCTAATTTTTATTTTATGTTAGTTTTTGTAAATTTCTAATGTTTAAATAAAAATATTTTGTTTAAATAACTCATATTTTTTTTTTCATATTTATTTTAGGAGCGGGATGTTGGGTTTATAGGAGATAAGGGTGGGTAGTAATTTAAAAATGTTGTTTAAAATTTAATATATTTTTATAATTTTATATATTTTAGGAGTGGGATTTTGGGTTTATAGGAGATAAGGGTGGGTAGTAAATTAAAAATGCTGTTTAAAATTTAATATATTTTAATAATTTGTATATATTTTAGGAGCGGGATGTTGGGTTTATAGGGGAAAATGGTGGGTAGTAAATTAAAAATATTGTGGGTATTAAATTATATTTAGTAATATTAAATATATTTTTGCTGTCGTATATAGAGTTTTTATAGGTTTTGAGTTATTGAAGAATGTTTGTGTAAAAAAAAAATTAAAATATTAATTTTGAAATTTCTATATATTTATTAAAATTAATTAAAAAATTCAAAAAACGTGTAATTAAATTTGATGCGAAATTATTGATTCAAATTTACTTAAATAAACATTTTTTGTTAATAATTCGCAAAATTCTTCCCATTTTTTCAAATATATATAACATTTATTTTATTTAAAAAAAAAAAAAATTAAAATATTGAATTGTATAAAAATTGATTAATTATTTTTTGAAAATTGTGTTAAGGATTATTAATTATATTAAAATAATATTTTTGATACAAGATTAAAAAGTTAAAAAAATTGAAAATTAATTTGTGGTGAAAATATTACTGTAAATTTAGATAAATAACATTTTTTATTAATAATTTAATAACATTTACAAATTTAGAAAAATGATTAGAATTTATAATTTCTTTTATAACATGTTTTTAAATTGTTGAATACTTTAAAAATCTATTAATTATATTTTGTAAATTTTGTGAAGGATTATTAATTATAACAAAATATTAATTTTGATAATATTTAATAAAATATTCACATTTTAGAAAGATAAATTACATTTAATAATGACCTTTTTATTTAAGGTTATATATTTATTAATTGTAAATATGAAAGGGGTATTAATCATTTAGGGGTCGATTCCGATTCCGTTTGTAAACTGAACCGACCGACACGTCCCGGGAAAAAGTTCCGACCGACACGCCGCCGTACGACCCGCGCATTACGATGGAAAGCCAGTGATTTCCAACCGACTCTCCCGAATATGATCCGGACGAACGAGCCGTACGGAAAACTGGGTTCCGGCCGGAAAAAGACTTCGAGTAGTACCGACCGACACGTACCCGGAACGGAGCCGAGCGACACGTACCCGCGACGTACGAGTCGCAAAGTACGATGCCATACGCGGGAAACACGAACGACTCGCATAGAGCACAAGCCGCACGACCGACACGCACATGATACAAACACTCAAACCAACGGACTCCGCCCGCGACTGACTCGAACTCCCGCGAGTGAAACGAACGCCCACGACCGAGTCGAACGCCCATTGACCGAGTCGTACACGACATACACAGCACAACAACAGCGTGAAAGGCTCGGAGAAGCCCGTACGACTCACCAGCAGCGTCCGGCACGGTCAGAAGAACATCTCGTACACACACACAAATAACAGCTGACCAAAGACAAAAAAAGGACCAAACAAGCACTGACAAAGGCAATATATATATAAAAAAAAAAAAATCAATTAAGAGAGACACACCCACAACTCAACATATTTAAAGGCCATTAATCACTCCCATGAGCCTTTGCTATTTCCTGAGAACTTCCACACACACAACTCTGCTGACACACACCATTACCACCTCACCAACAGCATTCACACACAGACACCCACAAACCTCACTTGCACCCTCACACACACACACACACCAATCACCACCACCACTACCACCACCCCCCACCATGACCCCAAACCCCCCCATCCACTCCACCCTCACCACCAATACCACCACCCCCCCACTACCCCAACCCCCATCCACTCTCCCCTCACCACTACCACCACCACCACCACACCCCCAACACCACTACCCCAACCCCCCCATCCACCCCCCTCACCACTACCACCACCACCCCCCCAACACCACTACCCCAACCCCCCATCCACCCTCCCTCACCACTACCACCACCACCACTACCAACCCACCCCCCTCACCACCACCACCACCACCATGCCCCCCAAGAAGCATCCAAAGTTCACAGATAGTGAGTTGACAGTGTTGGTAGATGAAATCATCAGAGTAGAGCCACATTTGTTTGGCACATTGGTACAAAAGACCCCCATGTCCCAGAAGGCCAAGATGTTTGAGAGGATCGTCAACAAGGTGAACGCACAAGCACCTTGTTTGCGCACAAAGGACGACTGCCAGAACAGGTGGTATGACGTGCGCAGGAGGGTCAAGAAGCTGCTGGAGAAGGACCATCAGCTCAGCCAGCACACCGGCAGCGGCCCTCCTGCCAAACCCGTTTACTTCCGGTCCTGGGAGGAGAAGGTGCAGGCCATCTTACCACCGGAGAGCATACATGGTCTGACTGACATCCCAGAGCCTGGTGAGTACACAAATAAGAGACTCAAGATTGTGGGGCCATGTACACATATCACCGTCAAGGGGACAGGCAAAACAACTTCCGTCAACAAAGCCACAGTAACACAAACAAAGTCATCCCTACAGGCATATGCCCGGCACAGCAACACAACACCTGCTATCTCATACCAACATTGAACTATGTCATCACGTGTACAAACCTAGCAAAAATTAGAGCAACTCAGTGCCACAAAACCCCAACAGACACTGCCCCACAGTCTGCCACCACTGTCACACCACCTCACAGGGAACCTGACCCACAGGAAGGAAGCTCGGGGATGTTGGGGAAGTCAGTGTAGCCAAAAGCATGATGGGAGTTGTAGTCACAGCCAATAGTCCCCCTCACAAATGGACCATCAACACCACTTCCAACCATGCGCACCTCACAGGCAGTGGAAATGTACCCTCAAGATGGCTGACACTGGGTCCTGCTGTGGGGAGCACAAGGCCCTGATGGGGTTTGTGCACATACTAAATGCAGGACCCCGCTGCCTGACATCCTGAAAGTCAACTGCCACTCCCTGCAAGGGAAGCATACACAATAGTGGCTCATCTGGCCATGGAGGGAGAAGCACTGCCAGCCCTGACCATGCCCACCACCATGTGCTGTCACACACCCCTCAACACAAACTCCACACAACTCACCTGGGAGAAGGTATTTACCCACACTCCATGCAAACATCACCCAAAGACCCACCATACTGGCTACTGCTGTGTGACGTACAGGGACTGTTGCTACTTGTGTACAACCACCACTACACCACTGACTCACAACCTTAACATCAACCCACACTCACCGCCATTGAAGCATGTCTCTGTGTGAATTGCCTGGCCCCTGGGGGAGGAGGAGGTACTGCAATGACACTGTAAACCATTGAGGCAGCTGCAAATCACATCTTCCCAGCAAAAACTAACAGCAGCCCTGGGAACACTCACTGCCAAACCAAAGAGCAGGGCAAGATGGCTGACACATGGATCCAATGTAAGAGTAGGCTGCTAGTCACACCCACGCATCGACCAACCCAATCACAGTCACACTGCCAGCTATTGCAAATGTACCTTTGCACTCAACTTCCGGGGATGCAGTGTCCCAGGGACCCCCCCTGTAGGCGCGGCTTGTAGTTGACAAGTGCAGAAATGCAGACATACCACAGAGATCTAAACACACAGCAACTCACATACACAGCAGTGACAGGGGACACCTGACTGACTACAATGGACCTACCAACATCCCTCACACTGTAGAATGCTGACATACACTCAAACTCCCGTTGTCAGCCACCTGACATGCAGACATTGTCCAGTTTTGTAGGCATCATCCACACCACACAGCACTCACTGACATGGACACTGTGGACACAAGGACTAACATGGGTTGCACTGGAGTAGGCATGCAACTCACAGCTGAAGCAACCGAACAACCACCTCTGGTCACGACTCTAGTAAAGAAAGACAGCCGCAGCGAACAGTCCATATCACCATGGAGGACATTGACATCACAAAGCATGTGTGCAACCACAAAACTCAGATACAACTCCATTAGCAACAGTGACACCATCACCTGTGTGAAATGGGATGTGGACTGGGGACACAGACAACACAGAAGAGAACATCAGGACAACCCGGGCATGCTGGACTGTGACCGGGTTGTGCAGACACACTAATGTGATGCACATTGACACAAACTGGCATTACACATGCCCCAAACAGAGATCTCAAGCTAGGTGCCTTTGCAAGGATGCCAGCGTCAAAGCACAAATGTTGACAGGGATGAAACACCTGTGTCAGGCATGTGACAGCACTACAGTAGGAATGGCACAGTACAGTCTAGCGTGCAATGAAGATGCCAGGCAGGCAGACAGCTAGACTTGACAACCAAAGTGCCTCAGGGTGTCAGGTGAATGCACCACACTAATGGAAATCTCCATCAGTGACAAAGTAGGATGATGCAATGGACAGGCATGCAACACCAACCACAGTGGCCAATGTCATGTGTACGAACCATTGATGTCCACGAATACATCACTAACATTGTGTCTTCCTTCCAAACACAGGGGCAGATGTGGACTCATCCACAGACGAGGAAGAGTCCCAGTCCCAGGCTCCGGTGGACCCACCTGGCTCCGGTGGTGCACAGTCTCACTCCTCGTCGGATGACATCCAAGCTGGCCCCTCCGGTCTCGGCCCTCATGCAGCCCCTCGGCAACATTCACCTGCCCCCTTGCAACCACCCCTGCAACTACTGATACACTGTAAGCCACCCCTGCCAACACGGACAGACCTACCGAACCATCAGACGGCACAGGGTCACAGGGCACCAGGGCACCTAACAACAGCAACAACATTCAAGGTGGCCCTGTGACACCTGTGCGGGACACCACAGGTGCTGGCCGTGTGGCGAGGGGGGGTGGGAGGCCGAGCAGAGGCTCCGCTGAGGGTGCGGGGCTGCAGGATAACACCCACCTGGGACGCATCATGGCTGCGTACCAGGAGAGCACCGGAGGGTTCAGCCAGGTAGTGGGGATCCTCACAGACATCAAAGGACAGCAGGCTGCCCACCATGCCCGCTTGGACTCCCACATGTCCCGTGTTGAAACACACTTGTCAAACATGGAGTCCAAGTGGGATACCATGGAAGATATAGCAGTGGTGCACCGGGAAATGTTGACCTGCCTCCGCCAGATCAGCACCAACTTGAGCCCACCTCCCTGTGCGACGACTACATCTCGGGCAACAACATCTGCCACTGCCACAGGGAGTGAGGGGGGGTCTGGCGGAGGCCCCCGTGCACGGCAGCAGCCTGCAGGTGAGGCTCCCCCTGAGAAGAAGAAGAGGGGTCGTCCGGTGAGGGACAAGTGAGACGAAGATGGCCATGCACATCCCCCAGGAACCCAACACCTGTTCTGGACAGTGTCCTTTGTGTGCAAACCGTTCACCTTGTCGTACGACATCGTACTCCCCCACATGACATGGAGGGTCTGAGTTGGAACAATGTGCCTAACGACTGTGGACTGTACTCTAGACATTTCATCTACCAACACTCCTAACTTGTTATCTGTGGACTTTGGATTCTAAAGCCAACAGACAGCACTCCCAATCCTGAGCACCATCCCCACTTGTGTGCTAATAAATTCACCTAAACACAAGACGTGACTCTGTGGTGATTAAGAGGTTGTCAGTGGCATGTAGATCTGGATGTGCTGAAGAACACTGTACATGCAAACCTGTACTGTGATGAGAACACTGTCATGTCAGTCAGGCCAATGTGCCACATATGTGGGAGACACACCACCAGGTCTACTTAACACATGCTCACCACGTCCAACCAATTCATTGCCAACATCAATGTTGACAAGCAAGCCTGTGGTATGCACAAACTACACACCCAACCTGAGTCAGTGGTGACAGGCCCACAAGTGCAGTACGTCAATGTCAGTCTGATGTGTAGGCACAAACAACACACATCAGAAGGTGCAGCACAGTTTATTGTCAGGCAATTGCAACATGTCCCTTATTACACACATGCAAGCTAGCAACACCTCACAGTGGGCTCACGGTCACCAAGTGGATAACTACGGAAGTCCTGGGGTGCCTGGCACATCACTCGTCGGGACACAAACGACTCCATCCTGGCAGTGGAGTATGGGTATCAGGGGTCTCTGTACACCAAACAACAGTCACAGTACCCTGTGAAGGACAGACAGAAACACAATTGTTAACACTTCATGACGCCATACAACTGCAACACACATGGCAAACACAAATCACAGACTACACCACCCCAAAATACTAATCATCACACAACTGGTGGGGAGTACAGGTAAACTGGATGGACACATCACTGCAGGCATCCACACAAGTAGCACACAGCCACACGCAAGGTGCACCACACACACAAAACATGCACACACAACACATTGACATCACATCACTGTATACTCACATTCAGGAGAAGAAGTTGTTGATGAGCTGTGTGCGGACATCCTCCGCAGCCTCATCATCGCTACTGGCATCCTGGCCCAGGCCAGGATCCTCCACAGGTGGCGGGTGTTGGTCATCGTCATCCTGGATGAGGGGCAACTCCCTTCACACTGCCAGATTGTGCAGCATGCATGCTTCGATGATGATCCGGCACACCTTAGCAGGGGCATACGGGAGGGCACCTCCTGTCTTGTCTAAACACCGGAAGCGGCTCTTCAGGAGTCCAAATGTCCGCTCTATCACCCTCCTGATACGACCATGTGCCTGGTTGTAGCGCATCTCGGCTGGTGTCACAGGGTTCCTCAGGGGTGTGAGTAACCATGGCATGTTGGGATATCCAGAGTCACCTACATACAGACACATGCACATTAGAGGAGTTGGAGAAAAACAGGTAGCAAAAAATTGGCAGGCACACACAATGAGGAAAAGTCAGTACACACCAACAAGCCAGGCACGTAGATTCTGCATCCGTGACATCAGTCTAGGGACGCGACTACTCCTCATCACATAGGCATCATGCACAGACCCAGGGAAATGGGCACACACATGGGAGATGGTCATGTCCGCCACACAAACCACCAGAGCATTGATGGAGTGGAAATGCTTGCGGTTCCTGTATGGCAGCTCATGTGCCTGTGGTGGCACCAAAGCCACATGTGTCCCGTCAATGGAGCCAATGACATTTGGCATCCTCCCCAGGGCATAGAAGTCACCCTTTATGTCTGCAAGTCGTTGGGGCATGGGGAAATAGATGTACAGGTCCAGGAAATGTAACATGGCCTCCAACACATCCCGAAGCACCCAACTGAACATAGTCTGCGACATCCCTCCAGCAGAAGCCACAGTGTACTGGAAGGTACCCATCGCAAAGAAATGAAGGGCTGCCATCACCTTCACCTTGGGGGTCAGTGCCGTCGGGTATGGCCGACCAGGTTGCAGGTGTGGGCCCAACTGCCCTGCCAACTCCTCAATCACTGCCCTGGTGAAACAGTACTTTCTGATGGACTCACGTTCCACCATCGTTGCCAGGTCCGGGAATGGCCTAGGTACATTTGGGGCCCTGCAGTACAGACAGAAACAAAGGATGAAGGCACACCCTCCAGCCATGTCACAAAGCCACAGCAACACAGCCCATCATAAACAAACACATCACACAATGAGCTGAGGTGGTTGCCACAGGTTACAGACACATATGTCCCATACATGGCATCAACGCACATTGAAGCCCAAGATGTGCACATGACAGGTCCCCTGTTGTGCCATGACAAAGCAATGGGCCCTAGCACAGTACATCTGCCCTGTTGCCATCTACCACACAAAGCCCACAGTGACTAGCGAGGACAGATATCTTCTCCACATCACAGCTCCCTGACTGACAGTTACACAGGCATGATGTGACGTATCGTTGACATAACACACATGAAGCATGTTAGCCACAGTCCATGTGCCCTGTCGCCACAGGAGGACATATGTAGGTGTCTGTGCCACCCCCACACAACAACACTGTGCATGTACAAACCAATGGGATGTGTGGATCGGCTCACATTGGATCACTGACAGATCACACCACATGCACACAGATAGTGTATGTACATCACAATGTCGACACTGGTTCACCCTGCGTTGAAGCTACAAACATTGATGAGACAGGGTACATGTGACACGACACACACGCACATCCTGGCTGGGACTGTGTCCATTGGCAATGTCCTGGACTGCATTGCTGCACCCCCCTGTGGCAATGGGCACACCACACATGTATGTGTCCACCCACATCCGTGTCCAGCCTGTGAGTGCTTGTCAACAAGTGGCACATGACGAAACACATCCTGTGTACCCAGACACACACATAAGAGGCAGCCACACATGACTAAGGACACACTGTGGCACAGGCAGTGGTGCCATTGGTGTGCCCCATAGTCCCTAGCTAGTGAGAGAGGATGGCATCTGTCAGGAATTGACAGCAAGGCTGACCGACACGTTAAATGTCCCCAAAACCCAAAAAACTGGATTGGACCGAGCCGTGCGCACGTCTGGGCCAAACATTACAATGGCGACGGACGCGTGTGATGCGTCGATCGTGTATGGACCGAGCTGTGCGCACGTCTGGGCCAAACATTACAATGGCGACGGACGCGTGTGACGCGTCGATCGTGTATGGACCGAGCCGTGCGCACGTCTGGGCCATACATTACAATGGCGACGGACGCGTGTGACGCGTCGATCGTGTATGGACCGAGCCGTGCGCACGTCTGGGCCAAACATTACAATGGCGACGGACGCGTGTGATGCGTCGATCGTGTATGGACCGAGCCGCGCGCATGTCTTGCCCATTGAATCTGATGGAGACGGGTGTGTGTTGCCATTCAAAATCCGCGTAGTACAGTCATTTGCCGAGCCCTGCACCCTCATTGGCTATGAGCTGTCATGGTGATGGACGCGGATTTTAAATTTGAACGAGGCCTGTGCAGGAAATTCAGTTGGAGTCGTACAACATTGTTGCAATTGCCAGTGTGTCATGGAGGTGATGTTTTAAACGATGCTGAAGGCGTGTACGAGTCGTGCTATCCCATGGATTGGCCAAATTCATAGGATGCTACCTTTTTGGACCTATCCCTTTGTACCCCAGGGCAGACATTACTCCACAGCACAGATATAAGGCTGCCTGGCCCCCAGAGAACCCACTTGCCTGCACCACATGCTACTGGAGCACATCACTGTCATCACTGCTGCTGTCTCTGCTTCCTCTGGCTTCAAGGATGGCACGTACTGTGGAGAGGGCCCCAGCCTTCAGTGAGGAGGAGAACCAGGCCCTGCTGGACGGGCTCCAGCCGCAGTACACCAAGCTCTATGGGAAACCAGGGGAGCAGGTGAGTGTGCTGTCCACTGCTTTGATAATTGTGCTACTGGTCTGACCAGCAGCAGCATTAGTGTGTACACCAGTGGCTTGGTTGCCCACTGACTACTGCTCTTGACACAAATGGGGCACCCACATGTACTGCACAGTTGCAGTGCAGTGCAAGGTGGATTGTCACTAGGTTCCCTTCCCAGGCTATGTCTCAAAGTTGTGAGTGCTGGATACCGGTCCCTCATCCATAGTTGCACCACCTGTGTACCTCATTAGCCTTGCTGATGCCCACATGTATGACTGCCTGTGTGTTGCACTAATATGTTGCCAGGGTAGTAATGTCCTTTGCACTTTGTCATCCTCACAGGTTGTTGCCCAGAAGAAACATGATATCTGGAGGAGCATCGTCCGGGCGGTGAGATCCGTGGGGGTCTACAAGCGCCGGATCCGCAACTGCCAGAAGAGGTGGCAGGACCTTCGGGGCTGAACCCGGGGATCGCACGGGTCCAGCTGAAGCTGTCGCCTCCTGGCAGGAAGGGCGGACACCGGACCCTGACCCCCCACATGCTCCGGATCCTGGCGGTGGTGTTCCCGGACCTGGATGGGCAGCTGAAGGCCAGACAGCAGCAAGGAGGGGGTAAGTACATGACTGCACTGTGTGCTGTTTCTGACATGCTGTGTGCCCCCCTCTGGCCTGGTAACACCTCAACAGTACATTGTTCAGATAGTCCAGGACCCATGTCCCTCTCTGGTGACTTGCCCCCTTCTCATCTGTTTGCCAGGTGTGGCTTTTTCTGTCTGGGCATAGTGTCACGTGGAAACTGTGCCCTTACATTTGAAGGTGCATGAGATGTGGGCCAGCATTGCTTCAGGGGACTCAGTGTTGGGCTTCAAGGGTGGAACCATTGTACATTACATGCCAGGGTCCTGGTATTTATCTACATGTACTCCTGTCATGTGGCCAATTGACAGCTCGGGCTCACCACATGTGCCTGGGGCATTTGGCACACACCCATGCTGCTGGTGGGGAAAACTGTTGGGGCCTCTGGAGCATGTACCTCAAGTGTGTCACACATGCATAGCCACCTGCCTACTGTCCATGGCTGTCACCTGTTCCACGTGGAGCAGGACAGTCATGGCTAGTCCAGGGCATGCAACAGTCTGTACTCCCACTCCCGTGTCTCGGTTGGCACTTTGTGCCAGGTGAACAGTTCCCTCAGGTGTCTGCCCCTGTGTCATTGTGCTGTGGCACTGTTGTCAGGCCCACTGGTGTGTCCATGGGTTTGGGGTCAGCATGCAATCTGAGATGTGCCCATGTGAGACAATACCTCTGTGACATGTAGGGATGTGATGACTTGACTGTGCACAATGGTGCCTGCAACTGGGTAGTTCCAGCAGCTGGGTGTCATTCACAGCAGAGTGCGAGTTGCTCAGCTTCAGAGTGCCCTGTCCCATGTCTCTCATGCGTCCAATGGGTCTGGGGTGGGCACATCAGAATCCAGACGATGTTGTTTTCTGTGGATGGTCATGTGTAGTTGTCAGCTACAGAGTTTGCAGGCCCCATGTCCTGGGAATGTGACACAGTGGTGACAGATGCTGTAGGGCTGCCCTGCCCCCTGTGACTGGAGACTGTGATGTATGATCTCACAGGCATGGCTGAGCCATGGGACTACACTACCTAGGGGTGATCCAGCAGGAGTGTGTCATGTGCAACATGCACTCCATTGTGCCAAGGAATGCAGGACTTGCGGGGATCAGGATGTCTGGTGCATGTACTCAGCCCCAGCCTCTCAGATGCAACACTGGCCATCCCTACATCCAGGCAAATGTACAGATCCATAGGCAGCAGATGTGATGTGTGCATGTTGACAGACCACTACGTATTTTCAAGTCTTGTCAACTAATGGGTAGGTGGTGCATGTGTCCGCAGTGGGGTGTAGGGATCCTACATGCGCAAGACAGATGGGTGCAAGGGCAGGAGGGATGTGAATGCCATGCTTGACTCTCAGACTGACCATTGGCCTATGCAAATCTGTGTGAGCACTCCTAGCAATGTTCAACTGATTGATGCCCGCACTTGGCCACTGATGTGCTGTACTTTCTGTGGTGTGTGTGGTCAGTGTAGATGACTAATGTGTTTTTATTCTATTTTTCCTGTGCAGATACAGACACGGACACAGAAGGAGACCGCTCCACAGACCAGGGGGATCCAGAGAGCCAGACTGGGTCAGAATTTGAGGAGTCGGAGGGACCCAGTGGCACGGAGGGCGAGGGGAGTGAGTCTGTGGACTCCTCAGCAAACACCACCGCAACTGAGGACCACAGCAGCTGTGATGAGGACTCCCTTGTGGAGGCGGGTGGCAGCAGCCACCATCCAACACCTGTTGAGGTTGTCCCCGCCCCCACCATCACCGCCCTTTCCCATGGCTCCCACATCTAAGGTCCGTGGAGGCGCCCGTGTTCATGGGCATGTCTCCTTCCAGTCAGGCACCGGACCCCCTACCCCTGTGTCCCCTGCTGCCCTGAGTGAGGAGTCTGTCGACCTGCTGCGGCAGATCCATGTGGGGCAGACATCCATGCTGCGTGTCTTCCATGTGCACACGGGTCTGTTGAACCAGCTGGTGTCGTGCATGGAGGGCATGTCATCGGCCATGTCTGCCCTACAGAGGACCAGTCAGGGCATGGCCTCCTCACTGACGGCAGCAGTGTCCCTCCTCCAGCAGTCCCTCCCCCTCCTGCCCCTGCCCCATCCCCTAATCCCAGCACCCTACCTGTCCAACTCACACACACACCTGCACCGTCATTGCACACAATAGACCCAGGCAGTACACACACACCCAAGCCAAAGTCTAAACATGCACGCATGCATACTCAGGGGACTGAACATACACTCACCGGGGATGGGTCAGACACACACACACACGCATCCACAGGCACTCCGCAGTCCTCCGATGCCTCTCCCTCCACATCCCCTTCCACAGCCCCTTCCACTGCCTCAGCTGCATCCCCAGCTGCAAAGAAGCTCTTCCTGGTCGACCTCGGACTCTTCCCCACTGATCCATCCACACCAGCACACAAGGGGAAGAGGAGGTCCAGCCACACAGAGGGGAGTGTCCCTCGCCCCCAGACACCCTCCCCCAGGCGCAGGCAGGCTGAGACCCCACGCCGCAGGTCCTCCCGCACCCGAAGAGCAAGACCCCACCACCGGCCCAACGCTCCACCAGACAGTCTCCACCCGCCATCCCCCAAGCTCCCACTCCACAGGTCCCACCACCACACCCTGCCCCAGGTTCACCCACCCACCGCTACCGCATCCCCAAGATGCTCAGGCCTTCTCCCCTGCCTCTTGCTCTTCCACCACCCCACACCCCGCTCAGCCTGTGTGTGGCACTGCTGTGGAGGGCGTGTCCTCCCCCTCCGTCCTGCCCACATCACCGGATCCACATTCTGCTCCCCTGGGGATGGGCACTGCAGTGGAGTCTATGCCCTCCCGGTCTGACTTGGGCACTGCAGTGGGTTCCCTGTCCACTCCCTCTGACCTGCCCACTGCAGTTGTGCCGGCACCCACTGCTCCTGACTTGTGCCCCCCAGTTGTGCCGGCACCCACTGCTCCTGACTTGTGCCCCCCAGTTGTGCCGGCACCCACCCTGTCAGACCCCTCCACTGCAGCTGCCGCTCCTGCACCCACCACCCCTTTCCCTGCCTATTTCTGTTGATCCATGATCCTGTACCTGCCGTGCCTGGCTGGCCTCTATGTATGCCCCTCCCAGGGGTATGTCCCCTTCCGTTAGCAGTGCAGGCAAGCCAAATGTGGCATTTGGACACTTGACCCTGTTTGGTCTGTTTATGGACTGGCCATAGGCCTTCATGGTTTTCTTCTTGTTTTCCATTTAAAGAAAACTAGGCTGAATAAAAGCTCCTTTTTGTTCACTAGTGGTTTTGCTTCAGATGTACATGATGTTGATGATGCTTCACATGCCCTTGCTCCAGTGATGGTGTAGTTCATGGCTTGAAAATGTAGTGTCACTGTGCTGGAGCCCATGTGGGCCATGGGGGATATGTCCTATTGGGGTGTGTATCCATGTCATCCTTTGCAGCAATCTGAGGGGGTCATGATTATGGTCTTTGGAAATGTGTTATCCATCTTTTGTTAGCAATGTCTCATCAGTGTCTTACACACATGCACACCTGTTGGCCATAGCATGGTTCAATTGGCCCATTTCACTGACTGTGTGGCCATCTCCAATGGACATGCAAGTGTAGGCATCTATGTGGATGGACTCATCTGTGTCCTCAGTGCTACTTCATCTACATGTGTGTTGACTCTGTGCAGTTGACTCAGGGGACCCTCCCGTGCCCATGCTGCTGTTACCAGGGCCACCAATGTGTGGTATATGTTGGCTGTGTGACAAAGTATACTGCTGACATGCTGGTGGCCTGCATGGACGACATATGGCACAGCTTTCCTTCCACAGGAGTGGAGTCCCCTCATGGCAGTGTGTTGTTGGGCTACATTGGCTGGGCCCATGGTGTGTGTTGTGTGGGCATCTTTGTGTGTTTTCCCTTCCCTTTGGCTACACAGGCTGAGTACCCTGATGATGTTTCTGTTGGTGATGCTTGCTGAGTTGTCCTATGTTCACCCAACATCTTCACCCTTGGTTCCCTGGGATGTGGGTGCATGGCACACTAGTGCTCATCAAGGTGTTGTGCCTAGGTGTGTTTGTCATATGGGCTGAGTATGTGGGCAGACACAGATGGGACACAGTCGGTTTTCCCCTAGGCCCTTTTTGGTTCCCACTTTCATGTAGTGTTGCCTATGTGGTATGTGTCTGTGATTGAAACACATGTGTGTGCCTGCTCCCACTCCTCATGTTCAGAGGTGCAATGTTGGAAGGTGTCAACATGTGTTCTTTGTGGGTCTCCTTGGGTGCGGCATTGCACTGGGACTGTGACAGGGATCCCAGCTAATCTTGTGTATTGGTAATCAGGGCCATGTTCCGCATACTGTGCATTGTGTCAGACATCCACAAGGGATGTTGAGTGTCCTTTGTGTGATGTGTTTGTTCACCTTAGCTGCCCCCACCAGCCCTGGGATTGTCATGTGGTCTTCTGCTGTATCAGCGGTCCCTGTGGTGTTGGCTGATGCACCTTGATAACAGGTCAAGGTGTGTGGTGTTCTGAGTGGTGTGATGAGGGTCATGACTTGTATAGTCCCCTATCACCATGTTGTCCTAGTATTGCAGGCCATGTCCAGGGATTTGTATTTGTGTGGGTCTGATGGAAGTTTGTGTGTGTGGTCAGCTGCCCCAGGTGGCACAGGTGTGTGTGCTGCACAGTATGTGCCACATCTACCTTGGTCATCAGAGTGGCCTTCTCATGCAGTCCTGTGTGACCCCAATGTGGTGTCCCTGGCTGTGGTGCTTCAGTGGGTCTGTCTCTGGCTCTGTTGGTTGTTGATAATTGCAGCTTGTGTCAGCTATGTCTGTTGTGTTCCCTCTCACCTTGCAATGGCTGGTTGCCCACTAAGGGGTTGCCCAATTCATGCTTCTCTGTTGTGTGGCACTGTGTTCTCATTGGTGACATTGTAGTCCTGCCCCCTCACATGTTGTGTAGTTGCCTGTGGACACAGAGACACAGACATACACATGTTTTGTCCGATGTGCTGTGTGTTTCTGGCTGTTTGTAATTGTTCATCTGCAGCAGTGCTTTTGTATTGGTGTTGTGGGCTATTGGCTGACTGGTGTCTGTGTGATTTCCCATGTAGTCCCTGCGAGCCATACCACAGCCTTCTGCACATTGCTCATGTTTGGTGTGTCCCCCTGCTGCCATTGCATGGGTGTTTGTGACCTGACACCTCCAGTCCCCACAGGATATGTAGCTTTGTGAGTCTGTTTGTGGAGATGTGTGTGGGTGTGCATAGTGACAGTCATTTGTGGAAATTAGTGAATCAGCTGTGTCTGCAATGTCACCCCCCCCACGTGTGATGGTTGTCTGCACATCTTTGGGTATATGTTTTGGATGCAGTGCACTGTGTGCATCAACACAGCTATGTTGGTATGGGACACAACCACTACTTTGCAATGGAATGGGTCATGTGGTGGGACCAGGACTCGTACATGCTGTTTGACAGTTGCAGCTTTCAACAATAAGTCACTTACCTTCATGTCACTGTACTGATGGGGGTTCAGACCCCCACAGTGCTCTACATATGCTGCATGTGTGATCCCCACACTTACCTTCATGTCACTGTGCTGATGGGGGTTCAGACCCCATTAGCACAGTGCTCTACATATGGTGCTGTTTAGTACAACACAGTTACCTTTTGTACACTCAAGTGATGGGTGTTGAGGACATTACTGCAGTGCTCATGTGAGGCTTGGCTTGTGTTAGCCACACTGTGGTATTGCAGACACGTGTTGTGAGTTACATTGTGTGTACATGGTCATGTTCACTGTAGTGGGTATTTTACACAGACCACATGTTGTGGTCATGAGGTTGTTGGGGATATCCTTTGGTTTACAGTCCTTATGTTGGGGTATGGGGTATGTGTTACACATCACCCATCCTATGTGTGTGGGCATTGGTAGTGGTACTCACACAGTTCACTATTGGTGGGGGTGACAGGCAAGAGGCCCCCTATGGGTGGGGGTGAGAGTGGTGACAGGCAAGAGGCCCCCTATGGGTGGGGGTGAGAGTGGTGACAGGCAAGAGGCCCCCTATGGGTGGGGGTGAGAGTAGTCCCAGCCAAGAGGCCCCCTATGGGTGGGGGTGGGAGTGGTGACAGGCAAGAGGCCCCCTATGGGTGGGGGTGAGAGTAGTCCCAGCCAAGAGGCCCCCTATGGGTGGGGGTGAGAGTAGTCCCAGCCAAGAGGCCCCCTATGGGTGGGGGTGGGAGTGGTGACAGGCAAGAGGCCCCCTATGGGTGGGGGTGAGAGTGGTGACAGGCAAGAGGCCCCCTATGGGTGGGGGTGAGAGTGGTGACAGGCAAGAGGCCCCCTATGGGTGGGGGTGAGAGTAGTCCCAGCCAAGAGGCCCCCTATGGGTGGGGGTGGGAGTGGTGACAGGCAAGAGGCCCCCTATGGGTGGGGGTGAGAGTAGTCCCAGCCAAGAGGCCCCCTAAGGGTGGGGGTGAGAGTGGTGACAGGCAAGAGGCCCCCTATGGGTGGGGGTGAGAGTAGTCCCAGCCAAGAGGCCCCCTATGGGTGGGGGTGGGAGTGGTGACAGGCAAGAGGCCCCTATGGGTGGGGGTGAGAGTAGTCCCAGCCAAGAGGCCCCCTATGGGTGGGGGTGAGAGTGGTGACAGGCAAGAGGCCCCCTATGGGTGGGGGTGAGAGTAGTCCCAGCCAAGAGGCCCCCTATGGGTGGGGGTGGGAGTGGTGACAGGCAAGAGGCCCCCTATGGGTGGGGGTGAGAGTAGTCCCAGCCAAGAGGCCCCCTATGGGTGGGGGTGAGAGTGGTGACAGGCAAGAGGCCCCCTATGGGTGGGGGTGAGAGTAGTCCCAGCCAAGAGGCCCCTATGGGTGGGGGTGGGAGTGGTGACAGGCAAGAGGCCCCCTATGGGTGGGGGTGAGAGTAGTCCCAGCCAAGAGGCCCCTATGGGTGGGGGTGGGAGTGGTGACAGGCAAGAGGCCCCCTATGGGTGGGGGTGAGAGTAGTCCCAGCCAAGAGGCCCCCTATGGGTGGGGATGGGAGTGGTGACAGGCAAGAGGCCCCCTATGGGTGGGGGTGTGAGTAGTCCCAGCCAAGAGGCCCCCTATGCGTGGGGGTGACGGGCAAGAGGAGGGCCTGGGTGTTTGTCACAGGTTTACTGGTACGTGTCGGGTGTTTGTTTGGGGTGTGTGTCTCTTACCGTCTCTGTCGTAGGCGTCTGTTCCGGATCAGGCCATGGATGTAGAGGATCAGTATGACCTGTGCGATGGGATTCATGTCGACACCGTCTCGTATGCACTGGTCGTTGGTTCATTTCGTCCCAGTTGCAGGCTTGTACGTCTCGTGTCCGGGGATCGTGTTGTGGCGCGAATCGTTCCTTTCATGCAGCTTTTCCGGATGCTGTGATGTGCCGTACGTGTCGACTCGCTCGGCGCATAGGAAGTGCACATCATACTTGTCCGGCCGGAAACAGCTCTGACATAGCCCCCGTGCGAGTCGATTCTGCATTTACGGAACCGGGTCGTAGGGAGAATTGAGTATGTATTTGGCGAGTTTGTGTCGGTCGGGTTTTCAGCACATGCACGCATCGTACTTGATCGGCAGGACTGACCGGCTCCCGGGACGAGTCGGTCGGAAGGTAAGCGTCCAGACGGCTCTTTTTGAGCTGTCCGATCGGAATCGGCCCCTTATTGTTTAGAGTTTATTTTTATTTGGAGTTGGAATAGTAAATAGTTATGGTTTACCATCCAGCATTTTCCCAGAGTTTAGTTGGATTTGGAGTTATGATATTTAATTATTATGCTTTACCGTCCAGCACTTTCCCTGAGTTTATTTGGATTTGGAGTTAGAATAGTAAATTATTATGGTTTATCATCCAGCACTTTTCCTGAGTTTATTTGGATTTGGATTTAGAATAGTAAATTATTATGGTTTACCATTCAGCACTTTCCCTGAGTTTAGGTGGATTTGGAGTTAGAATAGTAAATTAGTATGGTTTACTATCCAGCACTTTCCTTGAGTTTATATGGATTTGGAGTTAGAATAGTAAATTATTATGGTTTACCGTCCAGCACTTTCCCTAAGTTTATTTGGATTTGGAGTTAGAATAGTAAATTATTATGGTTTACTATCCAGCACTTTCCCTGAGTTTAGTTGGTTTTGGAGTTAAAATAGTAAATTATTATGGTTTAATATCCAGCACTTTTCCTGAGTTTATTTGGTTTTGGAGTTAGAATATTTAATTAGTATGGTTTACCATCCAGCACTTTCGCGGAGTTTAGTTGGATTTGGAGTTAGAATAGTAAATTATTATGGTTTAGTATCCAGCACTTTCCCTGAGTTTAGTTGGATTTGGAGTTAGAATAGTAAATTATTATGGTTTACTATCCAGCACTTTCCCTGAGTATAGTTGGATTTGGAGTTCGAATAGTAAATTATTATGGTTTACCGTCCAGCCCTTTCCCTAAGTTTAGTTGGATTTAGAGTTAGAATAGTAACTTAGGTGTCCATTACGATACCCGGCGGTAAAAAATCCGCCATCTACCATAGCGGTAAAAAACCGCCCGCCTACACCTTGTGAATACCGACCGAGCAATCACGATGTCGCGAAGCGAAAACCGCCCGCGGCGAAAAAAACACACAAAATACCGCCCGTCTATGTCCGAGTCTAAGATTATCCGTCCGCCACGGACGCAAACCCGCACGACAACCCAAAACCGGCCACCCTGACGACCGAGACACCGGCCGTGAAATTAGGATCTCCCCGACATGAGTGCGGGAAATCCACAAATACACCGCCCGCCATCGTAAACAACAGTGATGAAAATGGACACGGCGGAAGCCCTGGTGGCCACGTCCTTGCACAGAAACCATCCGCGGAGCCAAAGAAACACACACAACATGGCCAACAAGTCCACACAGCAACCCACGCCCAAATACACAAACACAGTACACATCCCGAAAACACATCCCCCTGGACAAACAAATAAACTACAAATCCCAGAACACCAGCCACAACACACCTGAAAACAACAGCCCATCATGACACACCCACATAGGTAAGTATAAAAGCAGCCCCTTCACAGACGACAATCCCTTGCAACACTACAAACTGAGGACGAGAGCACAGAACACAGCGAGACAGAAAGGACAGCAGCACACCACAGACACGCACCCATCACACCCATCACCACCACCACCACCACCACCAAACACCGGCCCCACAAACCCCCTGCACATCACACACCACACACACACACCGCACCACCATCACAAACACCAAACCACACACCATGGCAGCACACAGAAAGCCCAAGTTCACTTCCACTGAGCTGACGGTCATGGTCGACGAGATCATCAAGGTGCACCCACAAATCTATGGGAACCAGGTCCAACAGACACCAGTAGCCACCAGAAACAGAATGTGGAGCAGGCTCGTAGACCAGGTGAATGCAGTCGGGAACGTGCCACGCAACAGAGCCGAAATCACTAAGAGGTGGCACGACCTGAAAAGCGTGGTCAGAAAGAAGGAGGCCAAGAATCAGCAGCTGGCTGACAGGACTGGCGGAGGAAATCCCGCGCTATTCAAGACCTTCAAGGCGTGGGAGGAGAAGGTGCGAGGCATCCTACACCCGGAGAGTCTCACTGGAATACCAGGGGGAGTGGAGGCTGGTAAGTATAAACAAATGTATACCAGCACACCGCTATGTACTCACATGCACTACCACAATGCCACAGCTCCGAGGGACAAACACCCCCATGTCCAGTACACAATACACAAGACATCACTCACACATGCAACAGACACTCCCACACACTCAGCCCAAACCTACCAACTAACAAAACCATGGGGGCATGTGTACAGTCAGCCAGCACCGCAACTCCCACCAGGTCCCCTTGTACTCCAGAAGCGCCAGAAGGAGCACTCCCCACACCCACACTCATGTGTCAGCCATAGCTGCACTAACCAACAAGTAACAGGTGAGTAGCCGGAACACAAAGTCAGTGGGTCGGAGGGGGGACAGCTGAAGTACAACACCCACCAGGCCCCTAGTCCCACAGCACAGCAAGGAGGAGCACACCCCACACCCATGTGTCAGCCATAGCTGCACTAACCGACAAGTAACAGGTAAGTATCCGGAACACAGAGTCAGTGGGTCGGAGGGGGGACAGCTGAAGTACAACACCCACCAGGCCC
Source organism: Calotriton arnoldi (assembly GCA_963921515.1). Classification (NCBI taxonomy): domain Eukaryota; kingdom Metazoa; phylum Chordata; class Amphibia; order Caudata; family Salamandridae; genus Calotriton; species Calotriton arnoldi. Next base: position 200,265 of record CAWUFW010014058.1, read on the forward strand.
CAAGTCCTACAGCACAGCAAGGTGGAGCACACCCCACACCCATGTGTCAGCCATAGCTGCACTAACCGACAAGTAACAGGTAAGTAGCCGGAACACAGAGTCAGTGGGTCGGAGGGGGGACAGCTGAAGTACAACACCCACCAGGCCCCTAGTCCCACAGCACAGCAAGGAGGAGCACACCCCACACCCATGTGTCAGCCATAGCTGCACTAACCGACAAGTAACAGGTAAGTAGCCGGAACACAGAGTCAGTGGGTCGGAGGGGGGACAGCTGAAGTACAACAACCACCAGGCCCCTAGTCCCACAGCACAGCAAGGAGGAGCACACCCCACACCCATGTGTCAGCCACTGCAGTGCACACCTTCAGCCGACAGGTAGATATCTCACCCTACATGCAGGGGTGTTTGTGGGCGGTAAGCCATCACCACATCACACAACACCGCCCCCACTCCCACAGACCAGCAACATGGAGCACCCCTCCCTCCCATAACCATGTGGCAACCATTGCATTGCGCCCTCCAAACCAACCAGTAGGTAGACAACTGTACAGGGCGGGGTGTCTGTAGGCATGAGGACTGTAGTACGACTAACATATGGGACATGTCACGTAGCAGAGGAACACGCAGCACTGCTCCCTGTCATAATCATGTGACCAATGTGCACACGGACATGTATTACAGAGTCATAGCCCACATGAGCCATCACAAATACAGCAACACCTAAGGAGTCACGTCTGCATGCACAAGTCCCACTGGAGTACTGACCCACACGGCGGGCACTGTGCCACTCATCACACACATCAGCAACACCATCGAAGTCTTGTCCATGTAGTCGTTACTGCCTGTTCCACTCACAACATACAACAATGCCCATGTAAGTTCAACCTGTCTAGAACTAACAGAGTGGAACCCCAGTAATGCACATATACACCACTGGACCCATGAAACACACAGCCACACAATGCACATTCAACATATCATCCATCTCATCTCTCAGCCCCAGTGTCATGAAAGGTATGTCATCGGAACAGCTGGCCCTCATACAGTAGTTCAGCAAAGATACCTGCCGATGACAAATAATGTGTCTGCAGTGACTGAAGCGCACGTCACACTGTGACTTACAACATACATAATATAGTAAACACCCCAAGAGCACTGCATTGCTGCACATGGCTGAGGGTAGCACGCACACCAAGGAATTGGCCCATCTGCAATACGTTGTGTGGCACACAACCATCACTCACCCACTACAATGCATGCAGTGTAATGTCCATAAATGATAACGGTGAGCAGATATGCTGGGTATGTCAGACATACACACACCTTTGTCTCTGCAGTGTCATGTGGCCAAAACACATGTCCCCTTCTGCACCCATATGTCACAGTATGTACCACAAAACCATATTTCACCTCAAAAGCGTTGAGGGGGCTGTACCCCCTTTAGCCATCTGCGTTTCTAAGCGTTCCATTTGAACCCCAAAACCATATTTCACCTCAAAAGCGTTGAGGGGGCTGTACCCCCTTTAGCCATCTGCATTTCTAAGCGTTCCATTTGAACCCCAAAACCATATTTCACCTCAAAAGCGTTGAGGGGGCTGTACCCCCTTTAGCCATCTGCATTTCTAAGCGTTCCATTTGAACCCCAAAACCATATTACATCTCAAAAGCGTCGATGGGGCTGGAGTCCGCATACACCCAAGCCACAAAATGTAGGAGTACAGCAACACACACCCATTGGCATTGCTAATCCGTCCCATGCCACATGATCACATCACACAGTTCCATTGCCTTGCCCACGCATACACACATCGTATATCCACACACACGCATCTGGGAAACCTGTGCACGACAGTGCACAAACTGTGAATGTCAGACAACCAATACAAACTTTGCAAGGTGCTACACAATAACCTATCTCATCCTCCCCACAGGTGCCGACCAGCTCGATGCTGGAGAGGGAGACAGCAGCCAGCACAGCCAGTCCACAAGCCCCCGACCCGGACTCACGGATGTAGAAGACCTGGACACCTCTTCGGACGAGGACCACCGAGCAGGCCCATCTGGAGTGGCAGGGCCCAACCGCTCCCCAGGGCCCCTCCTACCCACCAACCCATCACCCAGGGCTGCTGACCAGTCCCAGACCCCTGCTGCCACGGTCGTTGTGGCCACCACCTCCGCCGCAACCACCACCACCGCCGCAACCACCACCACGCCATCCCTGGCCACAGCACCAGCGCAAGGGGTGGCACGCCCGTCGGGCTCGACCCTGGGAGCCAGACAGAGGACCGGGGTGACCAATGTGGCGAGTGGGCAGGTCGGTGGCAGCAGTACTGGTGGGAGGAGCAGGGTCAGGCCAACGCCATCTGAGCCTGGGAGCCAAGCCCTGCCGCAAATCGCCAGAGTGCTTGGGGCCTATGAAGAGGCCCAAGGACAATGGGCCAGGTTGGCTGCCGACACGCGGGAGGTCCTTGGGGTGTTGAGGTCCATGGACGCCCATATGGGCCAATTCGTGACCCGTATGGACCAACTTGTGGATCTCATGGGCCAGCTGGTGGTGGTGGTGAGGGCCCAAGCAAGGCCAGCCACACCACCTCCGCCACCACGTGCTGGGGCGCAGGGTTGTGCAACATCTAGTTCCCCTGCGTCCACAGCAAGTGAGCAGTCCTCAGCCACCACCAGCAGCCTACCAACACAACCCCCCCTTCAAACGTGGAAGGGGCCGTCCGAAGAGGAAACAGGTGTCCAGAGAGGACTTCGCACGCTCCAAACGCCAGTGAGTCAGCCAGCCACCTTGACCACCTACTGCATTGACTTGGACTACGATCCTACCCCACACTGCCATGTGAATGGCATGTGTCTGTTGGACTGTGGACATAGAACTACATGGGTACACCTTGACCATCACGCAGCCATGACCGTCAACTCATTGTCACAGCATGCACCACTTTTGTCATCACCTTGCCCACAATCACATGTCACCGCTGTAAATAAATACACCTTGATCACATCCTGCTGTATGTGCTCTGTGTTTATTCAACGACGTGCAACCGCCACTATGATCAGAAATGCATCTGCTCTGTGGTATGTCGATACGCCAGGAGAGGCTGTAGGGACCTAGGGGTGAAAAACAGAACAAGAGTCCATTCAATGAGTGTGTCACACACTCATCACACAGTACTTGTCATCAACTTTAAGCAATGTACACACATCTCACAGAGCAACAGGGCACAATGCTACAGCCACTGTCAGTGGCATACTACCCTGGACATGGACCATTGCCACACAGCACTCAGTGAAGAATAGGCCGCCGTGACAATGCACACATACACCTACACAACTACAGCTACATCAGCCGTCGTACATGGTCACTCACCGTCAAGTGAAGTAGCGGGCGATGAGCTGCTGACGCACATTCACAGCTTCCTCCTCTCCACTGTCCTCGTCACTGGACCCGTCCTGGTCTGCAGGCGGGGGCCCTGGCTGATCACCGTCATCCACTATCAGGGGGATCTGCCTGCGAATAGCGAGATTGTGCAGCATGCCACAACTATCTGGCACACCTTCTGTGGGGAGTATGCCAGTGCACGCCGGGTGCGGTCCAGGCATCTGAATCTGAACTTCAGGAGGCCAAAAGTCCGCTCCACCACACGTCTGGCCCTCCCATGTGCCTCATTGTAGAGGATATCAGCTGGGGTCCGAGGATGACGTAATGGGCTCAGCAGCCAAGGCCCATTCGGGTAAGCAGAGTCACCTGGGTGTGAGGGAGAGAGGGAATCGTTGCAATTCCAACTGGACACAAGACAGCATCGCACACCCAGCACGCTACACGAGTCCACATACTCACCAACAATCCATGCACGGTCCGGTTGCAGATTGGTTATCAGACGTGGTAGGATGCTGTTGCGCATGATGTGCGAGTCATGTGCGGATCCTGGAAACTTCGCACACACGTGTGTTATGACCATGTCCGCAAGGCACACCACTTGCACATTCAGGGAGTGGAAGTGCTTCCTATTGCGATAGATGTGCTCCGTGGCCTGTGGTGCAACAAGGCCAACATGGGTGCAATCAATTTCACCAACAACGTGGGGGATCCGCCCAAGGGCATAGAAAGCACCCTTCACTGCCGCCAAATCACGTGCCCTGGGGAATCGGATGTACCGGTTCCTGTGCATCATCATGGCTGACAGGACATCCCGTAGCACCATGCTGAACATGGGCTGGGACATTCTACCTCCACTGCCCACTGTGTGTTGGAATAATCCAGTGGCGAAGAAATGCAGTGCAGCCATCACCTTAGCCGTGGGGGTGAATGCAGTTGGATACACCCTGCGAGGACGGAGGTGGGGTTCCAACAAGGCACATAGGTAATGCAGGGTGGGTCGGTCCAGCCGGAATTTCCGGATTACCTCCACATCCTCCATGTCTGCCAGCAATTGGTAGGGGTGATGTATGTTTGGTCTCCTCCTAGGACAGATGGAAGTGGACACATGTCAATGCAACACAACACATGGCATGTTCACATACACAAAACACAAATTACAGACAAAGCAATTGAATCACAGAACAGCTGACAAGTAGGGACAGCACAGCCACAATACACTTACACAGGTCCCCTTACCAATAGCAATGAGCAGTGACACAAACCATAGCTATGAGCATGCACATGTGGATTTAGCCCATAATTACTTGTAAGGCATGATGATGATATCAGACTGCATATTTGGGAAGCGGCGACACCACAGCAATATACCTAGCTGCTGTGCCTGACACAGCTTCCGAGGCTGGGTGAGTATGGCACACACCAACAATGCTATGGACACAGGCTGAGCGGCCAAAACAAGTGGGTCCTGTTGCACGAGGGGATATGAGACAGTCATTCATGTCCCTACTTCACCCTATGTACAGCACTGTACGTATCGCACCTCCAAAACACATTGACAGGTGTACACATTGACAGATCCATGACAACACAGCTGTGTGATTGCAAATACACATCACAAGTGACACGTAAGGTTGCACATGCCAAGTGGGAGATGTACATAGTGAAAGATGGCATGTGTGTGCATATGCATATCCCATGCTCCGATGCCAATGTGTACATGATGATGTGCCAACAGACATGTGGAGGCTGAGCACTGGCCGTCCCTGCCTATGCACACAGCATGTTGTGGCCCTGTCCAGTATGGACCTGCTCCCACACACAATTCATGTCCACACCTGCGGATGCATTGCGCACATTATACTGTGTAGTACACATGGCATCAGCGAACTGTACCCGCCATGGGCCAGGCCCTTACGGCCAACTCCAATGGCCCTCGCGGTTGCACCCTGCGTGTCCCACTATGGAGTTAAGCGTCCCGGGCCAGCTGGAAGCAGGCCATCGTCTGCAACTGAAGCTGGCAGACATGGTACATAAATTGCAGCAGCTTGGACCCAGTGAAACTGCCCCAGGGGGCTATATGAGTGTGGGAGTGAGACCGGCATTACCACAGCTACCAGGGACTGCAGCCTGGCATCCCTCAACAACACCTGCTGCTGCCACCTGTCCACCTTAACGTTGATGACGCTGAAGATATGTCCAGGTACACTCACCAGCGAGGAGCTGGAGATCCTGAATTCCGAGCTCCACGCACACTGCACATGGCTATTCCTTGCAAAAGTTGTGTGTGAAAGACAACTACAGTGTGTGTGGGAGTGCATGTGGGGGACACACATGTTGTTGATCCGCAGCACTATGAGTCAGAGCCTGTTGGGTTCCAACATGCACTGCTCACCATGCTTACTGCAGGTGGCAGGGGTATGTGAGCTCTCGGGCGCTTTGCCATGTATGTCCCTCCCGAGTGGTGGTACATGGCAACTTCATGTCAGACATCCAGTGACACAGCCAATTGGCAATGCAGGTCTCAGAGCACGTGTTGCTTGTGAGAATGGCAGGCTGGGGCCATGCTGACCTCCTCAGTCCCAGCAGGCCTGGGCTGCACATTGACTGCACAATGCCAGTAGGTGACAACACAGACTGCCAAGTGGGTTACATGTGTCTTCTGTTCAGGACCCTCTGGAAAAGCGCTAACTCAGCACTGTCGATTGGACACACCATGCCTCGTGATAGGGATGTGTGTGAGAGATAGTGGCACTGAATGTGACCTCCATTGCGGGGTGGGCCATGCACAGGGCGAGTACGTTGATGGTTGCGCAGTGTTGGTCACAGTGGGTACACCCACACAGATGTGTTGCCTTGTGATCTTTTTGTAGGTCCACCTTGACAATGGACAGTAGATGTGGGCAGACTACACATTGCTCGATGTGCTGTCAACCTGCATGTGAATGGGTTGGACAGGTACTGTGTACACACTCCCAGCAGCATGCATTCATGTTGTGGTGTACACATGCTGTTAGGCCATGTCCGATTACTTCCTGGCTCTGTTGCACGTCTCAGAGTATTTGGGATGGGTCAGCAGCATGCCACTGTGATTGGTGGATGTGGGTGATGTTGAGAAGTGCATTAGTGACATTCCAAGCTACCTGTGCACCATCCCTGCAGTTGGAATTCGCCAGGCCAAGGACTTGTGATGAGACATTGCAACCAAGTTGATGCCTTTGTGTGTGTGTGACCGCCAGTGCAGCCAATTCCACAAAGGGTGTGACGTCATCTGACGGATGGGCCACTACGTGGCGTTGACGAATCGGGGGTTGCCCCCTCGTATTGTCAGGTCAGCACGGCGCTGCATTTCACCAGTAATGGTCTGCATCTTGACAGTCCCACGGCCTGTGCCGGATGCACGTTTGTTGGGGCATCCGCAGCAAGCAAGTTTACAGTCTTGTGGGATGGTGTCTTTTGCTGTGAGAGGCAGCATGTGTCCATAGCCTACCCATGATCTGGGTAATGTGATGTTTGTTTAGTGATGCAGTGTGTTGTAACTGTGGTCTGTGCTGTGTGCATCTGAAATGCATATGCTAGTCCTGAGGATTAAGATGCAATTAGGGCACTCTGCATTCCCAATGCACTCGGAGTCGTAGCCCTGAGGTACAACCTGTAGTAGGCTGGAGTAGGCTATTCACATGTATGTTAGGGGCACTGTGCCTACTCTGATTTTGTTCGGACATATGTGTGCGATGCCTCACCTCATGTCTCTGGTACTTACACATCCGGCACACCGTGCAACAACAGTTGTGCTCGTGTGAACGACAGGTGGATGGCATGGGCTCATGGCCATTGTGGGCTGTCATGTTGCAGTCTGTGTGTGTAGTTTCCCATTCTGCTCCATGCAGGTATGTGTTTGGCCTAATTTCATAGTGGTCATCCTTGCCACCATCAGGATAGTGGTTGTGCACAACGCGAGTTGGGGCTATGGTCGCAGGGTGACACAGGCCGGGTGTAGTGCGAGGTGCACGACATTCGTGGCACTAATTAGCGGATTCCTTTCCTGTACGCCAGCCATTGGGTGTTGATTGTGGTGGCTGTATACAATTGCACAGGTATTGTGCAACATGTGGATTTGGGTATGTTCTGTGCTGCTTCCCTTGAACATGTCTGTGTCATTGTTGCCAGATGAGTGGGACCACCTCGCTCACTCTCATGTGGCATCTCCCCTGGGTGCTGAGGGACAGGGGATGCTCAACAGTGGGGTGGCTTCGGATGTAGCAGCTGCACAGCTGCTGAGTGAGACAGTTGTGACCTGCGCCTCGGAGGGGCTAGACGTGTGCTGGATGAATCACAGGCCCAGTGGGCTATTTCGGCGTCATCTGGGGACAGAGGTGGTGCATCCATGTTGGATGACACAGGGGACGTGGACTCTGGGTCTTCTTCAGCCACGCGGAGGCCAATGCCCGCCCTCCCATCCACTTCCACTGGTGCAACATGTGTCGGCAGAGGGATGAAGGATAGGGTGTCCTTCACACCAGGCACAGCTGCCCCTGCACATGTGGCCCCTGCTGCCCTCAGTGCTGGGTCTGTTGAGCGGATGCACCATCTGTGCGTGGGGCAGACAGCTCTCCTCACTTACGTCATTGCCCATGACATCACTTTGCCGCAGGTGACATGGATCATGGAGGGCCCACATGTACGCGGGGGTGGACTACACCAGACTGTCCAATAGTTGTCACCCCCAGTGAAGGTGTACCTTCAACTGCGCCAATCTCAGAGTGACATTCCTGACCCTTTCTCCACCCCCTGGGGAGTGGCACATCTGACGGCAGCAGTACACGAGTCCTAAATAGGAGGAGTGGGGGACGCTGACGTCCCGACCGGATGTGACATGTTGGAAGGTGGCTTGCACCGTCAGACTTATGGCCTCCCCTCGCTCACCCCAATATGCGTTTGCATCTGAGAAGCCAGCGCGTGCACAGGCAGCTCCGAGCTCGCACCAGAGAGGCCAAAGAGTGTATGTGTGGGTCCATTTGAACAAGTTGTCTGTCTTGCGGTATAATCAGTGGCGGGACGCCGTTCACCTGCGTGGTACCCCGACTCGAGACCTGGACAACATTGACAATGCATGACAGGCTCCGTAGTCCGGATACACCACCTCAAACACACAGAGGCTGTAGCTGCCCTAGCGGCCCAGGCCGCATCCAACTGGAGCTAATGGACCCACACATTCACTCTTTGGCATCTCTGGAGCGAGCTTGGAGCTGCTTGTGCACGAGCTGGCTTCTCTGTTGCAATGGCATGTAACGTGTGGGGGAACATAGGCAATGAGTCAGATGGTGCGAGCCAGCTTCCGTGACGTCACTCCCGCTCGTGATGTGTGCGTCCCCCCTACTCATATTTGACTTGTGCCATGCTGCACAATGAGGATGTGTTGCCTGAGTGATGTGACCAGGAGGAGCGCGCCATGACCTCTCACCCACCATGCTCCACTGCCATCCCGTGCCCTGGATAGCCTGTGCAGGTGGACAATGTTGGGGGTACACCTGGTCGACAGGGGATGTGAGTGCCTTGGCAAAGGCCTGGCGGACGCACAGCAGTATCCAGCATGTCCCCAGAGGGTGGGCTGACGTCTACACCTGATGCAGCATTGTTCGTGTGGCCGCCTGTTGTGCACACACGGGTTCACATTCATCCCCAGACAGGTGGTCTTTCCAAATGCCCAAGACAGCGGTAATCTAGTGCTCCCGAATCCTCCCAACACAGTGTGTTTCAACATTGCATGTGCGCACCTTCCCATCACAACCACCCACCTGGGCCAAGCGGAACTCCCGCTTCACATGACACATGTGTGTCTTCCACAGTTGTGCTACTCTCTCAGGGGCGGACCTGCAACTGTCCCGTAGCACACACACAGCACCGAGTCGTACTGGCATCCTGTTACATTGGTGGGCACACTCACACATCTCCTTCTGACACATTGGTGGCTGTGATGGATATTGTGACTGCCATGGCGGTGTTGGCTGGCCATGGCAGGGCACACACACACACATTGCATCCGCAGCACTTCGTGTCACTACTCGGCACATCGAACTGGGCACTGTCCCTGGGGTTGATGAGTAATGCCGCCTGTTGTTGTAATCTGTGACTGGATACTGTTGTTCCTGTAGTCGGTTGTATCTGTGTAGTTGATGATTGCAGTTGTTGCAGTGTGTGCTTGGTTAAGTGGGGCACAGGCCGTGTATGGGACCTCAGCAATTGCAATGTCTGGTCTCACATTCCAATGTGTTGTACACGTGGCAGGGACTTGACTTCTTTCAGACTCTGCTACTTGTGTGTGTGATGAATCTGCGTTTCTGTGCAACAGATTGACTGCATGTTTTTCTGGGTAAATGTATCCATGTCATGTTTGCGTGCATGCAATGCACAGGGTGTGAGTCTAGCCACAGGAGGACAGGCAGCATGCGCTGAGTATGCGGGCATGTGTGAGCTTACTTGCTGTGTGGCCAGCAGTGTAGGTGTATGTTAGTCTTGTGATGTACATTGTGCCTGGGCACATGGCTTACTTTCAATGTGTGCATTTGGGAGGTGGTGGTGTGTGGTGTGAGTGGTGTGACTTTGGGGTAGCGTTGGTGTGTGTGTGTGCTGTGGCCATGTCGACTACACACATATGTTACCCAGGCCCATGGTGGATGTTTGTGACCGTGTTCAGGTCTGTGAATGTGATGACATGTGTGTGTTGTATGTTGCACAGTATGCAGTGTGTGGGTGTGTCCTTGCAGTTCAGGCTGACTCCTACTTGTTATGTTTCTGACGTTGTGTGTGTGCAGGGTGTGTGACTGTCAAGATTGTGCCTTGTTCATTTGTGCATGTCAGAATTTCTGCAGTTCTTACTCACCGTGCAGTGCTGCCCACCCACACTGATGTCATGTGTGTGTCTTGTCAGGCATTGCTGTAGCAATCTTTTGCGTGGCTCCTACTTTTGCTTGCTGAGTGTGAGGTCAGACTGTGTGGGGAATTGTAGACATGTGTAGGACTGTGCTTTGTAGTGACCAGGCCGTCAGTGTTAATGTGATGATCTTTCTGGCCACTTCAGTGTCTGACAAGTCCTGCTCCACGAGCTGTGGTATTTCACTGTGGCCACTGTTGCGGCTACTCATATACGTTGACATCCAATGACAGTGGACCGCATGGTCATCTCACGACTTTCGTGTGCTTCACACACTCTCATCCTCTCTCATTCGTACTTGTGTTGATGAAAGGATTCAGCAGAGACACATTTTTGCTTCAAGCCATGTATTTGGACTTACGTCCTCTGTGATGCAGTATAGTGGACACTACTGGCAGCGAAATGCATGTGGAGGTTATACTTAGCATGATTACACATACAAAAGGGGTTAGGGGTAGATGTGATTAGTTGTTAACTGTGGGATGTGGGCTTCAGAGTTACAACTGCCTTGCCCTTGCTGTGCTAATGTACATTTGCTAATTACTGAGGTGCTGTTGACTTTGACACAGACAGTATTAATTATGCCTACCAGACAGTTTGACATCATGAGCACAGTACATTTCAGTTCCATGGTACAGGTTTACTACAATAGTTACTCAGACACACGTGCGTGAGGGATGACATCAGAGCATGAGCCTACGTGCATGCAGCAGCGTGTTACTAGTTGTTGCAATGTGGTGGCTACTGAACCTGACACTTTCACTGGGGTCATGTTGTTGGGGGATGCATTTGTTGTCCATGCAAAAGTCCTGGCACGGAAGTTCAGACAAAGGTGAGGTGACAGTTCTCACATTATACAGCAGACAGATTGATGTGCAGTGACCGGTGCATATGTTCATGTGCGCAGGATACATATCATAGCATAGTTGTTCGTGCAGTATTGTCCATGTGGTTGCTGTACACAAATCCCATACCTCTGCCTCCCCCTGTTCATGCAGAGATACTGGATGTGGTGAGGTACAGAGTGCATGTCCCGAAAATGTCCGATGTCATGGCAGTGGAGTTGATGGTGTGGTGTTTGTTGCAGGTGTCTTGTGGTTTGTGGCCTCCTGGCCTGCCTAGCTACGTTGTCTTAGGCCTGGCTGCCATGCTGTTTTTCTTTGCACACGTTACTCTGAGCCGTTGTTCTCTCGACCTCTGCTCTTGCCAAGTTGTTTTAGCGCTGTCTGCATTTTCTGTCTCTCACCTTTTCTCCTGTTCGATTTGGGCTCAGACTGCACAACATGTACAAGGTCGAATAACAGCGTCTCCTTGTTCTTGCTGATTTGGCCAGTCCCTCGCACCTAGACATAACACTATGTACAGCTGCTATGGAGAAATTAGTGTGCTTTTAATATTGCGGTTTGCCCGCTCTAGAGACACTTGGAGAAAACCTTTCCAGGGAGAAGAGCTGTGATTGTCTGCTGATGTAGTTTTGCATCTAGAGACTGAGGTATGGGGGTTCGCTAGTCAAAGCCCAGAGGTCTTCTATTTTTATAATAAACTAGCTTCCAGCACGGGGATGGTGGTAATGTTATGTATACATATATCCACTGCTTTATGAGATGCTTTCCCCGTTTGTATTCTATGGAGTTGTAACCATGCTGATTATATTATTCTTATGCATTATGCTAATAGTACTGACACGTGTACTGTATCTTAGAGCACGTAAGTTGAAATAAACATTTTAACCTATACTGTGTCTCTTCTTACGCACATTGTGGACAGGTACGAGTGAGTGACAAAAGAGTGTTCTTGCCTCTGCGAGTCCTGAGAGAGAGATACCGTGTTCTGGGTTGTCCAATCATTGGTACATTGTTGCTAATGGGACGCTAAGGCTAGTTGGGTTGGGGTTTTAGGCGCTAAGGTTTATGGTTGGCTCACCACTATATTCCGAGGTCCTATTATCCTGTGCATAGCTCTGTGTGTGCAGAATCCCTATGACACAGGTTGTATGGTATAGTTGTTGTACAGCTAACTGCCCAGTCCGTGCGAAAGCTAAGCATGGGTACGGTGTTGAACATCATTGTTCAATTTGGGGTATTGCGTCGGGGCCCGACGAATTGACAGGTTGTCAGGTATGCGATACCTTCGAGCAGGGCTTCCATGGCATTGGTGGTAAACATGGATGCCATCCAATGAAGCGGATGGTGGCTGTCAATGTGTTCATCGTAAGTTGTCCCTTGTAGGAGCCTGATGGGACATGTTGGATGACATTCGATGAAACTGTGATCCAGAATCCGTTGTGTGGAGGCACACTGGTCCCATTGCAGTGTGTGCCCGATTGCAGCCACATACGCCATGCCCCCATAGACTGAACAGATCCTGTCGTGTGCGTCCAGGGGGGAGAACAGTTGTACCAGGTCCGCCTTTGGACATGCCGGGTTGGAGAGACATAAATCCACAGGACAGTGGAAGGGACACCTCCGACAGTAGAAGACGGGGATGACGCAGCTGAACATTGCGATGCGGTAAGTTACTCAGTAACTTACGTTCAGCATGGCCAGATTTTCACAGCCCACTATCTGTAGCAGGCTCTCAATGTACAGCTGCATCTGCCTGGCGTAGTTGGGAAGCTGTGGTGCAACAGCCATTTTGCTACAGGGCGATGTGATGGCGTGCTCCGGCTGGCTGTGCAGTCAGCAGAGTGCAACCTCCGACGATGCTGGGAATTCTGTAATGGTCGTACGGAGGCAGTATTTGGGTTATAGCTTGTGCGGAGGCCACAGGCCCTCATCCCACATGCTTCGATGAATGGTCAAGGTCAGTGGTGTCTGACTCCTTCCAGATTACTTGCATGTGAACCACATGGAGGAGTGGTATTATTTCTTTTTTGTGTTCTGAACTTTCTTTCATGTTGTGCGCTATCTGCCCAGTGGACGGTTTCCTCGGCATGCCTCTGTTTGGCTTTTTGTTGGTACAATGACTGTATTCTCCTGCTTGTTTTGTTGAAATGTGGTTTCAGAGTGGGAATGGAAGGACATTCAGTGCTATCTGCTTTCCCGTGTGTGGGCGGCACGCTGCGTTTCCGCTATACGTTGGGCCTTGTGTGTGTGTGTTGTGATTGGTAACACCTGTTGTCAGGCACCCGGGTTTTTTAATGTTACGTATTGCATGTCTTGGTATTGGGAGCAGGATGGTATTAGTATTTTTGTATGGTACTAGCGTGCCTTTTGCGGACGAGGTCCATATTCGGCGGCGTGATGTAGCAGCCGCTGTGTGCTTCGCCATGTTTTGCACACAAGGGTGTATCCTATTTTGGCGTCACATCACTCCCCTGTTCGGGACACTTGTGTGACGTCATGTTGGCACCTGTGAGTTGCCGGTTGGGGACATGGCTGATGCGGGAATGCCACGTGACATGTGCCTTCAGGGTGGGGCTGGTGTGTGGGGTGTGTAGTTGTGACCTTGTGGTGTTTGTGTGCGGCCCATGCATGGCGCTGTCGTTGGCCTCTGCGTTGTGCGCATGTGTAGCTGCATCATCGCTGCTGCGCTGCGGTGCCGTGACGGGGATGTCAGTTCCTGGTCCCGGGTAGTGGGTGCCCGGTTGTTGCGAGTAGTTTCATTTTGGTCGGTGGGACATTTGTGGGTGCAGTGGTGGATGTGTCCTGTCCACACAGGGGTGTCTGGGGGGTCCTTGTGCAGTTTTTCCGCCCTTGCACTGTGTGCAGTGTTTGCATGCCCTTGTTGTGTGTCTGCCTACCTGCGTCGCCACGGCGCGTTGACTCCTAGGTGCTGCATCAGGTAGAGCATTGGGATGGCCTGGAGTGCTGGATTCATGCTCGGGTGGGCCGCCTTTTTGGTCTCCGTACTCAGCGGTCGAGTTTCCGCCTTGGTATCTCGTGCGGTGACTCTTCGCCGGGGGAGCTGTTTTGTTGCGGCATCGTAATTTGTACGCCGGGCGGTACGTCATTTCGTCGGACGGTGTGTGTCCATTGGCTCGCGTCGCTACGTGGACGGGCGCACTTTGATGGCGGACGGCGTCGCTGGCTTACGGGCTGTGTTTAACTGACTTTTCGCATCCTAATTTGGCGGGCGTGTGGGCCGTAGCTGGCGGACGGTAACTAGCGGTTTTTGCCTCCGACGGCACGGCGGTAGTGCTTCCGCCCGACATCGTAATGGGCCCCTTATTATGGTTTACCGTCCAGCACTTTCCCTGAGTTTAGTTGGATTTGGAGTCAGAATAGTAAATTATTATGGTTTACCGTCCAGCACTTTCCCTGAGTTTAGTTGGATTTGGTGTTAGAATAGTAAATTATTATGGTTTACCGTCCAGCACTTTCCCTGAGTTTATTTGGATTTGGACTTAGAATAGTAAATTATTATGGTTTACCATCCAGCACTTTCCCTGAGTTTAGTTGGATTTAAAGTTAGAATAGTAAATTATTATGGTTTACCATCTAGCACTTTCCCTGAGTTTACATGGATTTGGGGCTGGAGTTGTAAATTATTATTGTTTATTGTTCAGTATTTATGTAAGTTTATTTGCAAATTGAAATAAGTCAATAGATATATGTTCGTTTTATTTTCAATATTTTTTGAATGAAAAGATATTTCTATAGTTTTCACAATTATATTTTTAATATTTTCTTTGGTTTCAAATTTTATTATAACATTTTTTAAAAAGAACTATATATTTTGATGTTATTCACATTTTATTAAAGAGTATAATATATTTGTAACATTTATTTATTATTTATAAATGTTAAATCATATTTTATTACATATATTTTTTTTATTACAGTGTTTAACAATTGTAAATTTTTTGTAGCATAGTTATGTAATGGTAAAGTAAAACATTTCAATTTTTTAATTAATACCAGTCTCATTTGTACTGTTTATTTGTTTTTGGTTCAAACAATAAAAGATTTGTATACACTTTTGTTTACATTTTAACAATATTTTTTATAACAGTTTAATTAGTTTGAAAACATATATATTTTATAAGATTATATTTTATTATTTAGTATATTGAATATTATTTTTTCTAAATAATATTTAACATGTTAAATAATTTACAATATTTTTACAGAAATATTGTGAGCAATACATATATATTTTTTATAACATTTGTATCATATTTGTACATTAACAGTGTATGGAATAAACATATATTTTAATATATATTAAATATTATGTTATAGCTTTTTGGATAATATAATAATTAATGTATATTTTACATTTTTCTATGTTTATTTTAAACATTGGGGAAAAAATTATACACATAATTTTAAAAATGTTAAAACATTTTTCAAAATATTTTCCATTGTTGTCCAAGGGGAGTTAGTCCTATTTTCATTTTAATTATGCGGCCATTTTATTTCCTTTTAGTCACTTTTTACCTATCTCTTTCGTTTTTAGGTCATTTAGCAAGACGGAACCTCGCGGTTGGGAGCTGCTTTTCGTCCTTCCAGGTAAGGTTAGTTTTATATACTTTTAAGTTAGTTTTAAGGTAGGGGTAAGTTAGTAGTAGTGTAAATATATTTGTTAGGGCGTTATTTGATCGTTTTCGGGATAGTTACATGTTGTTTTGGCAGTTTAGTGTTTTATGTGTTTGACTTAGTGTTGGATATAATTACAATGTTATGTAATGTTACTTATGTGTTTATTACATATGTTTTTGTCTATTTTATGTTGATATTGGTTCTTGTGGGTTCATATTGTTGTTGTGGTTGGGTGTTGTTTATTTTTATTTACAGGTACTGGCTTTGGTGAACGGATGGAGTTTTTACCTTTTTTTTTTTTTTAAATAAAGGCCAATGTTGTTTCTTGTTTGATAACAAGTTGCTATACATTTCCTTTTTCTCTCGGGTTGTTGGAGCGTTCTTTTATAAACTATTTTTGGGTTTTTGAGGGTTTCGTTATTGAGAGGATTGCGGCGTTGGATTCTTTTATCTACAGTTGTAATTTTACATTTTTTGGGGGGTTTCCTTATTCAATGGATTAATTTTTGCTTGGTTTGTTGTGGATTTTATCATTTTCGAGGATATTCTACAGCCACATAACTAAGGGGTCTATTGCGATGGCGGGCGGACAAAGTCCGCCCGCCACCGCAACAGCTAAAGGGACCGCCCGCCATAGGTGCAGCGGTCCCGACGTTGGCATCCCGTATTTTTTACAGTGCGGCGGGCGGTGCTGCAAGCAGCACCCCCCGCAAGGTAAAAAATGCATGTTGTGCATTTGAATGCACAACGTGACAGGCACCGCGCGGTGCCTGCCACCTTGTGCATACAAATGCTGGGGGGTACCATACACCAGTGCACCAACACCTCCCCCCCAACATTGGGGGCCTGCAATAGGCCCCCGAAACCAATTTCCACCATTCTTTCGGCGGCGGTTTACCCGCCGCGGAAAGGCTGGCGGAGGAGCGCATCGTAATTTGGAGGACGGTGCCTGCTAGGCACCGCTTCCATTTTACGGATGCAAACCGCTCCACCAGGCAATCAGAATGCAGTGGGAAGGACCGCCACCGCCTGGCCGGCAGTGACGATCCTTCCGCCATCGTAATCAGCCCCTTAGTTTCATTGGCATGAATGAAGGGACTTTCTATTAGTAAGTTGTAGTGATTGGCCACTTCAGTAGTTGGTACGTAGGCCAGGGCTATACATTTTTTTATTTGGTAGGCAAAGTTGCTGTTAGTTGAATATTCTATGCTCGAAGTAGATTTTTGTAGGTGCCTCCATATGCTTTGGTTAGAATGGTAGTAGCAACCTTCCATTGCAGTGTGTGGGTATAGTTTGAATCATTGCCTGTTCAAAATCTATTATTATTCTTTGGGGATTTTCTGTGAATTGTTTTATTGTAGTTAGTACTTCAATATAGGTGGTGTTATGTTTATTAGGCAGCAATGCGTAAATGAATGGGATATTTGTCTCTTCAAATTCTCCATGATTTGTATACAGCTGATAAAAGGGTTTGGGACAAACTTTAAAGGTTCCGTCCATCATCCACGTTTCGCAGTTTCTAAGTTTTTGCAAGTTACTATTAGTTGCAAACATAATAATTCTTTTGTCGTGACTTTTGTTGTCATAGAGCAAGAATTTTTCTTCTTTGTGGGTGATGGTGTATTCTGGGAGTATTTGGATTTCTTCAAAGGTTTGGGGGTAGGTGGAGTTTGATCTGAAGCTCTCTTAAAGTTCGATTATAATGGCGGGCGGATCGTCACTGCCCGCAAAGCTGTGGCGATCCACCTGCCACAATACACCACCCGCCTCCCATCCGCCCCCCCGCCACATTACTATGGCGGGGGGACCCCGGCGGACGGAAAGACCGTCCGCCGGTTTTCCACCGGTCGAAAAACGGCCACAATATGGTGGCGGTGTCTGCAAGACACCGCCATCCATATTATGGTGCAGGCGGTACCCCCCTGCATTTGCATGCACAAGGTGGCAGGCACCGCGCGGTGCCTGTCACGTTGTGCATTCAAATGCACAACTTGCATTTTTAACCTTGCGGCGGGTGCTGCTAGCAGCACCGCCCGCCGCAATGTTAAAAATACGGGATGCGCCTGCCAGTGTGGCGGGCGCATCCTATTTTCTACGGCGGGACCGCCGCACCTATGGCGGGCGGTCCCTTTAGCCGTTGCGGTGGCGGGCAGACTTTGTCCACCCGCCATCGCAATCGACCCCTTAGCTTTTGCTATTAATATTTTTAGGTTGGGGATAGAAGGTAGTTGTCTTGTGACATGTTCTGGTACTTTGGTTAAAACCTTTTTTAGAATTTGAGTACTTGTCTCTTGGGAGCCTGTGCTTGCTTCTCTTATTGTGTCTAAGGCATCTCTTACTTCCAATTCAGTCACATTGGGGGGGATGGTTGTGCTCTTTAACATTCACAACATTCATATCTCTCCCATAACAGGCATTTGAATAATATTTGCTACATTTCCAATGAGTTTTAGTTTCTATGACTTTTTCTTGGGTGTAAGTGTAACCCATGTAGCAAAGCATTAGTTTTCCCTTTTGAGATGTAATAAACTTCGCTCCTTCTGCCATTTTTGGGGTATATCTGTGAGGATATATACAGATGTGTTTAGTAAATATGCTATTGTGAATAATAAATATGCTAGTATTAATAATATATAAAAAATACTTACTTTAGTGTTCTTTGTCTTTTGTTGATGGGATTATTTGCTGCTTGTTGTTTTTTCACTGTTCGATTTTCTGTTGGTGTGGAAGAAAAATGTTTATGTTAATTAAATGTGAGATATGTTTTAATTTTATTTGTAATATTTTTTTTTAGCACTGAAACAATGCTTACTTTTTGTAGTAGATGAATTTAATTTCGTGGATGTTTTTTGTAGATGCAGTTTGTAAAAGCTGTGAAGAAAATGCATTTATGAGTTACTTTTTTTACTTTTGATACGTGTAAAAAATCAGACTTATTTACTTTCTTTATAGGTTAAGTTGTATATTTAATAGTTTAAATTTTTAATCATGTTGAGTTAAATAAGGCACTTAGGGGCCCATTACGATAACCGGCGTTAAAAAATTCGCCATCCACTATAGCCTGAGAAAACCGCCCGCCTGCACCATGGGAATACCGACCGAGCAATTATAAAGTCGTGAAGCAACCTCCGCCCGCGGCGGTAAAAACACACAAATTCCGCCCGTCCATGTCAGAGTAGAAGATCATCCGTCCGCCACGGACACAATCCTGCCCGAAAACCAAAATCCGCCCGCTCTGACGACCGAGACAACGACCGTGAAATTATGATCTCCCCGACATGAGCGCGGAAAATCCACATATTCCCCGCCCGCCACGGTTAACAACAGCGATGAATAACTGACACGGCGGAAGGCCTGGCGGCCACGTCCGTGCACGGAAATCATTTGCGGAACAAAGAAATACACATAACATGGCCAACAAGTCCACACAGCAAACTATGCCAAAATACCCAAACACAGAACACATCCCAAAGACACATCCCCCCTGGCAAAAATAAAAAACTACAAATCCCAGGACACCAGACACAACACACCTGAAAACGACAGCTCATCATGACACACCCACATAGGTCAGTACAAAAGCAGCCCCTTCACAGACCACAATCCCTTGCACTACTACAAAGTGAAGACGCCATCAAAGAACCCAGAGAGCCACAAAGGAAAGCAGCACACCACAAGCACGCACACATCACACTCATCACCAACAACACCACCACCATCACCACTGAAACAACGGCACCACGAACCCCCTGCACATCACACACCACACACCACACACCCACCACACCAGCACCACAAATACCAAACCACACACCATGGCAATACAAAGAATGCCTAAGTACACTGCCACTGAGTTGACGGTCATGGTCGACGAGATCATCAAGGTGCACCCACAAATCTATGGGAACCAGGTCCAACAGACACCAGTAGCCACCAGAAACAGAATGTGGAGCAGGATCGTAGACCAGGTGAATGCAGTTGGGAAGGTGCCACGCAACCGGGGTGAAATCACAAAGAGGTGGCACGACCTGAAAAGCGTGGTCAGGAAGAAGGAGGCCAAGAATCGTGAGCTGGCTGACAGATCTGGCGGCGGAAATCCCACGCCATTCAAGACCTTCAAGGCGTGGGAGGAGAAGGTGCGAGGCATTCTACATCTGGAGAGTATCACCGGAATACCAGGGGGAGTGGAGGCTGGTAAGTACAAACAAATGTATACCAGCACACCGCTATGTACTGTCATGCACTACCAGAATGCCATAGCTCCGAGGGCCAAACACCCCCATGTCCAGTACACAATACACAAGACATCTCTCACACATGCAACAAACACTCCTACACACACAGCCCAAAGGTACCAACAAACAAAACCATGGGGCATGTGTACAGTCAGCCAGCACCACAACTCCCACCAGGTCCCCTTCTACCCCAGATGCGCCGGAAGGAGCACTCCCCACACCCATGTGTCAGCCATAGCTGCACTAACCAACAAGTAACAGGTAAGTAGCCTTACCACAAAGTCAGTGTATCGGAGGGGGGACTGCAGAAGTACAACCCCCACCAGGCCCCTAGTCCTACAGCGCAGCAAGATGGAGCACTCCCCACACCCATGTGTCAGCCATTGCAGTGCACACGTTCACCCGACAGGTAGATATGTTTCCCTACATGGAGGGGTGTCTGTGGGTGGTAAGCCATCACCACAACTCGCAACACGGCCCCCACTCCCACAGACCAGCAAGATGGAGCACCCCTCCCTCTCATAACCATGTGGTAGCCATTGCATTGCTCCCTCCAAACCAACAAGTAGGTAGACTACTGTACAGGGCGGGGTGTCTGTAGGCATGAGGACTGTACTACGACTAACATTTGGGACATGTCACGTAGCTGAGGAACAGGTAGCACTGCTCCCTGTCATAATCATGTGACTAATGTGCACACGGACATGAATTACAGAGTCATAGCCCACATGAGCCATCTCAAATACAGTAACACGTAAGGAGTCACGTCTGCAAGCACAAGTCTCACTGGAGTACTGACCCACATGGCGTGCACTGTGCCAGTCATCACACACATCAGCAACACCATCGAAGTCTTGTCCATGTAGTCGTGTCTGCTTGTTCCCTTGACATTGTACAACATCACCCATGTAAGTCTATCTTGTCTCAATGTAACAGAGTGGAACCCCAGTAATGTCACATACACCACTGGACCCATGAACCACACAGCTACACAATGCACATTCAAAATCTCATCCATCTCATCTTTCAGCCCCAGTGTCATGAAAGGTATATCATCTAAACAGTTGTCCCATATACAGTAGTTCAGCAAAG
The DNA here is from genome assembly GCA_963921515.1 of Calotriton arnoldi. Taxonomy (NCBI): domain Eukaryota; kingdom Metazoa; phylum Chordata; class Amphibia; order Caudata; family Salamandridae; genus Calotriton; species Calotriton arnoldi. The sequence goes on from CAWUFW010014058.1 coordinate 221,391, forward strand.
ATTCCTGCCGATGACCAAAAATGTGTCTGCAGTGTCTGAAGCGCACGTCACACTGTGATTTACAACATACCTAATATAGTCAACACCCCAAGAGCACTGCATTGCTGCACATGGCTGAGGGTAGCATGCACACCAAGGAATTCTCCCATCTGCAATACGTTGTGTGGCACACAACCATTACTCACTCACTACAATGCTTGCAGTGTAATGTCCCCAAATGATAACAGTGAGCAGATATGCTGGCTATGTCAGACATACACACACCTTTGTCTCTGCAGTGTCGTGTGGCCAAAACACATGTCCCCTTCTGCACCCATATGTCACAGTATGTACCACAAAACCATATTTCAACTCAAAAGCGTTGATGGGGCTGTACCCCTTTTGCCATCTGCGTTCCTAAGCGTTTCATTTGAACCCCAAAAACATATTTCATCTCAAAAGCGTTCATAGGGCTGTACCCCTTTTGTCATCTGCGTTTCTAAACATTTCATTCGAACCCCAAAAACATATTTCATCTCAAAAGCGTTCATGGGGCTGTACCCCGTTTCCACCAAAGCCACAAAATGTAGGGGTACTGCAACACACACCGATTGGCATTCCAAATCCGTCCCATGCCATATGCACCCATCACACTATTCCATTGCCTTGATCACGCACACACATTGTAGAGCCATACACACGCATCTGTGAAATCAGTGCACAACTGTGCACAAACTGTGAATGTCAGACATCTAACACAAACCTTGCAAGGTGCAACACAATAACCTTTCGTCTCCGCCCCACAGGTGACGAACAGCATGATGCTGGAGAGGGAGACAGCAGCCATCACAGCCAGTCCACAAGCCCTCCACCCGGACTCACGGATGTGGAAGACCTGGACACCTCTTCGGACGAGGACTCCCGACCAGGCACATCTGGTGTGGCAGGGCGCAACCGCTCCCCAGGACCCCTCCTACCCACCAACCCATCTCCCAGGGCTGGTGACCAGTCCCAGGCCCCTGCTGCCACGGTCATTGCGGCCACCACCACCGCCGCAACCACCACCACCAGGGCCTCCCTGACCACTCACCCTGCGCAAGGGGTTGCACGCATGTCGACATCAACCCCGGGAGCCACAACGAGGCCCCGGGTGACCACTGTGGCGAGTGGGCAGGTCGGTGGCAGCAGTTCAGGTGGGAGGAGCAGGGTCAGGCCAACGCCATCAGAGCCTGGGAGCCAAGCCCTGCCGCAAATCGCCAGATTCCTTGGGGCCTATGAAGAGGCCCAGGGACAATGGGCCCGGTCAGCTGCCGATACTCGGGAAGTCCTTGGGGTGTTGAGGTCCATGGATGCCCATATGGGCCAATTTGTGACCCGTATGGGCAAACTTGTCGACCTCATGGGCCAGCTAGTGGTGGCGGTGAGGGCCCAATCAAGGTCAACCACACCACCTCCGCCACCACCTGCTGGGGCGCAGGTCCATGCAACATCCAGTTCCCCTGCGTCCACAGCGAGTGGGCAATCCTCAGCCACCACCAGCAGCCCACAAACACAACCCCCCCTCTCAAACGTGGAAGGGGTCGTCTGAAGAGGAAACAGGTGTCCAGAGATGACTTTGCACGCTCCAAACGCCAGTGAGACAGCCAGCCACGGTGGCCATCTACTGCATTCACTTGGACTACTATCCTACCCCACACTGCCATGTGAATGGCATGTGTCTGTCGGACTGTGGACCCAGAACAACATGGGTACACCTTGACCATCACGCGGACTTGTCCGTCAACTCATTGTTCCAGCATGCACCACTTTTGTGATCACCTTGCCCACAATCACATGTCACCGCTTAAAATAAATACACCTGGATCACATTCTGTTGTATCTGCTCTGTGTTTAATTAAGGATGTGCAACCGTCACCACGATCAGAAATGCATCTGGAGTGTGGTATGTCGATAGGCCAGGAGAGGCTGTAGGGACCTAGGGGTGAAAAACAGAACAAGAGTCCATTGAATGTGTGTGTCACACACTCATCACACAGTACTTGTCATCAAGTTTAAGCAATGTACACACATCTCACAGAGCAACAGGGCACAATGCTACAGCCACTGTCATTGGCATACTACCCTGGACATGGACCATTGCCACACAGCACTCAGTGAACAATAGGCCGCCGTGACAATGCACACATACACCTACACAACTACAGCAACATCAGCCGTCATACATGGTCACTCACCGTCAAGTGAAGTAGAGGGCGATGAGCTGGTGACGCTCATTCACTGCTTTCTCCTCTCCACTCTCCTCGTCACTGGACATGGCCTGGTCTGCAGGCGGGGGCCCTGGCTGATCACCGTCATCCACTATCAGGGGGATCTGCCTGCGAATAGCGAGATTGTGCAGCATGCAGCATGCCACAACTATCTGGCACACCTTCTGTGGGGAGTATGCCAGTGCACCCCCGGTGCAGTCCAGGCATCTGAATCTGGACTTCAGGAGTCCAAAAGTCCGCTCCACCACCCGTCTGGTCCTCCCATGTGCCTCATTGTATCTGACATCAGCTGGTGTCCTGGGATTACATAGTGGGCTCAGCAGCCAAGGCCTGTTAGGATATGCTGAGTCACCTGGGTGTGAGAAACACAGAGAATCGTTGCAATTCCAACAGGATACAAGACAGCATGTCACACCCAGCACGCTACACGAGTATGCATACTCACCAACAATCCATGCACGGTCCGGTTGAAGATTGGACATCATTCGTGGGAGGATGCTGTGGTGCATGATGTGCGAGTCATGGGCGGATCCAGGAAACTTCGCACACGTGTGTGATTATCATGTCCGCCAGGCACACCACTTGCACATTCAGGGAGTGGAAATGTTTACGGTTCCTATAGATGTGCTCCATGGCCTGTGGTGCAACAAGGCCAACATGGGTGCAATCAATTGCACCAACAACGTGGGGGATGCATCCAAGGGCATAGAAAGCACCCTTCACTGCCGCCAAATCACGAGCCCTGGGGAATCGGATGTACCGGTTCCTGTACAGCATCATAGCTGACAGGACATCCCGTAGCACCATGCTGAACATGGGTTGGGACATCCCACCTCCACTGCCCACCATGTGTTGGAAAGATCCGGTGGCGAAAAAATGCAGGGCAGCCATCACCTTAGCCATGGGGGTGAATGCTGTAGGATACACCCTGCGAGGACGAAGGTGGGGTTCCAACATTGCACATATGTGATGCAGGGTGGGTCGGTCCAGACGGAATTTATGTATAACCTCCACATCCTCCATGTCTGCCAGCAATTGGTAGGGGCGATGTATGTTTGGTCTCCTCCTAGGACAGATGGAAGTGGACACATGTCAATGCAACACACCACATGGCACTTTCACATACACAAAACTAAAATTACTGACAAAGCAATAGAATCACAGAACAGCTGACAAGTAGGGCCAGCACAGCTACAATACTCTTACACAGGTCCCCTTACCAATAGCAATGGCCACGGACACGAACCATTGCTATGAGCATGCACATGGGGATTTAGGCCCTAATAGCTTGAAAGGCATGATGATGATTTCAGACTGCATATGTGGGAAGCGGCAACACCACGGCAATATACCTAGCTGCTGTGCCTGACACAGCTTCCGAGGCTGGGTGAGTATGGCACACACCAACAACACAATGTACACAGGCTGAGCGGACCAAACAAGTGGGTCCTGTTGCACAACGGGATATGAGACAGTCAATGATGTCCCTAGTTCACCCAATGTACAGCACTGCACGTATCACACTTCCAACACACATTGACAGGTGTACACATTGACAACTCCATGACAACACAGCTGTGTGAATGCAAATACACATCACAAGTGACACGTAACGTTGCACGTGCCAAGTGGGAGATGTACATTGAGAAATATGGCATGTGTGTGCATATGCACATCCCATGCTCCCATGCTAATGTGTACATGATGATGTGCCAAAAGACATGTGGAGGCTGAGCACTGTCAGTCAGTCAGTCAGAAAAAACTTTATTCGGTTTACTTTTAAACCATAAAAGTTACATCGACAAAAAACAGTTTAAATGAGAGTACATAAGTTAAAATGACAACAATACCACAGTTAAAATTGCACAAATTAGATTAAAAAGAATAGCCTGAGGAGACACTCTTTACACATCCATATAACTCCTAGACTTTAATAGTAGCTTTTAAAAACCCTACTATAAAAAATATACAGTCCTCTTCCAAAAGTTGCAGAAACACAAGTGCCGGACGAACCTGTCTAAAATTCATTTTATTTAAAAAAGGAACCAGAAAGCGCTTACGAGGAATTTCATATAATTTACATAAAAACAGGAAGTGCAGCGTATCCTGCGGAGACTGTCCGTCGCAGCCGCAGGGCGCAAGCACTTGACCTCTATTAGAACCCTTAGGTCTGGCAAGCAGAAGGTGAAAAAGATTCAGCCGGAACCTGGTTAACAAAACTTTTTCGTGTGTGGACAGAGACCCCATGAGATAAGGTTCCGTCATGGGGGTTGTCTTAAGCATTACATACGTCCGCACACTTGGTTTCAACACCGCCTGAGCTTCTCTTTCCATATTCCTATGTAACAAAAAGGCTGATTTAATCAATTCCACATCTTTCTTTGTAACAACATCAGGGTTAGAAAATAAGTCTCCCCGCCCTAACCCATCAAAGCTTTTTTTGATATATCTTAGCCATGGAATACGGGCCGAGTTGTCAAGAGACATACAATCTCTTAGGATCAGGTGGGATAGAGTTAGATCTTTATTCATCCAACATTTTAGCCAGAAGATCAGGGGTCGCAGAGCAAGAGCATCACTTAAATAGGGAACCCCCAGTTCCTCGTGCACCACTAAATTAGATGTGCCACGGGGAACACATAATAAGCGTTTCAAAAAATCGTTTTCCACTATCTGGAGGGTTTCTGCAGCAGTGTATCCCCAGATATCACTGCCATAAGAAGCTATGGCCAGGCTTTTAGCCCGATATACTTGTAGCATAGCTCCTGTTGGTTTCTTCCCTATTTTGGATGCAAAATTAAAAATTGCTGAATTAACCCTGACCAGATCCCCTTTTTTTTCTGTAATAGGGGGCCCCATCTAAGCTGGTCATCAAAGAGGACCCCTAGGTAAGAAATTACATTCGTACAGGGGATCTTGGAACCACCTACACTAAAATGAAAACTCTTTTTCCTCGATTGTCCCACTTGCATGACATAAGACTTGGCGTTATTAATTGCCAAGTCCCGGTCAGTCATAAATCTGGAGAAAGTGGTTAATAGCGATTGCAAACCCAATTCAGTCCTAGATATGAGGACGGCGTCATCCGCATATAACAGGACGGGAATCCCTCGCCGTCCTACACGTGGGTAATCAACTCCCGATGCCCTCAATGCGCTATCCAGTTCATTAATATAAAAATGGGGCCAATATACAGCCTTACCGGACTCCCTTCTTAATATCAAAATTCCTTGTGACCTGCAGGTCCTGTGAGAACCTAACATTGGCTTTAGTTGACATATGCAGGTCCTCAAGAAAATTAACTATACTGTTCTCCACTCCCATTGCCCTCATGGACTGCCATAGCTTGTTCCTGTTAACACAGTCAAACGCAGATGACAAGTCCATGAAGGAAAGATGAATAGTCCCAGTGCGAGCAACAGTATATTTGCTCAGTATCATAAATAAATTAAGACACTGAGCAACAGTGGAACGTCCCAGGCAAAAACCATACTGGACTTCCGTCAAGATCTTGTTGTCCTCCGCCCAAGTCGATAATCTCTGTAAGAGGACCCGTCCCACCACTTTTACCACTGAATCAATAAGCGAAATTGGTCTATAGCAGTGGGTACTATTTCTGTCACCCTTTTTAAAAACAGGAACTATAGTAGAGATTGCCCAGGACTGGGGGCACCCATTCCTTGCCGCAGCATTAAAAACTGCCTCCAGTATCGGCACCCAAAAAATAGGGTCTGCCTTAAATAAGTCTGGGGGGATCCCGTCAGGACCAGGCGCTTTACCAGTAGATAGTCCAATGATACCTTCCAGGATCTCACCCTTCTCAAATATTATTACTGGGTCCTTCCTGTCCTGGGACTTCCTATAATTATCCTCAAACGGGCAGTCAAACATAGATTTAAAATGAAGTACCCACTCCTCCTCAGTGATATGTGCATCAAGGGAACCCCCCCCTTCATGATCAAACAAGGGCCTATTCATAACACTCCAGAACCTCGAGCTGTTTCTAAGGGTGCTGGAATCAATCAGCTCCTTCCAAGCTTCTTCCTTCAATACTCCCTTCCGATTGGCAAGGGCTTCCTTGTATACCCTACGACAGATAGAGACTTCAGATTGAATTCTAGGTTCTGCTGACAATACCTCCCTCAACCTCTTGGCTGCCTTGGAGCACTGAGAATCAAACCATCTAGGCCCAGACAAAGTTTGTCCTCTGGCTGGAGCATGAAGCAATTCGGTCACTTTCTGAGAAATAGACTCAAATGCACCAAGGATCTCTTTTGGAGGGGACCACTCCATTGTACATAATGATAATTCATCAGCACAGGCTATTTTAACCTTGTTATAAAATACTTCTGGGGAAACCTGAGACCATTTTAATCTACGCTTCCCATCTGTTGGTCTCAAAACACCCTTGCATGGAGCATCCCCAAATTTTACTGACAATGGACCTGTCATATGGAGTGTTAAGGGATTATGGTCACTAAAATCACTTTCTGCGATATTAAAATTATTGATAAAAAATAGTAGAGAGGACGAAATTTGAATAAAATCAATAAAAGATCCCCTCCCATGCCCTTTAAAAGTAGGCACCGAAAAATTGGTGTGAGGGTCGGTTAGGGACATTGTAGCCACCATATCTAGTTCGTTTATCATAGCATTCAGCAGCTCCCCTTGAGCATGATGTTCAAAATGGAAACCCTCCATACGGGGGCAGCCCAGCTCAGAAATGCACGATGTTGTTGGGTTACCGCAAGGATGTATATTGAAGTCACCAGAGACCAAAAGGTTATGAAGACTTGGGCCCAGGGATTTTTTTATGGTTACTCCCAGAGCAGTTATATTACTAACCTCCTGCGGGGAGATAAACGAGTTGTAGAAATTAACAATTCCCCAGCTGCTATCCCCCCTTTTGGCCGACAATGCCAGAATTCCTGGGTGTGTAGTTGGTATCATCTGCAACTTGCAATCAATAGCCACAGAAATATATGTGAGTAGTCCTCCCTTTGGTCTTCCACTCACAGATGGTACTGCTGGGACAAAAAAGGCCTTGTAGCCTTCCAGAAATAGGTCGCAATCCACCGACCACGTTTCCTGGAGGCTGATTACCATAAATTGCTTAACATAACACACCCACCGTGGATCCTGAAACTTGGTTGCCATCCCTGCTATATTCCAGGATAGAAAATTATTCGATCTCAAAGCTGGGAGCCCTACAACTATTTCCCCTGGAGCCTGGGGAGATACGACCATCTCGAACCCTGAGAATACAGGGCCCCGCAGTCAATCGCACTCCTCCATATCTGTTAAGGCAGCAAATCTATTATTTGACGCCTCAATGTTGCCGATGCCAGATTGTCTATCTGGATCTAGCAATGGTTGAGCCATGGGTATGGACTGATGTCTCAGAAGTGGTCTTGTTAAGCAGCCCCCTCGGTGGGATACCCCATGTCCCTCTGCAGACATATCCCCATAGGGGAATGGTCTGTAGAAATAGCCCAAAGGTAATGCCTTAATAACAGATCCCACTAAGGGGGTGAGGCTACAATCCCTAGAAAGAATACGGCCTGCATTAAAGGGATTGTCAAAATTTATAATAACACAGTCACCTGTCCCTTGTTTGCGAGAGCACCCAATCCAATTAACCCTTCGTGCCATGAGTATGTTTTTAGATACATGAGCACCAAGGGTAGTATTATATGTGAACCAGTGATTTATTTTATTTATCAACTGCCCATAATCTTCGCTCTTCCCATAGGGGAGAGCAGGAACACTCCCCAAAATCACAACATATGGAGTGGATTCGGGTGGGAGATCAATGGTTGGAAGATTCATCGCCTGGGGGGCTCTGCCCACTGGTCTCCTGTCCTTCTGAGGCACAGGGGGCCCTGTACTAGAAGATAACTGCTGTATAGTCTTAAAATGGCCGCCGTGGTGGATATCAGCTGAGAAGCTCCGGGGCTGGGGATCACTGTTTGGTGAACATCCCCGTATATCCCCCCCTTCTCTCCCTACAGTTCGGCATCCCTGCACTGGGTAAATCTTCTGCATCTCAACGATCCGTTCCTGTCCGCGCAAGGGCTTACCGGAATGGCTTTTCCTGCGCAGATCGGGCTTCCTGGATATTGCCTGTGACGAGTGGTGGGCTGAGGCTGCCGCTGGGAACGACCACGGACTGAAGCTGAAGGTACCAACAGACAACGGAGGTTAATACCTAGGTTCTGACTGCGGACCAAGTGCAGACCGGAGTGCCTGGCTCGCGCCCCCAATGAGGAGCTGAGCCTGCGAGTCACCTCTGAAGCAAGGCTGCCGCCCATGCTCCCTCCGAGCGGATGTAGAGCGGCTTCGATAACGGAAGGAGCTGGTTCGCAGCGGAGTTCCGAATTCCGCCTGCATGCCTCAGAGGGTACCAGACGATATCGCTCTGCAGTGCTGAGGTACGTTTTTTGCCACGGCAACCTTGCCGTATATTATCGACGCCCAGGCTTGCACTTCTATACCGCCTGACCTTAAAATGGCGCCTTCGTAAGAAGTGCGAGGAGCGCCTCTCACCTTCCCCGGCCGGCTTGCGCGTTGGAATCCCGCCCAATACAATCTATGATTCCTGTTGTGATGCATAATGACTCTTGAAGGATATGATACTGCCACTGCAACCTTGCCGTATGTTACTGACGCCCAGTCTTGTACTTCTATACCGCCTGACCTCAAAATGGCGCCCTCTTAAGAAGTGGGAGGAGCACCTCTCACCTTCCTCGGCCGGCGTGCGCCCTGGAATACCCTCAATAAGAACTATGATTCATGACGCGAGGCCAATGACTCTTGAGGTGATCCTTTGCAATTCTGATCGTTTTACACGACGCACATGATTCCAGCAAACGATGTAAACAAATGATATAGGTTTGATTGTGGGGCAGCCATTTATCCTTTACTTGTCCCTACTATACCAGGTTCTTACTAACCTGAAAGGCTTCAAACATCAACAATGTCCCCCCAGAGAATTTAGGATAGCAAAGAAACAATGTAGGTCAATCCTAAGCATATTAGTAAGCAAATAATCCTACTAGTGAACGGACGAAGGAAGGAAGCCGAGATATAAGGAAGTTAAGAAAATAAAGAAGGGAAGAAGGAGAGTTGATAAAAAAAATTAAAAAAAATGGATAAAAACCTAGAACTCTCAGGCCGCCATGCCTTCACCATCTCATACCCCCTAATCTCTCCAAAAACGCAGCAAAGAAGTTCAAACATAGGCTAATGAAATCTCACCCTGAGATTCTCATTTCAGATCCCTTCTTCTGCATCAGCAAAGGCCTACTATTGAACGACCTCATCTTTTACACAAAAAACGTGCGCAGTGGAGAAATACCTTCTACTCCATGCTCCAAATCTCCAACGTCAAAAAAACCCGCATGCCCTCAAACTGTCGATAGTCTCGTCAGACTTCTGCCCTGCGAATGCCACTATCTCCATATACAACAACGGCAATATCCTGATACAAGCTTCTAATTCCAATCTCGCCACCATAGACAAGATCTTCCCTACTCTCAAGAAAGCAGTGAACAGCAAGAAAATCTCACCCCCGCCACTACTCTCCCCGATTTTTCCGATGACACCCCAACTCTACTACAAAATCCCATAATAATCTCTATGGAACCGATATCTCTCCACACCCCAATGAACTCTACCCCTCCGTGATATCGATCTCAACCACACCGGGACCCCTTGGCCCAGGAGGGACAGGGTTACTCTTAGCGACCGGCCACCACACTGCAGATACACCATTGATAACCCTGGTGTCTACGGAAGAATTCACCAACCTGGATTCTACACACGACATCCCTCTCTCCCCATCTTCACCTGAGCTGGCATGCATAGCTCCCCACGACCTATCGCGTACCCCGTTACCTGACCAGCTCCCATCACCCCTGATACTCACTCCGCCCTTATGCACTCTCCACTCTTTGACCATACCCCAATCACATGCGTCAGCCCCTATCATGCGGTCACATCCAAAGGCCTTCTCACACACTGATTCAGACCTTACAACGAACATCCATGATCAACTAACCCCTTCAATCCCTAATAACGTTATCCCTAGGCAACCAGTTAATGAGATACTCACTCCGCCCTTATGCACTCTCCACTCTTTGACCATACCCCAATCACATGCGTCAGCCCCTATCATGCGGTCACATCCAAAGGCCTTCTCACACACTGATTCGGACCTTACAACGAACATCCATGATCAACTAACCCCTCCAATCCCTAATAACGTTATCCCTAGGCAACCAGTTAATGAGATACCCTTGCAACCAAACCTTATTTGCCGACCTCCCGCTACAATAGAACCCACACCTACTCACACATCTAATTATCCCAACGCTGATTGGATCGAACGATTCAATGAGCTAGCCAGTGGCCTAGCCCATCTCAAGGATGAAATGCAAAGTCTATCAACCATCACCAAAGAACTCCTAAACACACACAGAGCTACTAGTGCCACCGTGAACCGAATCAGTCACCTAACTAGCAGATATATCACCAAGAACTCACACCTCGAGGATACCAGACAGTATAAGATACCTTCCCCCAATGACCCATCTCGTCCTAGGAGGGCAACTGCTGTACTATCGGACAATGACATTGATGACCTCTGCATATCCTATGCCAGCCAGACAGCCATCAGTGAGTCTCGTTGCGGCACTATCCAATCCATTCAAACCAACCCCTTCAGAGAACCCACTCACAACCACAGATCCATTATTAGAGAAAACCTCACAAATATCAACATAGTGCAAACCACTCCCCCATCTGACTAGCAAGCTGAAATGTGCACTCATCAATTGCAGATCTGCTAACAAACATGCCCCTGACATTTACGACTTCATCCTCGCGAATGATCTTGACATTATCGTCCTTACCGAAACATGGCTAAACAGTTCCTCCTCTCCCATCTTGGACCTACTGGTACCCCCTGGACACAACCTAATCCGTCTAGACAGAAACATGCAATCCGGCGGCGGGATAGCCTGCATTTATCGAAACACTATCGCAGTCAATCAAGCAGACTCCACCTCTATATCCTCTTGCGAATATCTCTGTATCAACATCTCTGATGACAAGCGCCTCGCCTGCAAACTTCACATAATTTATCACCCCCTGGGTGATAATTTGACGTTCATCGATGAGCTAATGGAAGTTATTACATCCAATGACAACTCACAAGTACCACAGATTTTCCTGGGCGACTTCAATCTCCACTGGAATAACTCAGGTGATCTTGGTGTCAGTTGTCTTAAATCTTTTCTGGCAAATCAGGATCTGTCCCAACTATGTGACAGTCCAACCCACAACAAGGGAGAGACACTAGACCTCATCATAGCTAAAATGAACACTGTATCTTTAGAATCCATCACCCCCTGTGACTGGACAGACCATTATAGCATTCTCTTCTCCATCAATATCGTGGTAAGTCCTAAAAGGGGTCAACCCACAAAAACAAAACAATGGAAAAGGAATATACAAAATATCAACCCCATCGACCTGGTAAACCGATGCAACTCCGCCCTGACCCCCTCAACAGACATGGCAGACGTCCACGACCTTACAGTCTTTTACAATTCCACAATGCTTGAAATTCTTGACTCTGCAGCGCCCATCCAGGAAAAAAACGTTTCCTCCAAACTCTCAAAACCATGGTTCAATGAGAATCTGAATTCGGAGCGGCGAAAGCTAAGATCAGCGGAGCGACTATGGAAATCAGTACCCTCCATTGAGCACTTATATCAACTCAGAGTGCTGAGGAATTCATACAATAGGAAGATCCTAAAGGCTAAAGCAGACTTTTTCAAATCCCAGCTGAACCAAGCCATCAACCGTCCCAAAAAACTATTCGAAATCGTCAAACAACAAGCGTGCAACAAGCCAAACTCCCTGGAACCAAGCGACTCGGTTACACCTAACTGCAATGAGCTGGCCAACTTCTTCCTAGAAAAAACAAAATCCATTGAACTCAACATCCAATCTAAGAAGGTCCTCCCTCAAACTATGGCCCTTGATGATAAATCTCACTCTCAGATCAAGGTCCATTTTATTACTCCGACCGAAATCCCCAAAAACAATGCCTCCTGGCACACCTTCTCGCCCATCCCTGAACAAGAAATCTACAACACTCTTCTAACGATTAACCCCTCAAATCACTTCTCTGACCCCTTACCTCCTTCTTTATTCAAAATGATAAAAACCTCTATTCTTCCCCTATGGTCAAAGATCGTAAACGCCTCCCTGAGACAAGGGTCCATACCGGACTGTCTCAAAATAGGGCAGGTCACTCCTATACTAAAGAAGTCTGACTCCCCCCCCACTGATCTCAACAACTACCGCCCTATATCCAACATCCCCACTCTGGCGAAATTGCTGGAAAAATGTGTGCAAATACAACTATGCAACCACATCAAGAATTACAACCTCCTAGACAAACACCAATCCGGCTTCCGGCATGGTCACAGCACTGAATCTGCACTCACCCACATAATGGACGACATCCTAAAATTGCTTGACCACAATGAATCATGCCTATTGATACTTCTTGACTTAACCTCCGCTTTTGATACGGTTAAGCATGACAACCTACTGTCCTTACTGGAACGAAGGATGGGCCTAACTGGCTCAGTGCTACAATGGTTCACCTCCTTCCTAAATAACAGAACACAAAGAATTAAGACGAAGAATTCACTCTCTCAACCCTCCATGGTCACCATAGGGGTTCCACAAGGCTCAGCACTCTCACCCATCCTTTTCAATTTACTCATGGAACCCCTGGCAAACGCACTGAACTCTGCGAACATTCTATATCACCTATATGCGGACGACACTCAACTGTATATGAAAATCTCCCAACCAGAAGACTTCATCTCCCTCAACGCTATTCTACAGAATACTCAAAGTTGGCTCACTGACAACCACCTCATGCTTAACACCAAAAAAACAGAATTCCTTCTCATCTCCCCTCCCAATCACACACCCAAGATAGACTTATGGTTGAAGCATCTTACTTCCTTTGACTGTGCTCCTCACATCATTGACTCTGTGAAATCCTTGGGAGTCACCATAGACAAACACCTGAACATGCAGGCGCAAATCAATATTGCCACCAAGGGAGCTAATCATCAGATGAGCATACTAAGGAAACTCAAGCCCTTCCTCCCACATAACGACTTACAAATGGCAGTTCAAGCCCTAGTGCTACCAAGATTGGACTATGGAAGCACCACCCTATGCGGTCTTCCCAAATACAAGCTTGCCCCTCTGAGGGCTTCGCTTAACGCTGCGGCCAGATTGGTCTCAGGAACTAAAAGAAATAATCACATTTCTCCAACCTTGAAAGCTTTGAACTGGCTACCCTACGAGGCTAGAATACACCTAAAGATCGCCTGCATGACCCACAAAGCCCTGCATAGCAATACCCCCAGCTACTTAGCACGAAAGCTTGAGCGCTCAGGAGGATGCAGAGTATTGCGTAGTGCGAGTTCATTACTACTGAAACCACAATCCTTCCACAAAAAGAGAACTGACTGCAGAGCATTCTCAGGGATCGCTCCAAAGATTTGGAACTCCCTACCACCAGTGGTTCGCGGGATCACTTCCTTTACCTCCTTCAAAAAAGAAGTAAAACAGCTCCTAATGAACAAATTCATATCCTAAGACTGTAATTGTATGATGTCTACCATTATCCTATGCTACCCTTATACCACGGTCTACCTCTTTTGTACCGAATGACTTATATCGAATGTATGCATACTACCTCAACCACCTAATATGCAATAACTTGTGTATTGTAAAGCGCTCTGATTCCCTCTTGGATCATTCCTTATTACTACTACTCTCCTATGCCACCCATATACTCCTATATACCTCTTTTGTACTGTATGGCGCAACAACTGTATTCTGTAAAGCGCTCTGATACCCCCGTGGGTCATGTTCGCGCTATATAAAACTTTATAAATAAATAAATAAAATATAGGAACCAGAATATCTCCACTGGTGGGCTTCATATTATTAGAACTACTCTTAACTAGTACCTCAGTATTTACTAATGGCCTAACACTCGAGACTACCCCTACTCCATTCTGTTCATCTCTTTCCCCTTCCGTTGCAGTTTGAGCTTTGGGCGTGTTTATACTTGCTATCTGAATATCTGGCAAAGTATGAACCATCACCTTTTCTAATTTAAATAGCCTGTCTTCTACTAAACTTATTTTTTGAAGTATGGGGTCTAACAAGGTGGTCAGCATGGTCTCAAGTCTACCCCAGAAGTCCCCCTCCAGCATGTTATTGATTAGTAGCCCTGCCCTGGTCTGATATGAGCAGGTCAGATTTCCATCAGAGCCAACACTTGTGGACGGAACAACTAACTCCTTTCTCCCAAGTTTGCCCTTTACAGATTTATTTGATTTCGTTGTTCCCTGCTCTTCCTTATTACAGTGGGGGATTCATTGATACGATTTTATTTTATTTTTGCTTTCTGCCCTCTAGTTATCGTTTTCGATTTCACAGGGCTAGGTTCCTGCACCAAGGATATGAAGGAAACAGAATTGGTCAGAGTTACTGGGACATCATGTAGTGACTGGCTCAGCCGTAAAGGAGATACATCCTGATTAGGAACCAACAGAGCATCAGAGAAAACAGGAGTTAAGGAGAGCCTAGCTTGCAGAGGGTGCGGCTCAAGAGATAGCCTACGTTCTGTCGTTTTAATTTCATTAATAAGGACAGATTCGGCCCTTGTTAAAAAAGCATTTAAAGTTCCAGCCACACTTTTCCCCAGATTTAATTTCCGCTTATTCATGTTTGACAGCTATGGGCGTACAGTGTTGTTTAATCAGGCCCCTTATAAAGTACAATTTTTACTTGTAAAGATAAAGTGACTAATGCAATGTGCAGTGTGCAAAATACAGATAAATGTTAAAACACAGACAGCTCAAATGACAGATTATAAAAACTCCTCAAGGCTTTAAAAGGGTGCTAACTACTTATGCAATAAATGATATCATATTATCATATTAAAAAAACAATTAATCACAGTAGGAGTGCTAAAATACAATCCATGTACAATACGGGATCCTGACTCATAAGATAGAGGCTTAGTACTCCTCGATCATCAGGGTAAAATACTTTGAAAAGTGTCCAAATGGCACTACAATCCTTGAGCTTGCAGCCGTCTGAGGAAAGGGAAGCAGTTCTAACCCAGACCCAACAGTACCTGCACACGAACTCCAGAGCCTACACAAAAGGCCACAATTGCAGATGAAAGGGGGATGGCCCTGCCCTGCCGATGACGGGCGCAGGACGGGCCCGCCCTTGGCCCGGGGGGCCACCAGTGATTTTATCGCGCCTCCGGGCGCGGTTTGCAGCGTCACGGGCTTGCACCGCCGCAGGGCTGCAGGGATTTGCCGTCAATGCCTATGCACACAGCATGAAGTGGCCCTGTCTAGTGTGGACATGCTCCCACACACAAATCATGGCCACACCTGCAAATGCATGGCGCACATTCAACTGTGGATTCCACATGGCACCAGCGGACTGTATCCGCCATGGACCAGGCCCTTGAGGCCAACTCTAATGGCCCTCGCGGTTGCATCCTGCGTGTTCGACTATAGAGGTAAGCGTACCGGGACAGCTCGGAGCAGGCCATTGTGTGCATTTGAAGTAGGCAGACATGGTACACCAATTGCAGCAGCTTGGACCCACTGAAACAGCCCCAGGGGGCTATATGAGTGTGGGAGGGAGACCGGCATTACCACAGCTTCCAGGGACTGCTGCCTGGCATCCCTCAACAACACCTGCTGCTGCTGCCACATGTCCACCTTCATGTCGACGACTCTGAAGATATGTCCAGGTCCACTCACCAGCGAGGAGCTGGAGATCCTGGATTCCGAGCTCCACGCACACTGCCCAAGGCTATTTCTTGCAAAAGTTGTGTGTGTAAGACAACTACAGTGTGTGTGGGAGTGCATGTGGGGGACACACATGTCGTTGATCCGCAGCACTATGAGTCTGAGCCTGTGGGGTCCCAACATGCACTGCTTACTATGCTTACTACAGGTGGAAGGGGTATGTAGGCTCTCTGGCGCTTTCCCATGCATGTCCCTCCCGAGTGGTGGTACATGGCATTTTCATGTCAGACATCCAGTGACGCAGCCACTTGGCAATACAGGACTCAGGGCAGTTATTGCTTGTGTGAATGGCTGGCTGGGTCCCTGCTGGCCTTCTCAGTCTCAGCAGACCTGGGCTGCACATTGACCGCCCAATCCTAGAAGGAAACAGCACTGACTGTACAGTGGGTTACATGTGTCTTTTGTTCAGGACTCTCCTGAAATGCGCAAACTCAGCCCTGTTGATTGGACACTCCAGGCCTTGTGATAGGGATGTGTGTGAGAGATAGTGGCACTGAATGTGACCTCCATTGCGGGGTGAGACATTCACAGGGCGAGTACGTTGAGGGCTGCGCAGTGTTGGACACAGTGAGTCCACCCACAAAGATGTGTTGCCTTGTCATCTATGTGTTGGTCCACCTGACAATGGACAGTAGATGTGGGCAGACTACACATTGCTCAATGTGCTGGCAACCTGCATGTGAATGGGATGGACAGGTACTGTGTACACACTCCCAGCAGCATGCATTCACGTGTGGTGTACACATGCTGTTAGGCCATGTCCGATTATTTCTTGGCTCTGTTACACGTCTCTGAGTATTTTGGATGGGTCTGCATCATGCCACTGTGATTGGTGGATGTGGGTGATGATGAGAAGTGTATGAGTGATATTCCAACCCTCTTGTGTACCATCCCTGCAGTTGGAAGTCCTCCAGCCCAAGGCCTTGTGATGAGCCATTGCTTCCAAGTTGATGCCTCTGTGTATGTGTGATTCCACAAAGGGTGTGACGTCATCTGCCGGATGAGCGACTACGTGGCGATAACGAATCGGGGGATGCCCCCTCGTATTGTCAGGTCAGCACGGTGCTGCATTTCACCACTAATGGTCTGCATCTTGACAGTCACACAGCCTGTGCCGGATGCACATTTGTAGGGGCATCAGCAGCAAGCAAGTGTACAGTATTGTGGGATGGTGTCTTTTGCTGTGAGAGGCAGCATGTGTCCACAGCCTACACATAATCTGGGTAATGTGATGTTTGTTGTGTGATGCATGGGGTTGTAAGTGTACTCTGTGCTGTGTGCATCTGACATGCATATGCAATTCCTGAGGGTCAAGATGTAATTTGAGCACTCTGCATTGTCAATGCACTCAGAGTCGTAGCCCTCAGGAACAACCTGTAGTAGGCTGGAGTGGCAATTCACATGTATGTTTGAGGCACTGTGCCTACTCTGATTTCGTTCGGTCATATGTGTGTGATGCCTCACCTCATATTTCTGGTACTTACACATCCGGCACACTGTGCAACAGTAGTTGTGCTCGTGTGAACGACAGGTGGATGGCATGGGCTCATGGCCATTGTGGCCTGTCATGTTGCAGTCTGTGTGAGTGGTTTCCCATTCTGCTCCATGCAGGTATGTGTTTGGCCTAATTACGTAGTGGTCATCCTTGCCACCTTCAGGACAGTGGGTATGCACACAGCGATTTGTGGCTATGGTCGCAGGGTGACACAGGCCGGGTGTATTGCTATGTGCACAACACATGTGCCACTTATTAGCGGCTTCATTTTCTGTACGCCAGCCATTACGTGTTGATTGTGGTGGCTGTATACAATTGCACAGATATCGTGCAACATGTGGATTTGGGAATGTTCTGTGCTGCTTCCCTTGCATATGTCTGTTTAATTGATGCCAGATGAGTGAGGCCACCTCGCTCTCTCTCATGTGGCATCTCCCATGGGTGCCGAGGGACAGGGGACGGTCAACAGTGGTGTGGCATCAGATGAAGCAGCTGCACAGGTGCTGAGTGAGACAGATGTGACCAGCGCCTCGGAGGGGCCAGACGTGTGCTGGATGAATCACAGGCCGAGACGGCAATTTCTGCGTCATCTGAGGACAGAGGTGATGCATCCATGTTTGCTAGCACAGGGGACATGGACTCTGGCTCCTCTTCAGCCACGCGGAGGCCAATGCCCGCCCTCCCATCTACTTCCACTGGTACAACACGTGTCGGCACAAGGATGAAGGATAGAGTGTCCTTCACACCAGGCACAGCTGCCCCTGCACATGTGACCCCTGCTGCCCTCAGTGCTGGGTCTGTTGATCTTGTGCGGCATCTCTGCGTGGGGCAGACAGCTCTCCTCAATAACGTCATTGCCCATTACATCACTTTGCCACAGGTGACATAGTTCATGGAGGGCCCACATGTACGCGTGGGTGGGCTACACCAGACTGTCCAATGGTTGTCCTCCCCAGTCAAGGTGGGCCTTCAACTGGGCCAATCTCAGGCTGACATTCCTGACCCTTTCTCCACCCCCCTGGGGTACCACGCGGGTGGACGGCGTCCCCCCACTTATTTTCCCGCGAGCTCGATGACTGGAGCAAATGGAGCCACACATTCACTCTTTGGCCTCTCTGGGGTGAAATCGGAGCTGCTGGTGCACGCGCTGGCTTCTCTGTTGCAATCGCATGTAAGGGTTGGCGAAGGGAGGCAATAAGTCTGATGGTGCAAGCCACCTTTCGTGACGTCACTTCCTGTTGTGACGTCTGCGTCCCCCCACTTCTTATTTAGGACTTGTGCCAAGCTGCACACTGAGAATGTGATGCCTGCGAGATGTGACCAGGAGAAGGGCGCCATGACCTCCCACCCACCAAACTCCACTGCCATCCCGTGCCCTGGGTAGCCTGTGCAGGTGGACAATGTAGGGGGTACACCTGGAGGACAGGGGATGTGAGTGCCTTGGCAAGGGCCTGGCAGATGCACAGCAGTATCCAGCATGTCCCCAGAGGGAGGGCTAACGTCTACACCTGATGCAGCATTGATTGTGTGCCCGCCTGTTGTGCCCACACGAGTTCACATTCATCCCCAGACAGGTGGGCCTTCCAAATACCCAACACAGTGGAAATCTAGCCCTCCGGAATCCTCCCCACACAGTCTGTTTCAACACTGCATGTGCGCACCTACCCGTGCCACCCACCCACCTGGGCCAAGCGGCACTCCAACTTCACATGCCACATGTGTGTCTTCCACTGTTGTGCTTCTCTCTCAGGGGCGGACCTCCAACTGTCCCGTAGCATACAGACAGCACCGAGTCGGACTGGCATCCTGTTTGAATGGTAGGCACCCTCACACATCTACCTGTGACACAGTGGTGGCTGTAATGGCTATTGTGACTGCCATGGCAGTGTTGCTGGCCATGGCAGGGTACACTCACACACATTGCATACGCAGCTTTTCGTGTCACTACTCGGCACATCGGACTGGCCACTGTCCCTGGTGTTGATCAATTTTGCCGCCTGTCTATGTAATCTGTGACTGGATGCTGTTGTTCCTGTAGTCGGTTGTGTCTGTGTAGTTGCTTATTGCAGTTGTTGCTGTGTGTGCATGGTTACGTGAGGCACATGCCGTGTATGGTACCTCAACAATTGCAATGTCTGGTCTCACATTACAATGTGTTTTACACGTGGCAGGGACTTCACTTCTTTCAGACTCTGCTACTTGTGTGTGTGATGAAGAAGTATTTTTGTGACACGGATTGTCTGCATGTATTTGGTGGTATTTCTGGGAAAATGTATACGTGTCATGTTTGCGTGCAAGCAAAGCACAGGGTGTGAGTCTAGCCACAGGATGACAGGTAGCATGTGCAGAGTATGTGGGTATGTGTGAGCTTACTTGCTGTGTGGCCAGCAGTGTAGGTGTATGTTAATCTTGTGATGAACATTGAGCCTGGGCACATGGCTTACTTTCAATGTGTGCATTTGGGAGGTGTAGGTGTGTGTGGTGTGAGTGGTGTGACTTTGGGGTGTTGGTGTGTGTGTGTGCGCTCTGGCAATGTCGACTACACACATGTGTTACCCAGACCCATGGTGGGTGTTTGTATCCGTGTTCAGGTCTGTGAATGTGATCACATGTTTGTATTGTATGTTGCACAGTGTGCAGTGTGTGGGTGTGTCCTTGCAGTTCAGGATGACTCCTACTTGATATGTTTTGGACATTGTGTGTCTGCAGGGGGTGTGACTGTCAAGATTGTGCCTTGTTTAATTGAGCATGTATGTGAATTTCTGCAGTTCGTACTCACTGTGCAGTCCTGCCCACCCACACTGATCTCGTGTGTGTGTTTTGTCATGCATTGCTGTAGCACGCTTCTTGCGTGGCTCCTACTTTTGCTTGATGAGTGTGATGTCGGACTGTGAAGGTAATTATACACATATGTAGGACTGTGCTTTGTAGTGACCAGGCCGTCAGTGTTAATGTGATGATCTGTTGGGCCACGTCAGAGTCTGACAAGCCAAGGCCCACGACCTGTAGTTTTTCACTAGGTCCACTGTGGCGGCAACTCATATGCATTGACATCCAATGACACTAGACTACATGGTCATCTCACGACTCTCGTGTACTTCACACACTCTCCTCCTCTCTCATTCGTACTTGTCTTCGAAAAATAATTCTACAGAGTCACATATTTGCTTCAAGGCATGTATTCGGACTTACTTCCTCTGTGATGCAGTATAGTGGACACTACTGGCAGCAAAATGCATGTGGAGGATATACTTAGCATGATTACACATACAAAAGGGGGTACGGGTAGATGTGATTAGTTGTTGACTGTGGAATGAAGGCTTCAGAGTTACAACTGCCTTGCCCTTGCTATGCTAAAGTACATTTGCTAATTACTGAAGAGCTCTAGACTTTGACACACACAGTATTCATTTTGCCTACCAGACAGCTTGACATCATAGGCACAGTACATCTCAGTTCCATGGTACAGGATTACTACAATAGTGACTCCGACACACCTACGTCAGAGGTGACATCAGAGCATGAGCCTACATGCATGCAGCAGCATCTCACTAGTTGTTGCACTGTGGTGGCTACTGAACATGACACAATAACTAGGGCCATGTTGTAGGGGGTTGCATTTGTTGTCCATGCAAAAGTCCTGGCACGGAAGTACAGACAAAGGTGAGGTGACAGTTCTCACGTAATACAGCAAACAGATAAGTGTGCACTGACAGGTGCATGTGTCCAGGTGCGCAGAATACATATTATGGCATCGTTGTTCATGCAGTATTGGCCATGTGGTTACTGTACACAAGTCCCATACCTCTGCCTCCCCCTGTTCATGCAGAGACACAGGATATGGTGAGGAACAGAGTGCATGTCTCGAAAATTTCAGATGTCATGGCAGTGGAGTTGATGGTAAGGTGTTAGTTGCAGGTTGTATGGTATAGTTGTTGTACAGCTAACTGTCCACTCCGTGCGAAAGCCAAGCATAGGTACGGTGTTGAACATCAATGTTCAATTGGGGGTATTGAGTCGGGGACCCATGAATTGACAAGTTGTCATGTATGCAATACCTTCCAGCAGGGCATCCATCCCATTGATGGTAAACATGGATGACATCCAATGAAGCGGATGGTGGGTAGCAACGTGTTCGTCGTAAGTTGTCTCTTGTAGAAGCCTGATGGAACATGTTGGATGACATTCAATGAAACTGTGATCCAGAAGACGTTGTGTGGAGGCACACTGGTCCCATTGCAGTGTGTCCCCGATTGCTGCCACATACGCAATGCCCCCATACACTGAACAGATCCTGTCATGGGCGTCCAGGGGTGCAAACAAGTGTACCAAGTCTGCCTTTGGACATGCCGGGTGGGAGAGACATAAATCCACAGGACAGTGGAACAGACACCTCCGACAGTAGAAAACGGGGATGACGCAGCTGAACATTGCAATGCGGTAAGTTACTCGGTAACTTACATTCAGCATAGCCAGATTGGAACAGCCCACTATGTGTAGCAAGCTGTCACTGTACAGCTTGATCTGTCCGGCATAGTTGAGAAGCAGTGGTGCAACAGCCATTTTGCTACAGGTTGATGTGATGGCGTGCTCCGGCTGCCTGAGCAGTCAGCAGAGTGCAACCTCCGACGATGGGAATTCTGGAATGGATGTACGGCGGCAGGACTTGGGGTATGGCTTGGGCGGAGGACACAGGCCCTCATCCCACATGCTTCAATGAATGGTCAAGGCCAGTGGTGTCTGACTCTTTCCAGATTACTTGCATTTGGCCCACATGGAGGAGTGGTATAATTGTATTTTGTGTTATTATCTTTCTTTCATGTTACGCGCTATCTGCCAGTGGAAGTTTTACTCTGCATGGCTATGTTTGGCTTCTTGTTGGTACAATGGTTCCATTCTCCTGCATAATTTGTTGCAATGTGATTTCAGAGTAGGAATGGAAGGCCATTCAGTGCTATCTGCTCTCCCGTGTGTGGGCGGGACACTCCGTTGCCGCTGAACATTGAGGCTTCTGTGTGGGTGTAGTGATTGGGAACACCTGTTCTCAGGCAGCAGGGTTTTTCTAATTTGTACATTGCATGGCTTGATATTGCGAGCAGGATGGTATAGGTATTTTTGAATGAGACTGGCGTGCCTTTTGCGGACAATGTCCATATTCTGCGCTGTCATGTAGCAGCCGCCGTGTGCTTCTCCATGTTTTGCACACAAGGGTGTGTCCTATTTTGCCATCACATTACTCCCCTGTTCGGGACACTTGTGTGACATCAGGTTGACAACTGTGAGTTGTCGGTTGGGGACATGACTGATGCAGGAAGGCCACGTGACATGTGCCTTCAGGGTGGGGCTGGGGTGTGGGGTGTGTATTTGTGACCCTGTGGTGTTTGTGTGCAGCCCATGCATGGCGCTGTCATTGGCCTCTGCGTTGTGCGCATGTGTACCTGCGTCATCGCCGCTGCGCGGCGGTGACGTGACGGGGACGTCACTTCCTGGTCCAGGGTAGTGGGTGCCCAGGATGTTGCAACTTTTTTCCTTTTGACAGGTGGGACATGTGTGGGCACAGTGGTGGATGTGTCCTGTCCACACAGGGGTGTCTGGGGGGGCCATGTACAGTTTTTCCGGCCCTTGCATTGTGTACAGTGTTTGCGTGCCCTTGTTATGTGTCTGCCTACCTGCGTCGTCGTGGCGCATTCACTCCTAGGTGGTGCATCAGGTAGAGCATGGGGATGGCCTGGAGTGCAGGATTCATCTCTGGGTGGGCCGCCTTTTTAGTCTCCGTACTGGACAGTCGGGTTTCCGCCTTGGTGTCTCATGCTGTGTCTCTTTGCCAGTGAGGCTGTTTGGTTGTGGCATCGTAATTTGTACGCCGGGCGGTACGTCATTTCGTCGGACGGTGTGTCTCCATTGGCTCGCGCCGCTACGTAGACGGGCGCACTTTGATGGCGGGCGGCGTCGCAGGCTTACGGGCGGTGTTTGCCTGACTTTTCACATCCTAATTTTGCGGGCATGTGGGCCGTTGCTGGCGGACGGTAACTAGCGGTTTTTGCCTCTGATAGCACGGCGGTAGTGCTTCCGCCCGGCATCGTAATGGGCCCCTTAATAACATTTTTGTCTTGTATTTTCTTGGTGTGGTTGTTTGGAACTTTACTTTTGATTTAAAAAAGGGGAACATTTTATTATTTTAGTTAGTTAAGTTAAGGAGGTCGCGGTATTTATATTTTGTAAAAAAGTTTTATTCTTACCTGTGTTGTAGTATAATCTGATATAGTAGTTTATGTAGATTTTCTTTCTTCTCTGGTCTCTCTCTCGCAAAGTAGCGCTTTCTCTCCGTGTTTGGCCGATAAACTGTAAATTTGTGTTAATTAATTGTTTGTTTTTATAGTGTTTATTTAATTAGTTAACAATTTTTATTGGTTTGTGCCGTTTTAGTTAAAAATCGTTGGTTGAGATACGTTATTTTAAATTTTTAGCAGTTACCTTTTAATTAGGTAAATATATGTAATGTTTATTTAATGTTTATATTATATTATTTGTTGTAGTTATTTAAATATATTTGTTAATATTTGTAATTTATCATATTTATAGTTGTTGTATGTGTAATATATATATGTAATTTTTGTATCGTTGGTAAGTAAATTAATGTTATCTTGTGAATTTTGCAAACATAAGGAGATGATGGACGGAGTGCTGAAACTTTTCAAACACTCACCCCTAGTCACAGATCTGAGTTGAATCCATCATCATGCTTTAGCTCACTTTGCCACCCCAGTTCAGACACAGCTATATGCAAATCAGTCTTGACCCTGTGCCTCATGGGAACAGTCCAGCCCGAACTGCCAAGCCATGTCTTCCCTGGACCGGAAACAAGAATCCTGGGACCGGTTTCGGGTTAACAGCCCTCTTCAGCCAGGCTAGCTTGAATCCAGTGGCAAAGTGAGCAAGGGACCCACGTCTGGGCATACCCTGCCAACTTAGGGCGAACAAAGCAAACATAAGGAGATGATGGACGGAGTGCTGAAACTTTTCAAACAGTCACCCCCAGTCACAGATCTGAGTTGGTGAGCAAAAAAATGACGGATTTAAGCCCAGATCTCTGTATTGGGGTGAATGTACGACATTGTTCTGCATTCTGTCCATCAATTGTTGTTTTTGCATCTTGTGAATTTTAACATTTATTTGGGTTAGTATAATTATATTATAATTTTTTTAATCATTTACTATTTTTATATATGTTGTTATGATTTATTATAATTATTTGGGATATGTTAAATAATTAAATAATTGTAAATAGTGTTTATTCAATGTTAAATGGCATTTCCGATATTTTTTATATGTATTTTATTGATATTTGTGAGTCGATATTAGTGTTATCGATATTTTTGTTTGTGTTTCATTATAATTTAATGTTCTCTATATTTTTGTTATCTATATTTATGCAGTCGATATTTTTGTAAACGATATTTAATTAGGCGCTTTTTTTATCGATATTTGTGTAAATTCATGTTTAAGTATAGGGTGTCAATATTTGTGTGTACGATATTTTTACCGCAATATTTTTGTAGGTCTGTGTTTTTGTTATCGATATTTAATCAGTGATCCCTGGAAGTCTATTCTGCCACTGGGCAAGTGAGTCTAGCCACAACTGGGGCTTATTGGTACTACTCAAAATACCACTTCCTCAGCATCTTGCCGAATTCAAGAAGTGAGGAGGTTTTCTGTTGGGCCTCACAACATCTACTTATGCGGCCCAGCGGGCAGCAGTTAAGGCTTTTAGGAACCCCTAGATGGAGGAGGTGGAACCCTTGGGGGTCTATTAGGATGGCGGTCGGAGGCACCACCGCGGTGCTGGCGGAAAATGCAATTTTCCGCCCGCGAGCAGCGGTCCTCACGCCCGCCATATTAGTATGGTCAAACATACCCCATTTCCCGTCCACCGCGGTGCGACGTGAACCGCCATCAAAAAGCGCCCGCAACCGTGGCGGTGGGAGACAATAGAGACTCACTGCCGTGCAGAATGACGTCCCATCCGCCGCACAAATCAGGATGCTCCAAACAGCCAGCCGCACCGCAGCGGAGAAACTGCCCAACCAGAGATGGCGGAAACACCACAGCGGAGCGAGCGCAACCAGATTCATGGTCCCTTCCACCCGGTCCCGACCGCAATGGATCCAGCCTTACAGGTTTTTCCGGCGCTGTACGTGACACACTACCAGCAAGTTATGGACACAACTCCGCTCACAAACACAACACACAACTCCAGAGCTGATATAGGGATCCTGCCCTTACCAGACACCCTGGTGGGGACAGGAACACATCCACAAGTGTACCCACACATGTCCTACCTGTCACTAAATCACCCCTCCACATCCAGGTCACCCATCTACCGCGATCTTGCAGTAATGTCCCGGTCACGTCATCGCAGCAGTGAAGACGTGGGAAAACATGCGCACAATGCAGGAAGGCAGGGCCAGCGCCAGGCATGGGCAGTCCACAAAGATCATAGGGCCACACCTCCACCCTCCACACACTAGGCCCCCCACCCCTGAAGGCGTGCCTCACCTGTGCCACCCCATGTACAACAACCACCCAGGTGAACCCACACCACATACAAAACAACTAGGGAGACAGCCTCAGCAGGTGGGCTGCAGAGGAACACACAGCACAGAAACACAGGGCCAGGGCAACCCTCACACCACACCTACACTACACTCATGGCAAGAAAATGGAGTCCAAGCACAAAATGAATACTCATACAGAATAGGAACAATCACTCAACTGGACACACAGTCTGTCAAGTCACACAGACATGCCCCACACTGACACACAGCCACATACACAGACTAGATGTCAGCAGCAATGGAGGACAACAAATAGGAAAGCTAAAGTGAGGTGCACACCAATGGAAGGCCAAGGAGACAACCACTAAGCATGTGTACATCACATGCAAGATAAGGAACATATGACAACACCCTCAGCCCATCAAATCACACATGGCTGGCACAGTGAGTGAAATCAAACCACACTCATCCCTGTGCAACAACTCAGGGAGACAGCAAGGCAAACCATGTATAGGCACAGGAATGAAATGAAGTCTCTGAATTCAAACAGTCAACAGCCACACACCTGCATCCAACTAGTTGACAGGTGTGTGTCAGCAGCACCACACACAGGGCCCATTGTCAAACTCCATAACTGTCAAACACAAGTAGGATCCTCCACACATACCCCCCAACTCACACCTGCATCACACAACACTAGTGTCAAACACACAGAAGGGTGCCAATAATGTCCAGTCAATACTTTGTTAAACAATCACACTCCCTGGGGGGCATACACAAACATCACACACACTCAGGGATGCCTGAACCAACGCTGGCACCAAAACAACAGCCAAACACCAACCTCAATAACAACACACACAGGAGTACAACAAGACCAGACCTGACCTGTGCAGCAAAACTGTAGAAAGACAATGGGAGCACAGACAGAACAGGAGAACTCAACATCATCACTCAGCAACAATGCACAGACAAAATACCCCAAAACAGGCAAGAAGTGCATCATCTCAAAACAATCATGGACACAAACAGGGACCAATGGGCCTACAATGAAACACAGACAGACATACCACACCACCCATCAAGTCAACATGGTGTCATAGTGTACCACATGCATGCACATGCACAATCCTGACAAATGACAGCTCACACGTGAGAGTAGAAAACCACAAGGATGCACCCAAAACAAGCCCAGGAACAAGAATAGCCCTAAGTGCATGTGACAGACACACAAGTAATGCACACCACACTGGAAACACACATCTGAATGAATCACAACACACTGACAAAACACACACACTGACATGCAAATAGAACATCACACACAGAGCATCTGTCAGCTGCAAGAGACAACACAGCCCAAACACTGCACACATCCACATCAAACACACAACAGATGCACATGCCAATACATCACATTGAAAACACATCAGGACATCAGGGGTGCACACCAGGCAAGGACAAGGCAACATACACTCACAGCACTGCATGCACGACAAGCAGTGTGTGCACACCAAACATACCAGTCCCACACAGATATGAGTGACACAACATGAACACACACAACACTAATCAGCACAGCATTAACACAACATCACACTCAGGAAGTGAAGCAGTATCCCAGCAAACACACATACAGCTAATCCAACACCCACAGATGCACAAGTCTGGGACTCCCAGGTGACAACAACATGACTAGGGAACTGTGCAGCACAAACAGTAGAACTGCATATGAGCAAACATGGCTGCAAAACAATACAAGAAATTCACATATAACCAATTGGTCAACTGTCCTCAGTGGCACATTGGTCCTGTGCACAGATCAGCACCACAAAGCATAGTGTAACCAATGAACTGATGGGGAGGCACACACACTGGCTACCCAATGGAACAGCTGAAATGAGAGTGAAGTGGTGTGTACGCCAGTAGTGGAAAGGTGAGGAGTGCCCCATACAAAAATAGATGGAGTGCAGACTCACAATGGGTAGGCATCAGAAGCACAGATAGGGAATGGTATGACTCCACACCACACATGCCATAATGGAGCCAAAAAAGACCCAAGTGACAGCAATGCATGAGAAAACACACCCACAATGTCAGTGTGGCTGACCAGGGCTGCACAGTGAGCACAAACAGTATCAAGACACATGGCTGATCAACAAAACACAACACTGACTTGCCAGACACACACTCTGCATACTCACAATTGCCACCAACAACAAGTAGGTGTCCCCCAGAAGTGCAAGGACACACCAACACACTGCATAGTGCACAACATACAACTCACACATGTGCACACAGTCACAAGCACAGGGCTGACCAATCCAAACAACAGGCACTCAACTCCTGGGTGACACATGTGTGCAGTTGACATTGCTGGGGCACACACACAACAACACTACAGACAAAGTCACCCCCTTCACACTGCACACTTCATGAACACCCAAGTGCACACATTGAATTTAACCCATGTGACTAGGACACCTGGCCATCACTAGATGAGAAGCACCAACATTGCTGTGCACACATCAAGAAAGCTCACACAGACATGATGACCCTGGCCAGGCAGACTGCAATACTGTGGATAGAAACCCACTTTGTGCTGGCACTGCATACAAACATGACATGTGTACAATATAGCTAATCTGACCAAAGAGTGATCATGATAATAGTAGTCCATCACAAACCAACATTGCACCCCCAAGCCTCAGAGTCAAGAAGAACGGAAGTGCCTGTCACCTCTGTAAAACCCTGAAAAAAGTGAACCAACCCATTGGCAATGTTGAAGTGGCATACAGAGCATGTGTCACAGTAAACCATACCCACACAGAAAACGCTTTATTTACCAAGGACACTGACAATGCAGACAACAGGAGTAACTGTTTTTATTCACATATCACACAGATAGGCACCAAAAGTAGACAAGAGCAAGGCAAGTGGCCAGGACAAAGTGCAGAGTATGTCCATGAGATCCTGCACAGGGAAGGGGTAAACAGCAAGGCCAGTGGCCAGTCCAAGGTGCAAAGTATGTCCATGAGATCCTCCACAGGGAAGGGGTAAACAGCAAGGCCAGTGGCCAGTCCAAGGTGCAGAGTATGTCCATGAGATCCTGCACAGGGAAGGGGTAAACAGCAAGGCCAGTGGCCAGTCCAAGGTGCAGAGTATGTCCATGAGATCCTGCACAGGGAAGGGGTAAACAGCAAGGCCAGTGGCCAGTCCAAGGTGCAGGTGAGGTACATGAGAAGCTGCACAGGCAAGGGTCAAACATTAGTGAACAACAAGGCCAGTGGCCATGACAAAGTGCAGGTGAGGTACATGAAAAGCTGCACAGGCAAGGGTCAAACATCAGTGAACAACAAGGCCAGTGGCCATGACAAAGTGCAGGTGAGGTACATGAGAAGCTGCACAGGCAAGGGTCAAACATCAGTGAACAACAAGGCCAGTGGCCATGACAAAGTGCAGGTGAGGTACATGAGAAGCTGCACAGGCAAGGGTCAAACATCAGTGAACAACAAGGCCAGTGGCCATGACAAAGTGCAGGTGCGGTACATGAGAAGCTGCACAGGGAATTGTTAACACAGCCAGGAGCATCAAGGGCAGTGGCCAGTACAAAGTGCAGAGTAAGTACATGAGATCCAGCACTGGGAATGGGTGGTAATGTACCCTGCCATGGTCAGCAACACAGTCAGGGGGTAACAATGGGCAGTCCAGGCACCACTGTGGGAGAGACATGTGTGTGAGGGGGACTAACACTCAGACTTGGCTGTCAGTCTGACTGGGAGGTGGCTGTGTGTTGGGGACAGTTGGAGGACTGGACCGGGGAGAGAGAGGCCCAGCTGGGGTACAGCCATCAGTGGTTTGGGAAGCCTGAGGGCTGCTAGGATCAGGTGGGGTGGTGGCACATGGAGGTGGACTCATGGTGCCCTGAGACACAGTGTGTGCGGGAGATTGTGGAGGGGTGCCTTTCCACTTCTTGGGGAGTCGAAATGGCTTCCCTGTCTTGGGATTAATGCCAAGTGGTGTGTACACAACAGGCACACTCACCAAAAAAGCTGGATCATGTGCAGACAGTGGCCCTCCCTCTGGGGACATGCTGGATCCAGTGGGGTGCTTGGCCTGGCATTGCCTCTGCCCCTCCATCCCCTGTTTACCAGGTGTACCCCCTACAGTGGCCTCTTTTCCCTGCTTCACAGGGCTCTGGATGGGAGTTGATGTTGTGGGTGAATCTGCCTTTATACCCCTTTTTATGTGTACTCTTAGCAGGCACCTGTTTCTCAGTGGGCACGGAAACTGTCTGCTTGTCTTTGCGAGATGCTTTTGGGACAGATGGGTCCTTGGCTGGGGATGCCTCTGAGGCATGTGAGCCTGAGGCCTGCTTCTTTGCTTTCTGGCCCTGGGTGTCGCCTGAAGGGCTTTTGCCTCTGCGCTCTGGGTGGGGTTTAGCTTTCTGTGGGGATGGTGTCTGTGCCTTGGACCGCTTGGGCTGCAGCTGTTGTGTGCTGCGTGTGCTGTATCTTTCACTTGATGTCTGTGGTGTGTGGTCACTATCGTCAGATGTGGCCACTGGCAGGGTGGTGGCCAAAGGGACTGGAGCTGGACTCTGTGACCGTGCCAGCTGAATGGCTGCCGTCACTGCAGAGGACAGAGACTGTACAGTCCGGTGTAGCCCACCCACGCCTGAATGAATGCCCTCCATGAAAGCAACCACCTGGGCCAATTATTTGTCGTGGTCTAGGAAGGCATTGAGCAGAGCTGTCTGCTCCACACACAGCTGGCGCAAAAGGTCCACAGACTCAGCACTCATGGCAGCAGGGGGGACAGGAGCAGGGGCAGCGGTGCCTGGGGTGAAGGACACTCTTCCCTTCTTAGTGGTGTGAACACGGGCAGCAACAGTGGAAGTAGCTGGGAGGGTGAGCACTGTACGCTGTGTGGTGGACGAGGAGGCAGAGTCCCCGTTCCCTGTGCCCGCCAACATAGATGCGTCACCGCCGTCGTCAGATGACATTGAGGTTTGCGTCTCTGGCTGCGAGTCCTCAAGAAGACTCCTGTCCCCCTCCGAGGCGCTGGTCACATCCGTGTCACTGTGCTAGTGTGCAGCAGTTGTGCCAGGGGAATGTCAGGGGACGGACTGGTGTCCGTCCCCTGACATTCCGTGCCCACAGGAGATGCTGCATGAGAGAGAGAGAGATGTAGGATCAGTTCATTGGCATCAACATAACCATATGCAAGCAAAGCATTACTAAAGATGATGAAATCTCCATGTTGCACACCACCCTGTGCAGTAACATTGTGCAACCTCAATTCAAAACTTGAATTTTGCGTGGCATCATGCAAACTTGGCATAAGTCACCCATGTGATGAACACACAGCCAAATAGCCTGCCGGTGGCTCCGTGTAACCAGACACACAGATCCCTCTGAGCACACCTAGGGCCCTGAGGGGGGAAAAGATGTACCTCCCAACATGTTGCCACTGTCACATCTGGAGGCAGCAGAAGTGGCCAACACAGATACAGACTTTAACATATCAGTCCACAATGGCCATGTGCACATGCCATCCACCATGTCGTACTTTGGGGCACAACTACAGTTGCAGATTGGTGTCAGATGTGTAGTCCTCACAATTCTGACGTCAGGCAATGCACACATTGATGAAAGCACACTCAGATGATGCACTCTGCCGTTCACTTCCATGGGATGTCCCTGACTACCCCAATTTAGACAATACCAGAAGGCCACAACTCCAAATGCAATGTCAAGGGCCATTACTCCAATGACATGAGAAAGTACAGGTAGGGTAAAGGCATGACAGCTGCACCCAACATAGAGGCCACTTACAAGCCATTGCATCACACTAGCAACATCACAGAGCCCAGCACTGGCCCAGGCTTGGAACACATGCAGCCACTCACAACCAAAGTCACCCTTCCCAGGATACTCACCCCCAGCTTACTGCTGATGCTCCTTCAAATGTGCATCCAGCTCAGGCTGTGTCACAGCTAAGATGCGGGCCATGAGTGGTGTCATGCTGCGACGCGCCAATCTGCCAGCCCGAGGGATCAGTCCCAGTGTCATCTCGGCCACGTTCTTGCTCAGCCGGCAGATGTCATCCCGCCTCTTGTGACAGTGGGTGCACCGTCGGTTGGAGACACCCAGAGCCCGCACCTTGCATGCAATGGCCATCCACACGGCCTTACACTGGTGGACTTTGAGCTGTAGGCATGGGAGACAAGAGGGTGAAATAATCAGTGAAACAGTGTAATGTACCACTATCTCCCAGTACAGGAGCATGATACTGACTCATCACAACTTCACCCATATGTTTAGCAGAGACAACAATTCATCGAACATGGTACATCAGCATGTGAGAATCATACATAAATGCATGCAGGTATGGGGTGAACACAGTATCTGCCCATCTCATACCCATGCAAGATGCCAGCGAAGAAAGCTATGTGTATGCTGACCGCATCTACTATACATTTTTTGGATTACCAAGACATACATGACATCTCAATATATGTTTGTGTGAAGACTCACTGTGTCCAACACTTCACAGCCTTCAATGTACTTGCCCTGTGAATGGCTCACTGTGTCATGGAGGTCACATTGAGGGACATGATCTTACAAACCCACACCCTTCTCACAAGGTCAGTCGTGCGCAATCTACATGGCTGAGATGGCTCATTGATGGAGAGTCCAGAAAAAACCACACATTTAACACTCTGTACATTCAGTGATGTGTACTTGTCAGATTGGGCGGTGACTGTGCAGGCCAGGTGGGGTCACACTGAGGTCCAACGTGGGGCATCTTAATTGTTACATGAAGGGACAATTTGGAAACACAAACAGTGCCTACACATGCTGGTGGAAATGGAAGGGTCTGCGCACAATAGTGCGGCAATCTGCTGTGTCATAGGTGAATGACCAACAAGAGCGTCACCCTCGGGTATTGAGGTCCTGAGCGTAGTGCTGAACAGGAGATGAGGCACATATTGAGTCAGAAACAATTCCATCACTACCCTCTGGACAACAACCCTAGCTAAGGCCACAGATGGGCCTGTGCAGGACATCAGGGACCCACACAGCCATTCACACAAGCAATCACTGTCCTGACTCCTGCATTACAAACTTGCTGCGTCACTGTATGGCTGACAAGACAATACATGTCCCTCCAATCTGGATGTGCAGGCAGGTAAACGTGTGGAATAGGCTAAACACCCCTTTCCCCTGGAGACAGCATGCTAGGCAGAGCATGACACAACCCCACACTCTCAGGCACATACTGCAGCAGATCCACTTCGTGTGTGCCCCCCTTGCACTCTCACTCCCACTCTGGAAGACTTACCACAACATTTGGTGCACCATACAGCCTTGGATACTGTTTGAGCACCTCGTAAACCAGGACCTCCAGCTCCTCGGTGGTGAAGGGACTGGCACAGATCTTGTCAGTCCTCGCCATCACTGTGGCCAGGAGACAGCAACAGCAGCAGTTGGTGGTGAGGGGTGGCGGGCAGCATTCCCTGGAGACAGCAGCAGCAGCAGTTGGTGTTGAGGAGTGGCAGGCAGCAGTCCCTAGAGACAGCAGCAGCAGTTGGTGTTGCGGGCAGGCGGGCAGCAGTCCCTGGAGACAGCAGCAGCAGTCTGTGTTGAGTGGCGGCAGGCAGCAGGCTGTGTGAGCTGTGGAAATGTGAGGTTCTTCCCCTCACATATATAGCCCCCTGGGGTAGTTTCAGTGATTCCTAGATGCTGCAATTGGTGTTCCAGGTCAGCCTTTTTCAAATGCATCCAATGACCTTCTCCGCGGTGGCGGAGCACGCCTACCGCGATTTTCAAAATTGCATTAAGCTGTGAGAAGTTGGCCTGGTATATGCTGTCCACTAATTATAGTGGGCACCTTGCACCAGTCCAAACAACCCCTTATTGGAGATAGGTTAAAGACAACCTTTATTGAAAGCTATCCTAGTGGTAGCTAAGGAGAGCAGCCTTCAGGCTAAGTCTTGAAGGAATGTAAAGCAGCTTGTTTTACCAGTCTATAATCTCTTGAGTGACCAAATGAAAGAGGACCACACCAGGTATATATTCAAAATATATGTATTTATTACTAAACACACCCCTCTAGTCTCTTTATGAGGCTAGAGTTCGAAGTACATAAGTTATAAGTTATTTAAACACAGTAATAGCACAAATACACATTTGGGCCCTAGGGGCGTACCAAACCATATACCAATAAAGTGGTATAAGAACCACGACTGAGCTAGACACTAGGCCTAGAGCCTGTAGAAGTGCTTGGACCACAAGGAACCACCCAAGGTAGTGACACAGGGGACCCACGGGGGACGCGTGCAGTGTATAAACACAGCCGCGAATCGCCGTTAACTTCTATGGGGAAAGTCGCGGTTAGGAATTTAAAGAAAAGGGACACTTAAAGAAGGACTTGGAGCAAACCCTTTGAGAACTAGGTCGTTCTAGAGTCTCTACCCACGGGAGCACCGGAGTACTCGTGTTACCTCACCCAGGGAAGCCGGGTGCATAGGTGCCTTTCGGGGTCGGGTTTCGTCGTCGATTTGAATGGCGATCTGCTCAAAGTGCTGCTGGCGATCAAGTGAAAAGTGTCCGGGTGGATCCAAGGGTGGATCGGAGATCTGAAGAACCTGAAAGCAGAGGGGACAGAGTCTGGGTCACTAG
Source organism: Calotriton arnoldi (assembly GCA_963921515.1). Lineage (NCBI taxonomy): Eukaryota > Metazoa > Chordata > Amphibia > Caudata > Salamandridae > Calotriton > Calotriton arnoldi. Next base: position 256,317 of record CAWUFW010014058.1, read on the forward strand.
CCAGTGACCAGGAAGGCGATGAGCAGATGCCCACCGATGTCGGATGCTTCAGGTTGGTTGACGGTCATCTTGTCTCTGCAGCCATGAGGTCCAGGAGGTGTTGCCGGTGACCAGGAGCAGGATTCAGGCTGGTACACAATGTCTGTCGAGTGCTGAGGTGTCAGCGACCGGATTGGACCCAACAGGCCTTGGCAATGGCAACTCTCTATGAAGATGAAGATTGACGATGGTGCAGATCAGCAAGGTCTGAGGAACTCACCCAGCAAAGGTAAGTGAGGGCAAGCCTGGAGCAACCAGGGAGCCCAAATAGAAAAGGATTGGCCTTCGTGAAGGGCTACTAGCCCACGGACTAGCGACTGTGAAGGAGCCTCGAGACGATGCACGTGGAGCTGGCTCACAGGACACTCGTAGAGTGGAGGCCAGTGATCTTCGGTGCAGTCAGTGCTGGAGGCTGGGGCTACTCGGAGCCCAAAGCACGATTTCGTGGGAGACCCATAAGAGGATGCACTTGCAAATGTGTGCGGTGTCCAGGGGTCACGGTTCCACGTTACCCACGACAGCTATGGGCCTCAGCTTTGCTGGGGACTCAGGGCAGCCTCGGGGAAGTCTGGAAATCTACCTCTGGTGATGCAAAGACTTCGGCGTCCGACGGGAGCTTCAGCGATGCAGACCGGACAATTGCTTCTTTGGTGCCTGCCAAGCAGGGGAGTCACTCCTTGACCCCAAGGGAGATTCTTCTGTCCTCTAATCTTCAAGTAGAGCGTCGAAGGTCCAGGATTCTGTGTCAGAGTTTCGTCCAGGGATAATCTAAAGTCCTAAGGACTGGGGCCCTATACTTATACTAAGTTTAGGGGTTGGACTTACTCTGTGGTCCCACCTATGGGTGGGTCAAGGCAGAGGGGTGGCTACACCCCTTTCCCTTTGTCCAGTTCGCGCCAAAGCAGGGGTTGGAAGCCCCTGATCCGGTTTGAACTGGGGTATGCACAGGGACACCAAATGTGCCCCCAGTGCAGGACTTCAAAGCACCCGAGAGTGCTCCCGCCCAGCCCCAATACACACTATCCTGTCTGGGGAGGTGGTTACGCCTCCCTGCGACAGGAAACCTATTGTCCAGGCCTCCCCTGCCGGAGTTTCGGTCAGCAGCAGGAGGCCAGACTTGTGTCTGTGGCAGCAGCATCCATTGTGTGATGCCAGGGCTTTAGAAAGAAGTTACCGGGCAAGCCAGTGTGTACATGTCTCTCCCTCTAGAAGGGTGGAATGCTACCCCCGCCGCCAGAATTGCCGGCGGGGATAGTATTCCAAGATGTTTGACACCAAACACGACATGTTTCCGTGCAGCCATCCCAAAGTTAGCATTTAACGCGAGGTTATAATGCGCTTAAGAGTATATGGTCAGGCTGCACTACAAACAGCATCAGAGAAGGGTCTCCGACTGCTGCAGAGGGGCCCTGCTCATGCAGGGGCACCCTCTCACATAGGAACCATGCACTCTGCATTCAGGATTGACAAGGCCTGCCATAGGAGTGACTTATAGGTTTATATGTGTGTAGGTATGTAGTGATATAGGTAACCTATATCACAGTATGGGGTGCATGCACCACCTTACCCAGGCTGCAGTAGCAGACCTGTGGTGTCATTTTGGATGGCCTTCCAGGGGTGGCATAATACATGCTGCAGCCCCTGGTAGGCCTCTGAGGTACCTATGCCCTGGGTACATAGTATACCATATACTAGGGACTTATAAGGGCACTCCAGATTCCAATCAGAGATGTGCCTAAGGCACATGGAAACCATTTTAGAGAGGAAGCAGCTAGGCTGGGGTTCTGATTAGCAGGGCCCCAGCCAGACTAAGGTCGAAAAACAGTGAAGCATCAGCAGAAAGTGGGGGTACCCATGTGAAGCAGATCCTACTCTCCTACACAACCCCCCCCAAATGTAGGTACATTAAACTAACCTTGACCAGTTGAGTCTTCATGTTCTAAGTGGAAGTACCTAGAGAGTCCATCTGCATTGGCATGGTTACTCCCAGGTCTATGTTCCACTGTGAAGTCCATCCCCTGTAGGGAAATGGACCACCTAAGCAGTTTGGGGTTTTCACCCTTCATTTGTTTTAGCCATAAGAGGGGCTTATGGTCTGTTTGAACAAGGAAGTGAGTACCAAACAAGTATGGCCTCAACTTCTTCAGAGCCCAGACCACAGCAAAGGCCTCCCTCTCAATGGCTGACCAACGTTTCTCACTAGGGGTCAGCCTTCTGCTAATGAAAGCTACTGGCTGATCCTGACCTTCTTCATTCAATTGTGACAGTACAGCCCCTACCCCCAATTCAGATGCATCAGTTTGAACAATGAACTTCTTGGAGTAATCAGGACTCTGTAGAATGGGAGCAGTGCACATGGCCTGCTTCAGGTCATCAAATGCCTTTTGACAGCTAACTGTCCACTGAACCTTTTTGGGCATTTTCTTGGAAGTTAAGTCATTCAAGGGTGTCACTATTGATCCATACCCTTTGACAAATCTCCTATAGTACCCAGTCAGGCCTAAGAAGGCTCTCACCTGAGTCTGGGTAGTTGGAGCAGTCCAGTCCATGATGGTCTGGATCTTGCTCTGCAGTGGTTGAACCTGGCCTCCACCCACAAGGTGGCCCAGGTACACAACCTGACTCTGCCCTATCTGGCACTTGGTGGCCTTGATAGTCAGGCCTGCCTTTTGCAGGGCCTGTAAAACATTTCTGAGGTGGACCAGGTGATCCTCCCAGGTGGAGCTAAAGACAGCAATATCATCTAGATATGCTGCACTATAGGCTTCCAGGCCTGTAAGGACTGTATTCACCAACCTCTGAAAAGTGGCAGGTGCATTCTTCAGACCAAAGGGCAACACCACAAATTGATAATGCCCACTAGGGGTTGAGAATGCTGTCTTTGGCTTTGCATCATCAGCTAGTCTGATCTGCCAGTAGCCAGCTGTCAGGTCAAATGTGCTTAGATACTTGGCTGAGGCCAAAGTGTCTATGAGCTCATCTGCCCTAGGTATTGGATGGGCATCAGTCCTAGTGACTGCATTGAGACCCCTGTAGTCCACACAAAACCTCATCTCTCTTTTCCCACCACTGGTGTGAGGTTTTGGCACAAGGACCACTGGACTAGCCCAAGGGCTATCTGAGGGTTCAATAACTCCCAAATCCAACATTTTCTGGACTTCTGTCCTGATACAGTCCCTGACATGGTCAGGTTGCCTATAAATCTTATTTTTAATAGGCAGTCTGTCCCCAGTGTCCACTTCATGAGTGCACCAGGTGGTCTGACTTGGAGTCAGTGAGAACATGTGTCTGAACTGATTGAGCACCTGTCTACAATCAGTTTGCTGCTGGGTAGTGAGGCTGCCTGCCAAGGCTACACCATCTACTGACCCATCGTCAGGGTTCTGTGAGAGCAGGTCAGGGAGTGGGTCACTCTCTTCCTCCTGTCCCTCATCAGTAGCCATGAGCAAGCCCATGTCTGCCCTGTCCACATATGGTTTCAACCTGTTGACATGGAGAACCCTGTGGGGACTCCTGGGTGTTCCTAGGTCTACTAAGTAGGTAACCTCACCCTTCTGTTCAACAATAGTATGGGGTCCACTCCATTTATCTTGGAGAGCTGCTGGGGCCACTGGCTCCAACACCCACACCTTCTGTCCTGGCTGGTAAACAGTCAGTACAGCCTTTTGCTCATGCCAAGCTTTCTGAAGTTCCTGGCTAGCCTCAAGGTTTTTAGTTGCCTTTTTCATATACTCAGCCATCCGGGAGCGGAGACCAAGTACGTAGTCCACTATGTCTTGCTTTGGGGGCTTGAGAGGTAACTCCCATCCTTCCTTCACCAAGCACAATGGACCCCTGACAGGGTGACCAAACAAAAGTTCAAAAGGGCTGTAGCCAACCCCTTTTGAGGCACCTCCCTGTATGCAAATAAAAGGCAGGGCAAGAGAATGTCCCATCTTCGCCTAAGCTTTTCTGGGAGCCCTTTAATCATGCCCTTCAAGGTTTTGTTGAATCTCTCAACTAAACCATTGCATTGTGGGTGATAGGGTGTGGTGAACTTGTAAGTCACTCCACACTCCTTCCACATTGCTTTTAAGTAACCAGACATAAAGTTTGCACCCCTGTCTGATACAACCTCCTTAGGAAAGCCCACTCTTGAGAAAACTCCCAGGAGGGCCCTTGCCACCACAGGTGCTGTAGTGGTCCTAAGGGGAATAGCCTCTGGGTACCTGGTGGCATGATCCACTACCACCAGGATAAACCTGTGCCCAGATGCTGTTTGGGGATCCATGGGACCAACAATGTCAATCCCCACCCTTTCAAAGGGAACCCCCACCACAGGTAGTGGTATCAGGGGGCCTTTGTAGTGCCACCTGCCTTGCCACTGGCCTGGCAGGTTACACAGGAGCGACAAAACTCCTTGGTGTCTTCAGACATGTGGGGCCAGTGAAAGTGAGGGACAATTCTGTCCCAAGTCTTGTTCTGGCCCAGGTGACCTGCTAAGGGAATATCATGGGCTAGGGTCAATAGGAAGCCCCTGAACTTCAGAGGTATAACCAACCTCCTGGTGGCACCAGGCTTGGGGTCTCTACACTCTGAGTACAGGAGTCCATCATCCCAATACACTGTATGGGGACCACTAGCTTTCCCAGCAGCCTCAGCAGCAGCTTGCTGTCTGAGGGGTTCAAGAGAGGGGCAGCTCTGCTGCTCCTGGCTCAGATCTGCCCTGGAAGGGCCCCCTGTCCCCAAGAACTCAACCTGGTCAGGTTCAAGCTCCTCTGGGACAGTTCCTTCCTCAGGACTGAGATCATCCCCCTCAAGGGACTGATCTTCCTTCTGAGCCAAGGGGGAAGGCACTGCCTTTACTCTACTACTCCTCCTCTTGGAAGGCACTTGGTCCATTATTCCAGAATCCAAGGCCTGTTCAGTGCTAGACATTTTGGCTTGTGACCTGGTCACAGCAAACACATCTGCAGGGATGCCCAGCATTTCTGCATGGGTCCTGAGCTCCACTTCTGCCCAAGCTGAAGTTTCTAAGTCATTGCCAAGCAAGCATTCAACTGGTAGGTCTGCACTTACCACAACCTTCTTAAGGCCAGTTACCCCTCCCCAGGAGAAGTTAACAACTGCCAGAGTATGGTCTGTTCTGACATTGCTAGCATTGGTCACTTGGTACATCTCACCAAGTATAACTTGCCCAGGATTCACAAGGTCTTGTGTCACCATGGTGACACTTGCCCCTGTGTCCCTAAATGCCAAAGCCTCTCGTCCATTGATTAAGGGCTGTTGTCTGTACTTGCCCAGATTACTGGGACTCATAGAGGAGGTCATATCCATGCCTCCATCACAGACTAAAACAGCCTGAGTGAGTTCTCTGACTAGGTCAGAGCCCATCTCAGTACCCAGGGTCAACCCTACTAAATCCTTGGCTGTAGTACTCCCACCACCAACTGTAACTGTACTAGGGGGAACAGGTGCCTTAGGGGCATTGGTGGGGGCTGGAGTAGAGTCTTTGGACTTGGTGCAATCACTGGTCCAGTGGGTCTTTTGCTTACAGACCTTGCACCATGGTTTCCTTTGGCCTTTCCCTTTGTTAGACTGTGAATCCCCACCTGAAGAAGATTTTTGGGGGCCTTGTGAAGACTTCTGGTCTTTACCCTTCTCCCCACCCTTATCAGAGTTCTTAGAATCTTGCTTCTTAGGGTCACCACCTTGGTTCTGTACCTTCTGCCTCACCCTGGTTCTGACCCATTTGTTTGCCTTCTTTCCCAATTCTTGGGGAGAGGTCAGATCAGAGTCCACCAGGTACTGATGCAACAGCTGATTTTGACAGTTATTAAGAATCTGCTCCCTCATTATCAGATTGTACAATCCTGTGAAGTCACACACCTTACTGCCCATCAACCAGCCTTCCAGAGCCTTAGCAGAACAATCCACATAGTCTACCCAGTCTTGAGTCTGTGCTTTTTGGGCATCTCTGAACTTTAACCTGTATTGTTCAGTTGTTAGGCCAAACCCATCAATAAGAGCACTCTTCAAGACTTTGTAATTGTCAGCATCCTCTTCTCTTACAGTGAGGAGCTTGTCTCTACCTTTGTCTGCAAAGGAGAGCCACAAGATTGCTGCCCACTGCTCCTGAGGGACCCTCTGTACTTTACAGGCCCTCTCTAGAGCAGTTATCCATTTGTGGATGTCATCCCCACTCTGGTAGGGAGGGACAATCTTGCTCAGGTTTCTATGGTCATAAGACCTTTCCCTATCTTTAGGGATATTGCTGCCACCATGGGACCCCAGTCCCAACTTTTTTCTCTCTCTGTAGAGATCTAGGGACTCCCTGTCTAGAGCCAATTGCTGCTTTCTGAGTTCAAGCTGGGCTTGCTCATACTGAATCAGCTTCTTTCTCCTCTCATGAGAGGATTCCCTCCTATGAGAGGAGACAGAGGTCCCTACTGAGGTGTCAGAGTGGTTAGACTCCTGAGAAGGAGATCTAGACCTTCTAGGCACACTCACAATCCTTCCTGGGGGGACAAAGTGGAGGTCATTCTGATCCTCCTCTTCCTCTTCCACAGAAGGGATTGGGTTTTCCAGGTCAAGGTCATTGTCACCTTCCTGGTCAGTTCCAGAGGGGGGGTTGGGGGTGTTGCTACCCCTGGCCCCATCCTCATCTTCTGCCCCACCCTCTGCACCTAACCCTTCAGACCCTAGGGGTCTGCTGAGATCATCAGCCAGTAACATCTCTCTCAGATGTTGGGTGCTGGCACTCTGGCCTGTCTTCAATTTCCTAACATTGCATAATGCTCTCAATTCCAAGAATGGGAGTGTATCATACTTGGAGGGAAGAAGCCCAGTGGCTTCTGGCAAGGACTCTCTGGGTCCTGGCTTTGAAGACATTACTAGTGTGGTGTGGTGTATGCACTACCTACTCTAGTGTGGCCTAATAAACTCTCTTGAGTTGTAGAAAGGGTGTGCTATCCCTTAACACACAACTCTAAGTTCAGTAGAACTTACTGTATACTAAACTTAATTTATATGTACCTTAGGTACCTTTAGTGGTTTTCAGTTGATCAATTCAATTGAGATTATCTGGTAAAACAATAGCAAGCTGGAATCCCACACGCTGCACACCAATGTGAGAAGTTGGCCTGGTATATGCTGTCCACTAATTATAGTGGGCACCTTGCACCAGTCCAAACAACCCCTTATTGGAGATAGGTTAAAGACAACCTTTATTGAAAGCTATCCTAGTGGTAGCTATGGAGAGCAGCCTTCAGGCTAAGTCTTGAAGGAATGTAAAGCAGCTTGTTTTACCAGTCTATAATCTCTTGAGTGACCAAATGAAAGAGGACCACACCAGGTATATATTCAAAATATATGTATTTATTACTAAACACACCCCTCTAGTCTCTTTATGAGGCTAGAGTTCGAAGTACATAAGTTATAAGTTATTTAAACACAGTAATAGCACAAATACACATTTGGGCCCTAGGGGCGTACTAAACCATATACCAATAAAGTGGTATAAGAACCACGACTGAGCTAGACACTAGGCCTAGAGCCTGTAGAAGTGCTTGGACCACAAGGAACCACCCAAGGTAGTGACACAGGGGACCCACGGGGGACGCGTGCAGTGTGTAAACACAGCCGCGAATCGCCGTTAACTTCTATGGGGAAAGTCGCGGTTACGAATTTAAAGAAAAGGGACACTTAAAGAAGGACTTGGAGCAAACCCTTTGAGAACTAGGTCGTTCTAGAGTCTCTACCCACGGGAGCACCGGAGTACTCGTGTTACCTCACCCAGGGAAGCTGGGTGCATAGGTGCCTTTCGGGGTCGGGTTTCGTCGTCGATTTGAATGGCGATCTGCTGCAAAGTGCTGCTGGCGACCAAGTGAAAAGTGTCCGGGTGGATCCAAGGGTGGATCGGAGATCTGAAGAACCTGAAAGCAGAGGGGACAGAGTCTGGGTCACTAGCCAGTGACCAGGAAGGCGATGAGCAGATGCCCACCGATGTCGGATGCTTCAGGTTGGTTGATGGTCGTCTTGTCTCTGCAGCCACGAGGTCCAGGAGGCGTTGTCGGCAACCAGGAGCAGGATTCGGGCTGGTACACAATGTCTGTCGAGTGCTGAAGTGTCGGCGACCGGATTGAACCCAACAGGCCTTGGCAACGGCAAGTCTCGATGAAGATGAAGATTGACGATGGTGCAGACCAGCAAGGTCTGAGGAACTCACCCAGCAAGGGTAAGTGAGGGCAAGCCTGGAGCAACCAGGGAGCCCAAGTAGAAAAGGATTGGCCTTCGTGAAGGGCTACTAGCCCACGGACTAGCGACCGCGAAGGAGCCTCGAGACAATGCACATGGAGCTGGCTCACAGGACACTCGTGGAGTGGAGGCCAGTGATCTTCGGTGCAGTCGGTGCTGCAGGCTGGGGCTACTCGGAGCCCAAAGCACGACTTCGTGGGAGACCCAGAAGAGGATGCACTTGCAAATGCGTGCGGTGTCCAGGGGTCATGGTTCCACGTTACCCACAACAGCTACGGGCCTCAGCTTTGCTGGGGACTCAGGGCAGCCTCGGGGAAGTCTGGAAATCCACCTCTGGTGATGCAAAGACTTCGGCGTCCGACGGGAGCTTCAGCGATGCAGACCGGACAATTGCTTCTTTGGTGCCTGCCAAGCAGGGGAGTCACTCCTTGACCCCAAGGGAGATTCTTCTGTCCTCTAATCTTCAAGTAGAGCGTCGAAGGTCCAGGATTCTGTGTCAGAGTTTCGTCCAGGGATAATCTAAAGTCCTAAGGACTGGCGTCCTATACTTATACTAAGTTTAGGGGTTGGACTTACTCTGTGGTCCCACCTATGGGTGGGTCAGGGCAGAGGGGTGGCTACACCCCTTTCCCTTTGTCCAGTTCGTGCCAAAGCAGGGGCTGGAAGCCCCTGATCCGGTTTGATCTGCGGTATGCACAGGGACACCAAATGTGCCCCCAGTGCAGGACTTCAAAGCACCCGAGAGTGCTCCCGCCCAGCCCCAATACACACTATCCTGTCTGGGGAGGTGGTTACGCCTCCCTGCGACAGGAAACCTATTGTCCAGGCCTCCCCTGCCGGAGTTTCAGTCAGCAGCAGGAGGCCAGACTTGTGTCTGTGGCAGCAGCATCCATTTTGTGATGCCAGGGCTTTAGAAAGAAGTTACCGGGCAAGCCAGTGTGTACATGTCTCTCCCTCTAGAAGGGTGGAATGCTACCCCCGCCACCAGAATTGGCGGGGGTAGTATTCCAAGATGTTTGACACCAAACACAACATGTTTCCGTGCAGCCATCCCAAAGTTAGCATTTAACGCGAGGTTATAATGCGCTTAAGAGTATATGGTCAGGCTGCACTACAAACAGCATCAGAGAAGAGTCTCCGACCGCTGCAGAGGGGCCCTGCTCATGCAGGGGCACCCTCTCACATAGGAACCATGCACTCTGCCTTCAGGATTGACAAGGCCTGCCATAGGAGTGACTTATAGGTTTATATGTGTGTAGGTATGTAGTGATATAGGTAACCTATATCACAGTAAGGGGTGCATGCACCACCTTACCCAGGCTGCAGTAGCAGACCTGTGGTGTCATTTTGGATGGCCTTCCAGGGGTGGCATAATACATGCTGCAGTCCCTGGTAGGCCTCTGAGGTACCTATGCCCTGGGTACATACTATACCTTATACTAGGGACTTATAAGGGCACTCCAGATTCCAATCAGAGATGTGCCTAAAGCACATGGAAACCATTTTAGAGAGGAAGCAGCTAGGCTGGGGTTCTGATTAGCAGGGCCCCAGCCAGACTAAGGTCGAAAAACAGTGAAGCAGCAGCAAAAAGTGGGGGTACCCATGTGAAGCAGATCCTACTCTCCTACATAAGCTACCGTGATTGCGGTTCCCATTGGCTGAAAGGGCATGGTCCATGGCGGTGACACACCGCAGGGGACAGGCGGGTGCTACCGCGGTGGTGCATCTTTCAATTGCATCCAATGACCGGCCCCAAGGTGGCGGAGCACGCCTACCGCGATTTTCAAAATTGCATTAGGCTACAGCAATTGCGGTTCCCATTGGCTGTAAGGGCATGGTCCATGGCGGTGACACACCGCAGGGGCCGGGCGGTAGCTACCGCGATTTGGGTGCCATACACTGCAATGAATGACTGTGATTTGGCTGGCGGAGCATGCCAACCGCCATTTTGCAATACTCATATGCCTATCAGTACCGCAAGTGTGGCTTTGGCATTGGCGGTGACACACCGCTGGTGCCAGGCGGTAGCTACCGCGATTTGGGTGCCATACACTGCAATGAATGACCGTGATTTGGCTGGTGGAGCATGCCAACCGCCATTTTGCAAGACTCATATGCCTATCAGTACCGCGAGTGTGGCTTTGGCATTGGCGGTGACACACCGCTGGTGCCAGGCGGTAGCTACCACGATTTGGGTGGCATACACTGCAATGAATGACCGTGATTTGGCTGGCGTAGCATGCCAACCGCCATTTTGCAAGACTCATATGCCTATCAGTACCGTGAGTGTGGCTTCGGCATTGGCGGTGACACACCGCTGGTGCCAGGCAGTAGCTACAGCGATTTGGGTGCCATACATTGCTATGAGTGACCGTGAATTGGGTGGCGGAGCACTTTGACAGCACCTATGGACACATCATGCTGTGTCAATGGCCAATGGGCAGTTATCAACAGTGCACAGTGGCCACATGATTAATGGCACATCATTGTGCACACAATGCCATATTAACATTTAGCCCACTGCTGACTACACATGCCATGTTTGTGTATGTGATTTAGAACATTGGCATGTACTCCCTCACATGTCACTTGTGATATTGATGGGCATGTACACCGAACAGAGTTGTGATGGACTTTCCAACGGGTACACATGTCAATTTGTGAAAGGGCAGAGAAAATCCCAGTGATGTATGTCTCAATGAACAATGTGCATATTAGACTGTCTACTGTTCTTGGCTCAGGCACACACTTGTTGTTTACGCACAGACTGTGCTCATTGTGTTGTCGATGTGTGCCCTGTGCAACTTACGCCTGAAGATGTGGCAGGTACAGCAGCTAGGTATGAGACAGTAGTGTTGCAGTTTCACACATATGCTGTTTGAAATACTCTCAGGGCTGATCATGCTAGATGTGGCCATATCCCTTTGTGCATTCTCATAGTCAGATATTGTTTTGTAGGTACTTGCTGTGTGAAAGGGGACAAGTGTACGAGTAGTATAGCTGAAGGTGTCCCTACATGTAAGGTGGTCTGCAACTCAAATGTGATGACAGTCATTGTTGGCGTTGTGTCAGTCAAAATGTAAGATGTGGTACACATCTCATGGTATATTGCATTGACATGTGTCCCCTTTCATCTCAACTAGGAGGAGACCAAATCTGCATTATCCCTACACAGTGCTGGCAGACATGGAGAATGAGGAGATCATCTGGAAATTCCATCTGGATAGAGCCACTCTACAAACCCTATGTTCTATGTTCGAGCCCCACCCTGCAACCTCGCAGGACATATCCGGGTGCTTTCACCCCAACAACGAAGGTGATTGCGGGCCCGCATTTTTTTGCAACTGGATCATTCCAGAACACGGTGGCCAGCACAGGTGGGATGTCGCAACCGATGTTCAGCATGGTGCTATGGGATGCCCTGTCCGCTCTGTTATACAAGGACAGATATATACATTTCCCCAGGAGGCATGAGTTGGTGGGTGTTAAGGGTGACTTTTATGCCCTTGGGCACATCCTCCATGTTGTTGGTGCCATTGATTGCACACATGTTGGGCTGGTTCCACCACAGGCACATGAGCACGTCTACAGGAATCGAAAACATTTCCATTCCATCAACGTGCAAGTGGTGTGCCAGGCGGACATGATCATCCCGCACGTGTGTGCCAAATTTCCAGGCTCCGCCCATGACTCTTACATCATGCAGAACAGCATCGTGCCCCAGCTGATGGCTAATCTGCTTCCTGAGCGGGCATGGATTGTGGGTGAGTATGCAGAGTCAATTAGCGTGCTGTGTGTGTGACATGCTGTCATCTGCCACAGTTGTTTTACAAAGTAGGTCTGTTAATCTCACACCTAGGTGACTCTGCATATCCCAACCATCCTTGGTTGCTGAGCCCACTGCCCAATCCCCAGACACCGGCTGAAGTCCGCTACAACGATGCCCATGGGAGGACCCGTTGTGTGGTGGAGCGGACTTTTGGTCTCCTCAAGTCACGGTTTCGCTGCCTGGACAAGACCAGAGGTGCCCTCATGTACTCGCCCCAAAAGGTGTGCCAGATCGTTATAGCATGCTGCATGCTCCACAACCTTGCCTTGAGCAAGGACATCCTCCTGCTCCTGGACGGTGATGAGCAGCCAAGGCCCCCGCCTGCAAACCAACCCATGTCCAGTGACGAGGATAGTGGAGAGGAGGAAGGTGTTGACCTGCGGCGACAGCTCATCAACTGCTACTTCACTTGAAGGTGAGTGACAATGTACAATGGACCCATTGTGTGATGATGTCGCTGTTGTTGGCAAGGTGTGTGTCAGCTTTGTGACTGCAGCCGGTTGTTGACTCAATGGTGGCTGACAATGTTTCTGGGACAGGGTCATTTCGCACATCTACAGGATGTTTATGTCAGCACTGTCGCTTATTGTAATGTGTGCAGATTTGAGTATCTTGATGACAAGTGTTGAGGGATGGCTGTGATGCCAACACCTGACTAGTGAATATTGTTCTGTTCTGTTTTCCTAGGTCCCTTCAGCCTCTCCTTGCCAACAAACATTCCATACTCCAAATACTTGGTAATCATGGTGAAGACTGCACTTCCTGGAATAAACACGGAGCTGACACACGACATGTGTGTGTAAGGAGTGTTTATTTACAATGGGGACATGTGAGGGTGGGTGAATATTTACAATAAGGTGGTTATTGATGCAGTGAGTTGTCAGTTATGGTACATGAGACAATCAAGTAGTCACCACATTGATGTGGTGACCCAGTCCAACAGACAGATGCCATTCACAAGGCAGTGTGGGTAAGGACAGTCCAGAAAGTCAATGCAGTATTGAAGAGTGAGGCCATCATGGCTGGCTCCGTGACTGGCGTTTAGCAGGTGCTTTGCCACGGGTTACTCCCAGAGATTTCTTTGGATGGCCCCTTGGTCGTTTTGCGGGGGCCCTCTGCTGCAGGGCCATTGGCGTCTGAGGACTCACCCCTCTCTGTGGCCGCAGGGGTGGATGGTGAACTGTCATCCTGCAGCCCACCAGAGTGAGCTGGAGGTGTTGGTTGTGGCGCAGGCCTGTCCTTCAGTACCGCCACTAGCTGGCCCAAGAGGTCCACAATTTGTCCCATGCGGCTGTCCATGGACCTCATCAGCAGGAGGAGGAGCTCGCGTGAATCTTCCTCAGTCCGGCCCGTTCATCCATGGGCCCGTTCATAGGCCCCAATGACTCTGTTGATGTTGTCCATGGCTTCGGTCACAGTGTACGGTTGTCTATGTCTGATCCTTGTCCTCCCACCTGCCCTGCTGCCACGGACCTGTTAACTCACCACTGTAGACACACGCATCCTGTCCCTGTCCTCCTCAGTTGGTGGTGGTGCTGGGAGGGTGTTGCAGGCAGCACTGGTGGTGGTGGTTGAGGACGCACAGGTGATTACAGCAGGGGGCTGCAGAGAAGTTATTGTTGCAGCAGATGTGGTAGGGGGGACAATGGGGTCCTGGGACCTGTTGCGCCCTGGCACACCAGATGGGCCGGCTTCAAACTTCTCATCCAAAGAATCCAGGGAGTCAACATCCGAGAGTCCATGTTGCGGGGGGTGAGACTGGCTCTGCAGGTTGCTGTTGTTGTCCTCTGCAGTCAGTTCTTGGTCACCTGTGGGAAAGAGGGAAGATAGTCATTGAGGTGCACCCCTCAAGCTTGGTGTTAGATGTACCTTATTCACAGTTCATACACAACACAGTTTACTAGTTGTCACATTGTTTGTCTGCACACTACTGTGCATCCTGACATGATGTGGCAGGACATGCATTGCTTGTCCATGGTGTGACATGTCAATACATGCAATGCGCAACGTGCATAGTTTGTGATTACAAGGACATGTTGTCATCTGACGACCAGCGCCACAACAATTTAATGTGAAGCGTCTTTGTTGATCACTCTGCCTGGCAGAGGTTACATCTGAGCATGGACTGGCCATTGTTATCTCATGCATACCTTTGTCATGTCATGTGAAAATCTCAAATTGTACTGCCGACCATGCTTTCTTTGTTCTCATATGGTCATTGATGCTCTGGCCCCATGGCACTTACACATGGCATTCAGTGCTCTGCATTATTGTGCAGCGACTTTCATCAACATGTGAATTGGTGAGTCACACTTTGGTTGTTGTGACTGTTACATTCGCTTGGCTGGCTGCACACTGTAAGTGGCAATAAGATCTGTGTGAATTTTGGTGTGTTGAGAGTGCTGGTGTTGTCATATGGCAACATGCTTTTTGAGAGGAATGGCTGGGTGCATGCACTGTCTACTTATCTATTCTGTTTTGACATTTGGGTGGATTTTGTGACACATCTCTCTGTGTGTGTGGTGGAGGGCTACATCCTGCTCAGGGGTGGAACAAGAGAGCATAAGATGGCTACCTACCTGTTAGGTGAAGGTGTACAATGCAATGGCTGCCACATGCTTCTGGGTGGGGGGAGTGCTCCATCCTTCTCAGGGGTGGGAAAGAGGTGCATGGTGGGAGTTGTGGTACAGGCCTCCTACCCCCAAACAGCCCTCGCTGGGAAGATGGCTACCTACCTGTTAGGTGAAGGTGAACAATTCAATGGCTGCCACATGCTTCTGGGCGGGGAGGAGTGCTCCATCCTGCTCAGGGGTGGGACATGGGTGCATGGTGGGAGTTGTGGTGAGGCCTCCCACCCCCAAACAGCCCTCCCTGGGAAGATGGCTACCTACCTGTTAGGAGAAGGTGAACAATGTAATGGCTGACACATGTTGGGGGGGAGTGTTCCATCCTGCTGATCTTTGGGACAAGAGGGCCTGGTGGGAGTTGTAGTGCTGGCTTCCCACCCACAAACACCCCTTCCTGTTAAGATGGCTACCTACCTGTTAGGTGAAGGTGAGCAATGCAATGTCTGACACATGCTTCTGGCTGGGGGGAGTGGTCCATCCAGCTCAGGGGTAGGACAGGGGTGCCTGGTGGGAGTTGTATTGCAGGCCTCACACCCCCAAACAGCCCTCCCTGGGAAGATGGCTACCTACCTGTTAGTTGAGGGTGAACCATACAATGGCTGCCACATGCTTCTGGGTGGGGGGGTGCTCCATCTGCTATGGGGTGGGAAAGGGGTGCATGGTGGGAGTTTTGGGGCATGCCTCCCACCCCCAAACAGCCCTCCCTGAGAAGATGGCTACCTACCTGTTAGGTGAAGGTGAACAATGTAATGGCTGCCACATGCTTCTGGGTGGGGGGGGTGCTCCATCCTGCTCAGGGGTGGGACAGGGGTGCCTGGTGGGAGTTTTAGTGTATTGCCTGGACACAAACAACCCTGTAAATGTTGGCTACCTTTGGGGTGATTCAGATGGAATGGATGTTACATCTGTGAGACCTGTGTTGGGTATTGTGGTGCAGATGAATGTACTTGGACCTGGGAGATGTGGCTTTGTAGTTGTGCTAGACAGTACATAGCTGGCTCCAATGTCCAAATAGGGACCCTTCTTCCTAAGTCAGAGTAAGGGTGCTACACCCTTTGATAACCCCTGCTCAACCCTGTGGTAACGTAGCACGAGCAGGCAGGCCTATCTCAGAGGCAGTGTGTGAAGCATTTATGACCGTACACAATAAAGCAGTGAAGACACTACAAAGGGACACCACACAAGTAGGTATAGAAAAATAAGTATCTTTATATAGGCTTAACACACGGCTCAGAAATGATCAAGGAGCCACAATGCACGTAACTATAAGTTCACTTAAACAGTAATAAAAGCACTCAAAAAGCGTGTGAAATGAACTTAGTTCGAGGCCGGAGTCTACGCGACCTGGTGATGCACAATGTACCTGAGGTTTAAAGGGGCACGGCATGCAGCTTCGGGAGGAAGCCGCGATGATGACAGACAGACTCGCAGCGGCCACAGCTCCCAGCTGCAGCAGTCCGCGGCGTGCACTCGCGATAATCCTGAGACGGTGATGAAAGGCGGGCACCCAGCAGGAACAGGACTCGGTGGCGGTGGCCCGCGCAGGTGATGAACAAACAGATCCTCGATGCGGTGACCAGTGCGGGCACTCAGCGGTACAGCTCCTCGGCTGCAGCGGCCCACAATAGCGATAGCGATGATTCTCGTAGCACAGACAGATGCGGGCTCTCAGCGGCAAATGCTCCTCAGCTGCAGCAGCCCACAATAGCGATAGCGATGATTCTCGTAGCACAGACAGATGTGGGCTCTCAGCGGCAACAGCTCCTCAGCTACAGCGGCCCACAATAGCGATAGCGATGATTCTCGTAGCACAGACAGATGCGGGCTCTCAGCGGCAACAGCTCCTCGGCTGCAGCGGCCCACAATAGCGATAGCGATGATTCTCGTAGCACAGACAGATGCGGGCTCTCAGCGCAACAGCTCCTCAGCTGCAGCGGCCCACAATAGCGATAGCGATGATTCTCGTAACACAGGCAAATGCGAGCTCTCAGCGGCAACAGCTCCTCAGCTGCAGCGGCCCACAATAGCAATATCGCTAATTCTCGTAGCACAGGCAAATGCGGGCTCTCAGAGGCAACAGCTCCTCAGCTGCAGCGGCCCACAATAGTGATAGCGATGATTCTTGTAGCACAGGCAAATGCGGGCTCTCAGCGGCAACAGCTCCTCAGCTGCAGCGGCCCACAATAGCGATAGCGATGATTCTTGTAACCCACATTCCCCGCAGTAGGCCCAGAGGCTCTGGAATTCTCGACAGAAGCCTCACCTGCGAGTAGAATTCCCCCCAATAGAAATTCAGAAGGCTGATGGGTGAAGTCTAATATCCCTGAGACTTCAACAGGAGGCAAGCTCAAATCAGGCCCTTGGGTAGTTGCTTCAGCAAGATGGATGAAAGTTTCAAAAGTCCTTTCCCTCTCGTTACACGGACAGAGGTTCGTCTTGACGTCCAGAAGTAACACACGTGTAGGGTTTTTGCGCAGATCTTTATACCCCACCGGCCTTTGTTCTCAAAAGTCACAAGTCACTGAACCCAGCCAGAACCAGTTAGGCGTGGTCCTGGAGCACGTTGTTTACGAGGCGGCATCCTGCCTTTTAGGAAGAGGGGGTCTGCCATCAAACGCACAGTGGGAGGGGGAGCCATCATTCACCTTGCCAGGCGCAGCCCTGCTCAGATCAAAGGGTCACCCCACCCCATACTCCAGCTGCAGATCTCTCTACTCAACCCAGGTCAGGTTCAGCCTGCCCTGGCCCTTCAAGACCAGACAGTCAATCCACATAACAGCAGAGCACACTGGAAGACTTAGGCAAGAAAATACCCACTTTCTAAAAGTGGTATTTTCAAACACAGACTATAAAAATAATCCTCACTAAAAGATGTACTTTAATATTCTGAGCTCAGGCATACTAAATTCGACTTTCCACTTTACACGCTGCTTCTGTGGGTGGCGCAATTAGCGCTGCAGGCCCACCAGCAGCATTCGGTCTACCTTCCCTGGGCATGCACGGTGCACTATACTAGGGACTAACAGGTAAACGCGCTGTGGCACGGAATGGCAGTGGCACAGCGCCCAGAGCATCTAACACCAGCAAACACAGAGGAGACAAAAAAAACGAAAGATGGAAGGGAGACCCACGCCAATGGTGCCAGGTCTAACAAATGGTATACATTTGTTGGTACTTACCATCCTGCACTCCCCCGGCTATTCCTGTGAGACTCTCTGGATGCAGTATGGCAAGCCCCTGCTCCTCCCATGCAGCGAATGTTTTGGGTGCACTGGGAGGGCCTCCGCCAGTCCTCTGAGCCAGCTCACGGTTCTTGTTCCTCCTTTCTTTCACAACCCTCTTCAGGTCATGCCACCGCTTCATGATTTCATTTTTTGAGCGTGGGATGGTCCCTACTGCATTGACCTTGTCAACTATCCTTGCCCACATTTGGCTTCTGGTGGCTAATGGTGTCTGTTGGACCTGGTTACCAAACAATTGTGGTTCATCTCTGATTATCTCATCTACCATAACCTTCAACTCACTCTCTGTGAATTTGGGTATTTTCTGTGGTGCCATGGTGTGTGATGTGCAAAGGGATTAGAGGTACAGGTGTGAAAGTGGTGTTGGTGGTGGTGATGTGTGCTGTGCTTTGATGGTTTGCCTCTCCTTTCAGCTGTGGTGTTGTGCCCTTCAGTTGTGGAGTATTGCAAAGGATTGTGGTCAGGGAAGGGGCTGGTTTTATACTCAGCTATGTGGGTGTGTCAAAATGGGTTATTGCAGTCAGGTGTGTTGTGTGGGATGTCCTGGGATTTGTACTTTTCTGATTTGCCATGTGGGTGTGTCTTTGGGATGTGTTAGGTGTTTTTGGGGGCAGGACTAGTTTGCTGTGTGCACTTGGTGGCCATTTTGTGTATTTTCTTATCGACCGCCATTTTATTCACGGAGCGTCCGCAGCGGTGGCTATGCTACAGCCCTTCCGCCGTATCTCCCATTCATCACTGTTTGCGACCGCTGCAGTCGGAAACAGCGGAACGTACCGCGGGCACATCGGGGATATCCTAATTTCCTGGGCGGTGTCTCCACTGTCGTGGCGGCGGGTTGGTGTGTTTCCGCCACGAATACGAATGCCGTGGATAGGTTTTCACCTTCTCCGCCTGCTACGGGCGGTTTTTCTTTGGCTCTTTCCGCCGCGGTCGTTTTTTTTTGGCGGTTGATCCTAATTTGTTGCAGCGGTATCGGCGGGCGGTTGTTTTCCGCTACCATGGCAGTCGGGGTGGTTTTCCGACCGCCATCCTAATGGGCCCCTTGGAGGGCAGGCTGCTAATGTCTTTTTCTCTGGAGAGACCTAATCCCACTCCTGAGATTTACCTTTTGTATTGAAGGCTCGTCAGCACTCTCTGTTCACACCTTTAGAGATTGTTGTTTTAAAGTTTCTTACTCTAAAAGTCGTGTTTTTGGTTGTTGTTTCAACAGCAAGGAGAGTGGGGGAACAAGGTTCGTTATTGAAATCAGAGCCCTTTCTAAAGTTTTTTCCAGATAAATTGGTTTTGAGGCTGGACCCTGACTTCCTACCAAAGATTCCTTCCCATTCCTCCAAAGAAGTGGTTTTACCAGTGGTAGCTTCAAACCCTTCCACTGAGGAGGAATCGTTGTTACATTTCCTAGACTTTAAAAGGGCAATCTTTATTTATCTGGCGAGAACTGAGGGGTTCAGGACGGTAGATAACCTATATGTGAACCTTGATCTAGTTGGTAATGTTCTGAGACCTTCTTTTCTTTTGTAAGTAGGAGGCTGAAACAAGCCATTTTTCTACGATACAAGGGATGAGATTGGAGTCTAAGGTGCAAGGTAGATTAACAAATGGTATGTCTGCATCATGGGCATCCTTTAAGGGTGCGTTGGTGGAAGGCATTTGTAATGCAGCCACCTGGGCTATTCTTAACACTTTCAAGGACCATTACTGCCTACAGTTGGGAGGCACTCCCTGTGCATCTTTTGCTTTGTCTTTATTAAAGGTGGTAGCAGATGTTTAATATGTGAATTAACATATGAAGAATTGAGCAATGTGTAGCACTGATTGTTGTTAAGGAAATATAATTTTTGGCAATTCTTATCTGCAGCAAGTCTTTCAATATTAATGTCATGAAGCCGATGTCTGCTTTTGCATCGGCTCCCTCGTAATGACTGGGGTGAAGAAGGTGGACCAGGATGTTATGCCCTGGTTACTTACCGGTAATCTTCATTACTCCGAGTCTAAGTCTTCCTCACCAGAGACAGAGTTTCCCATCCTTCCCAGTCCAGGAGATAGCGCCTTCAGTCCTTGATTGAAGCTTGGTATAACAGAAAGTGGTAGGCATCGACTTCCTTTTTTATATCATTAGGTGAGGAACACCAAGTCGGCCATCTTGGAGGAATCGGAAACAGGGATATGTGGTGTTATATTTTTTTACTTTGGAGGTTCTGACGACAGAAGACAAGCTCACTAGTAATGACTGTGGTGAGGAATACTTGAACTCTGAGTAATGAAGATTACCAGTAAGTAACTAAGGCATTTTGAGATATGCCCAGACCTGCCAACTCACACTGCTGCACTGTGTGTCACACAATATCGCCTCCTTTCACACAGTCACTCGGTGAGGAGCAAATATCATACAGTGGCAGATAAAATAAGCACGAAACCCCTAAAGAGAGTGGATTTCTAGCTCCATTGTGGACTATTTGCAGAACTAATATCCATGGGGATTGTTTAGCAACCTTCTCAGGACATCAGCGGTAAATTCCAAGCTTTCATTTGTGTTTTTTTCGGGAGAGTAGGGAGTCTCTGCATGAAGTTAAGGCTCTTTCCACGGCCTTCCTGACTTGCAGTGAGGCACTGGAACACATCAATTGGTTGTAGGTCCCGCCTGCTCTGCAGCCCTTCTGCTACCTCTCACACAGTGAGATGTTTATTAAAGTTGGGAGACCTGTATGCCCTACTTGATCAACTTTGCTGGAACAAATATTTCTGATTGTTGGAACTGGCACATTCTGGTTGGCTGAGGCAATGCCCTAGCCAGGCAGAACCTACCACTCCCATCAGAGGTGGGTGATTACACTCACCGTATAACCTTCCCTCGCCCTTGGATAGCTTGGCACTGAGCAGCGAGGCTTATCACAGAGGCTTTGTGTAAAGCACTGGCACAACACTCACTCACAATAAATATACTGAGCATCACAAAAGAGACTTCACATGTGATGTATGTATATAACATTTGTATTCAACACACACAATAATCAACACAACATGAACATCATGTACTTCTGGGCATAAATCACACTGGAAACATTACTAGCAGTACCTGGCCCAACCGTGTTTAAATTACATCAGTAGTATGCCCACTTGGGAAAGATCCTACTCTACCCTCCACAACACACTTATGCGGTGCAACAATGTGTCAAACCTAGGCCCACCCTGAAAATTCTGATAATTCAATACCACACAGTTATGGGGTGCACCCCAGGCCACAATGATATCGGAAATATATACATACAAGGAATTATAACACCTTTTAGCAGCAACGTGGGGAAAGGCTGCAAGGGGAAAAAAACAATGTCAAACGTAGTGATCTTCTGGCAAGAAATCAACATGCAACGCAACACCGCCGGCAGTGTTATCAATCACAGGTGGTCCGCAGATTGTCACTCCCACACACAGACACACACACTCAATCAGCACCGATATGCGGTGTAATGGATATCAGGCAAGTCCGTATAGAATGTGCTTGCACACATACGCACAAAGCACACTAATGCGGTACAACTGATATCCGGCTGGCCAAGGGGTAACAAACTGCAGAGACCCCGTGGTCTAAACCTCTCTCCACCCTCCAACTCACCTCCACTACCCTACACCCATAGAGCAGAGATAACCAGCCCTACCCCCCTGGATACTAGGCCACACGCGGCCAAAGTCACACTTAAAGCCTGATTTAGAAGTCGGCGGAGTGAATACTCCATCACAAACATGACAGATATCCCGATATCCTGTCTGCCATATTACGATCCCAATAAGATAGAATGTGATCATAATGCAGTGGATGGGATATCCATCCAGTGTATCCAGTGCATCCACCGACTTTTAGATCAGGCTCTTAGTCAGGGTCTCAGGGAAGAAGGTGTGGGTAGGTAGCAGGACTAATTACGAGGCAGTCGTTAAATGGGGGTTGGCCACCACTCGAGAAGTTCACTCACAGGATGCGGAGCAGAAGCGGGCTGAGGGCAACAATCAGTCACTCAAAAGGGGGTCCACCAGAGCCCTCCCGGAACCAGCCCAGCTCTGCGAAGAACAAATGGGTGGGCGGGGACCACACAGCCTCTTGACTTGCTTCTGATCATTCTCAGAAGAGTCCCTTCGACCATGTCAGTCACTCTCCATACCCAGGCCCAATCCGTGCAACAGTACTTCGCCGCACAATGTCGTCGGGCCAAGATGAGGAGAGGGCAGTTAGTCCGCCACACTGAGAGCCAAAAAGGAACAAGCGATGAATGGGGCAGGTAGTGGGGAGGCATCTTGGAAGGAGGAGGCACCCCGCCCGGCACACGTTGATTTGAGTTGCACCCTGGCAATTCCGGGCACAACGTCAGGTGTGTGGTGATACGAGCCACACCAGACAATACCGGTCTCACACAACGAAGAGTTGCAAATTCCATACCTCCCTAGAAATGAGGCATAATTCCTGGTGCACTTTGATCCTGGTCACACCAGACGTTACCGGTCACACACAATGAAGAGTTGCAAATTCCGTACCTCCCTGGAAATGAGGCACAACACTTGGGGCGCGTTGATACTGGTTGCATGAGGCTATTCCAGTCCCACACACAGGCGCAAGTTCAGCGGTGCCACACGAGGTAGAATGCACACCAATAGGGGTACATCGTCACCTCAGAGGGCCGCACCCTGTGAATCGAACGCTGCACGTTTTGAGCATCCAGGCGGCATGCCGCACGAGAGAGATGCGGCATGATTGATGAAGCGGGTCACTCGGGATCCCGCAACCAGTGAATCCGCTCACCATCAGCAAGACACTTATGCACATTGAGGACCCCATGATGCGGGGGTCCCACTCCTGAGATGCGGGCTATGCTTTTGGGGATCTGCACCAGGCAATCTGGTCTTCAGGCACAAATCTTAGTTCCACCCTCACACAGCGCTACCAGTTGGGACTCCGCAGACGATGTGGGCACTTAATAGGGCACTGCTCTCCAGGTGTCACAGCAGACAGTGTGGGGCCCTCGGGAGAGGTCTTCGATGTCCCTGAGACTTCCACAGAGAACAGGGGGCAAGGCAACAAGCCTTTGGAGAGAACACTTCAGGGTGCCACACAGCAGCAGATAGTCAGCCCAGGCCAGCCCCTATTCATAAAGGGTGTGCGGTCCCTTTCAATGGCAGTAATCCTCCTTGCGCACAACAGAATCCTCCTGCAGTGTGCACCACGTAGTTTCAGGTTCTGAACCGCCGTGAAGGTGGTTGGAAACATGCATTTTTCAAGGGCCGCAGCACAAGCCACAATTGCAAAAGGTATATTTACAAACATCCCTGCACCGTTTGCCAGGCACCACACGGTGCCTGGCACAGGGTGCATGGGTGTTTGGGTGGCACCATGTGTGCCACCTGGGCCCAATAGCAGAGACCTAGAGGGGATAGGGGCCCTGCTTGGGGCACCAAAGTCCCTTTCCATCTGCCAGGCAGAGGGAAACAGACGTTGTAATCCCTACGGCTGTGCCTGAGCAGGCACCACCACTGCTGCCCTGACGGGCTCCTTGAGCCCGTCCGACCTAATTTACACCATTCCAATGTGGCTGACAATTTGATCCACTTGTGCCCATCCTTTATGTTTATCATGTGTTTTTAAGGACACCCTAGTGGTGGTGTAAGCACATGTGACCAAGACTGCTGGGCAGCCGAAACGCATTGTGTGATTAAAACAGTTTCCTGCAATACTGGGTCTACTGTACTGTATCCTGAGAGCGTGCTTATTGGAACCTTTTGAAATATTAATTAGCCAGTATGCTCTGCCGGCATGCGCGCCACTTTCCACAGGTCCCACAGTTCCAGAAGGAGCAACGAGTTTGGAATACTAAATGAGGAACTGAATTTGGACCGGCCGTGATGTTTGCTATACTGGACAACAGAAGAATTGTGAGTGAAAGACTGAATCCAGCCTGTATCCAGCCTGTGCACGTGACCACGGTGTTGTTGGCCATACATAAGAGTAACAACAAGGAAGACTGTGATCAAACAGAGTAAAGCCCGCACCGGTCGCTGACTCCGAACTGGGGGGTGTACGTGCGGAGTGTGCCGAGATCCCCACCTGTGACCACGGTGCAAAAGATTGGCTACCGCCGGGTACGACTCCTCACCAGCTCGCTGTTTGAGACCCGGCGATCGCTGAGAGTGTATCTGACCGAACCTTTGAGGCTTCCGGTGACCACAGTGCACAAACTCGACTGCTGCGGAGGCTTCCTGGGACCACGGTGAACAAACCTGACTATCGGCGAGGCACATCTACATCAGCTTGCAGATTGAACCGCACCACGTCTCTGAAGCCGAAGTTCATAGAGAGGTAAGACCGCACTGGCTCCTGCTCGTACACCGGGGGGCTCCTTGGATACAATCGAACAGGAACAGCCTCCGCTTTATTAGGCATTAACCCAATCTGGAGTGGTTGGCACGATGGGTTCGCTTGTGTGGACACACAACAGTTTACCCTCCATATTCCCCTAACATGGGGATGACATTAAAGTGACGCACAGGGGGATACAATGTGTAGAGTGGGACAGCTTGCATTATGATCACTGCAGTCTACAATCTCTCTGCTCACCACAACGCTGGCAATCCACACTAAGATTAAGATTCAGTCTTTTCTCTAATACATACTCTTCATTAGAGTGTGCCCTGTTATCGCCACTAGAACTTTCATTGGCAAAATATTGTGTACCATCTTACACGGCAGAAAGAACCTGACACTTATGTTGGCGGGATCAGCACATACAAACCACAATTAGCAAAGTGGAAACTGTTATTGCAGTATGGAGGAAGAGGCGGAGAGGAGAGCGGCTACTCTTACTCTCTTTGCACGAACACCAGGAATGGGGGGAACAAGGACAGACAAGAACAATCAAGTTCAACCCCTATAGGACAAACTGAAAAAACTAGAAGGAAAACTGAAATTTCTAAATGGTGGGAAGCAATATTACTACAGAATTACATTGACAATCAAATGGTTCCCAGAGGATTGAGGATATTCACTACTCCTTCCTACGACTCACCCAACCCTAAAATGTTGGAGGAATGGTCCGAGAATTCCACGGCCAGCTCCAAGCACATGCTTGAGATAATGGTCAAGTATGCATGGATTGACCGTGATGTACTACTAGCAGAAATAAAGGTGATTCAGGAAGATCTCGACACCAATATGGAACTCAACAACCTAAAGAGACTATTGGAGGCTATGAATGATCGCCTAAAAAATCATGAGAATGACATCAAAGCCCGCAAGCAGCGGAAACTCCACAGAGACTATGGTGATTACGAGAGTGGTAGGATTCTCACTTTTAGTAGGAAGAACAACCACCTGTACACAGACAAGTTACCTATATGCGACTCACTGCGGACAGCAGCAGAAATCTAACTGTCTGAGCAATCAACTGTCAGTGATATAGAATCCGAAACATCAGGAAGCAGTGCATCGGGAAACGAGAGAGTCACCAGACCAGTGACTTTTTTGGATGAGTACAGTCTGTTGCGTCGGGGGAGACAGACGACAAGGGACACTCCAACCCCGAAACCCAGGTGACAGAAAGGACGGGACAGAGGAAAAGGCTGAGGAGGTGCTGTAAAAGAAGATTATGCATCCAACAAAGATGGCGGAAGAGGCAGAGGACGGGGGCGCATGGGAACCAACACCACGAGCTCCAGAATGGTGCCTTAATGGATTTGGAGGTTGTTAGCAAGGCTATCATCAATCTATCTAAGAGACCTTTAAGTGACATTGAAAAACAAACTCTCTGCTTAGGTCTCTCTTTCTGCCCCTCTTCTTCTTTTAACTACACAGACACGAGAATAGATCTGTACAAATACATTCGCAAACTCACACTCAGAAAGTGGCATAAACTGAGGTCCGTGGGGCCAGACAGAACTAATGTATCCCATACACAGGGTAATGAGATTGATCTAGATATCAGAGACATGGATACTTGGATTACACTTTTGCAGTTACAACAGGAACTCACCTTTATGGGGATTGACATCACTGAGACTTCTGTGTTTGACGAGTTAGGCATCACCCATGACGCCGCAGCAAGCACCAGTTTCAAACCACAGTCAACTTTTTTTCCTACCCTTCCTCATGACAGCATTGACACGTTCCATGAGGCTGTCACCAAATCCCTCATAGAACTTTGTGGTAAATCATACCACAGAAACAAGGCATCCAACAACCTTACCTTTTTAGAAAGACAGGCCCTCCTTTCTCTAGCTGATGACGGTGAGGTTGTGATACGTCCAGCAGATAAGGTAAGTAACGTGGTGCTACTGGACAGAGACATGTGCATAAGTGAGGCCATGAGACAACTCTACGAAACCAGGTTCTACACTCCCATCTCCAAGGATGAATACACCAAGAGTATCGTCACTATTTGGGATAAACTGAATGAATGGAAAGACAAGGGGATCCTTGAGTGGGAGGAGTACTGCTTTCTTAAAAAAGATCATCCTAAACTCCCAGTCCTATACTTACTTCCCAAAATACACAAGGATCCTCATGTCCCACCTGGCCGCCCCATTGTGTCATCTAGAGGTAGTGCCTTGGAACATGTGTCCAAATACGTGGACCATTTCCTAAGGGACCACGTTTTCAAACTTGACTCATATATCAGGGACACTAAGGACTTTTTGGTTAAGTTACAGGACATCGAGTGGGAGGAGGATTTCCTGCTGATTACCCTCGATGTCAATTCCTTGTACACGATAATTGACCACGAACAAGGATTGGAAGCATGTCGACATTTTCTACGTAGAAGACAGGTCAGGTACAGGGAACATACTTTGATGATTCTGGAGAGGATTGCACATTGTCTTAGAAATAATATCTTCCTATTTAATGGTATCATCTACAGACAAACCACCGGGACTGGCATGGGTTCTTGCTTTGCTCCTAGCTTTGTGAATCTGTTCATGGGATTGTGAGAGGAGGAATTGTATCGGTGTCCCGAACTCGCACAGGACTTTCCATGAGTCGTGATATGGCTTAGGTACATTGATGACCTTTTCATCATCTGGAGGGGGTCTGAAGATCTAGACCGGCATCGTTTAGGAAACTGACAAGGAGTCGGAGGTCCCTCTTCCCCAATAATGATTCGACCGCCTTCACAGCAGTTGGAAAGTGTATCTTTCCCCATTGTGGCTTGTGCTGCGGGCCGCAGCACAAGCTGCAATAGGAAATATGCACTTTTTAAACATCCCTGCACTATGTGGCAGGCACCATGAGGTGCCTGCCACACGATGCAGGTATGTTTAGGGGGGCACCACAGGTGCCCCCAAGTCCGATAGCGGAGGCCCAGGGCTGACGGGGGCCCTGCAAGTGGCCCCCAAAGTGCCTTTCCATCTGCTTTTCTATGGCGGTCGGACCACCGTAGACAGGCAGACGGAAAAGGACTAGTAATCCCTATGGTGGTGCCTAAGCAGGCACTACCCTTATTGTTGGGTATACATTCTAACCGCTGGCCCGACGGGCTCCTTGAGCCCGTTGGAACAGCAGTGGTCAGTCCCTCTGCCTGCTGCCTCCGACCACCGCATCGTGATGCTGCGGTCGTACTGCAGGGGCAGAATTCGGTCGGACCGCAACTTACGGGCGGTCGGCTGCGGTCCAACTGGCATTGTAATGACCCCCTAAATGTGGGGAATAGAGGAACTAGTACCCAGCTCCACTAAACCGTCAACATGTTTCTGCCTAGCGGCTCAACAGAGTTCATGGCATTCGTCAGGACAGACATCAGATCCTCTGGTAGCATATATACAATGTACATGCCACTATGTTGGTGGTCTAAATCTTGTTGCCACCCTACATTCCTAGGTCCCTAGGTACCATAATTAAGAGTCATCTGGGCCTCATAGAAGAAGGTACCCCTCACACTTACACCAGAGTGCATTCCTCGCCAGCTTCCTAATGGTACTGGCTCCTTCCTCCCGATGATGTGCCAGGTCTATGATCCGGCAGGGTAATGATTTTGATGTCAGTGACCTGAGGGAAAGCATTGATTGCCCACTGATATTTCAGTGCAAGGCTTGTACCAAAGACCCTCTGCAAGTATAGTATAACTTTTGCCATCTTCAGAAGCACCTTTTAAAAGTATTTACAGTTATGTACATGTATTGTGTTCAAAATAGGTGCCATCCCAACACAATAAAGTATACTTCTATCAGAAAACAGAATAGGCTCTTGAAGTTAAGTTCCAGGCATGAATGTCATTTATGCTGTGTTGTTCGAGTGTCTCTCCTTTCCATTGGTTAGGCTCAGTGTACAGAAACTGTCTGTGAATTGGGTTTGTCAGGTGTACTACATTTAACACTTTATAAGTCTATTGTGGAGTGGAGGATGATTGCCCAGAGCATGCCATGGGCACAGCAGCACTGTTGCTGAACTTCCTTTCCCTCCTATTGTGGTCTCATGCCCACATCGGTTCGATTGTTCATAACTGCCAGGGGCCCATGTATTGTGCGGCACCTTCAGCCAGTCCAGGCTTTTTACCACCAGCCACACTCCTTCTGGGAACTGGAGTTTTTGCCATTCTAAATAATGCATTTTAAGCCCCAGAATGCAAAGCAATGTTGGATAAAAGGCTAGGACTGGCTGAAGGTGAAACACATTCAATGGGGCCAAGTTGTGTTCATGGCCTGAAATTACCTACGCAATGTTTGCTCAGTTTATTTAGTTATTGTTGCATGTAGCTATTTAATTTATGCTTGCTGATGAGTTTGTGAAAGGTCACCTCGGTTTCTGTTTTTAGAATGTGCCCTAGGGAACATCCATTTATGATAATAAAAGTGATTGCTAATTAGGGCCGATTAAGATCTCGTTAGGAAAGCATTCCCAACAAATTGGTTCCAGAATGCTTTCCAAACGACTCGGACCGGGGGAGTCCGACCGAGCGATTTGAATGCATCAGGATGCATCTGGATACGAATCAGCCGGACTCTCATTGACTTCGATAGGAGCTTGTGTTCTGAACGTAAAAACAGGCTTCTATTGACAAAAGGGGTGTTTGGGGAAAGTCGTGCACCCTGTGGCGGGCACCCCATGGTGGCTGCCAAACTGTGCATGCATGGGTATGGGGGACCCATGGGTACTCCCACGGCCCCGATTCGGAGGGCCCTGGGAGAAGGGGGGCCAGCTATTGGCCCCCGAAGTCCGATCCCCACAGCTGTTTTGTCTCGGCCAGACCGATTCGGAACAGCTGTCCGAATCGGTCATCCTACTCGCTCATTCAGAAACCATCTCCATTGGGATGTATGATTCAGCTCTGAACGACTCAGGCTCCTTGAATCCCGTTCGGAATCGGACAGCCCGGATGGCTTCCTTGCATCCTACTTGGTCGTCCGGAAAGGTGACCGATTCGGACAGAAACAAGGCTTCCAAATCAGATTCGAACGAATCGAAGGCCGTTTGGAGCCTTTCCTAACGAGATCGTAATTAGGCCCTTAGTGCCTTATAATTTTGATCCTTAATTTTATTACAGGATGTTTATTAGGTTCTGCAAAATATAATGCTTTATAAAACTTTTGTACTCTAGTGTAACGTCTCCTGCTTATCCATAGTATTAAATGTGAAGTTTCATTCTGGGGCAGTACAGCTTTTTAATCTATCCGTAGTGCTGAGTACCTTGATAGATCAAGCGTTTAAAACAGATAGCTTGAAAGATATCATATTTGAAATTTGAAAATATTTCAGTTTAAAAACATAAAAGTTAAAAAAAAATCTTTGAGGCTGAAAAAATTGTGTTAATTCAGATTAATAATATATCTCATTTAAGGGGCTAGAATTAAAAGAAATAGGGACTGTTCATCCTGCTGCTTCAGACACTCAGTCATCAGATCTTACAGTTGATTGCAGATGGTTGTGCTTTGCTGACAAGAATGCTTTGCCCTGTTCTCTTTACTTCCCCACACTAGTAGATGCTTGTCACCCCTGCATCATCTTTCCTCCTGTTGTGTGAGTCTCTTCAAATCTGAATCACATGTCCATATTTGAACTGGGATGCAACTGCCCATTGGCTCTGCACCATGTCATAATGAAGACCCCCTCTTAAGTGGTTCTGTCACTTTCGAAATTTGTATCAACGATTATTAATGTTTTTGGACTGCTTATTCTCATCCTTATTCATGCAGACAAGTAGATACGTTTTGCAAACAAATACCTTTTGATGTTAAGTCAAAAATGTTATACCAAAATTACTCTTGAAATTGTCTGTTTTTTCACATGCACTAGTTTCCTCTTTCACATGCACTAATAATGAGCTCTGTGCCCTCACTATTGTGTATTCATGTAGCACTTCCATTGTTGTTTGGAAACGTGTATTGAAAGGCACATTGTCTTTACTCATAATCAACAATAATCTTCTATAAGCGGGTGCGTTGAACCTTACATGGCTTGCTGGTGTACCCTATTTACCCTTTAGTATGTGTGCGTTGAACCCACTACATAATTAATTGTGTCATTTTATATATATTCCAAAGAAGCCATACTTCTGCTCACTCGTTTGCTCAGATTCTTAGGCTTACAAGTCTGCCTCATGTTTCATCACTAGAATAAAAGTCAAAGGCAAACAAACACATTGGAAGGTTGCTACCTACCTACCACTTCTTCTCTTGCTTTTCTACCCTTTAGAGGTGCAGCCGAATGAGGGATGGGCTGGGAGGTCGGATGGATTGTAAGGGGACTTTTATAACTGTAATATTTGTTTTTCCAAAAGTTAGTATTAGAGCAGATGAGAAGAAGGGGAGACGGTGGTCCCATTAGCACCTGCATTATCTAATACAAGGGGAATGATGAGAACCACAGATTCAGGGAGTGTTCTCCATGTGCTGCGGCAAATCCAGGCGAGCATTAATGGTTTACTGTATGGTAGACTACAGACATCAACTGACTTCACCATTTTAAAACATTTTACAAAACTGAACTACATGCCTTCAACTAAAACCACAATTCCATAGTTTTCATTACCTTTTAGATAAAACGTTAGTTTCCCACTTTAAAGTTTTCAAACTTGGAATCGTAATTTGTTCTTTGAATGTATTGAAATATATTTTTGGGATTAGGAACACAGGTCATGAGTTGTATTTAGCTGAACATCTTCAGGAACCAGTAGATACATCCCTTCACAGATCTACTAAACCAGTGCATACCAAGAGGGCGCAGTCATGCAGAGGTCTATGGAAGTCTTGCACACCAAAAGACTTTGGCAGTTTCCACATATTTACCTCTCTATATTTTGTCACATTGCAATGCCTCATTTGTAGGTTCACATATCTCTGAGTGCCACCTTGACGGGCATTACAGTCAAGTGAACAGAAGCTAAGGATCATGAATTGGTTACTCAAAGATGGAATACACCAATGCCCCATTGTGTCTTAATGCTGAGCACCTGAAGATACTATCAATGATAATGCAGAGTACACCCAACCTCAATCACAATACAGAGCACCCCAAGCATTAATTGTACCTCAATGTAAAGTACTTCAAGACTCTGTCCATTATCAGTGCAGAATATGCCAAGGCACTTTCCTATCACAATAGAGTATCCCGAGTCTCAATAGTATTTTAAGAAAGAGTACCTGAAGCCTATATCTTATCTCAGTGCACAATGCTCAAAGACTTTCTCCAGGACATTTTCCTATTTCCAGATCTAGAACCCCAAGGCTCTTTTGTATCTTATAAGAGAGCTTATAGTTCAGTTAAATAAAGATAGGAAGTGTCACAGTGCCTGCCCTGTGCTAGCACCATATGGAATACCCAGCACTTGTAGCCTGTCACCACACTAGGTAGCCCAAAGTTCTGTTCCATCACAATGTGGATTACCATACAGTTCTTGCTATTCACTATTTAGAGGGCAGGATCCTATCTCAATACCAGGTACCCAAATGGTCATTCTATACAGTCACCATGCAGTGTACATTGTGGGTCTATCCCATCTTCAATGGAACATATCTAGGCTTTCTCCCATCATTGCAGAAGGTACTCCCCAGTTCTTTACTATCACCACCTACAGGCCATGTTGCAACCTCTCTAGTGTGCTGCAGAAGTTGGGACTGCTGGACAATGTTCTCAATTTGGAGTATCGCAAAATTAGCCTATGTATGTGCAAAACACCCATTCCCCGTCATGGACTGATTTAGGGAGTTTCACAACCAGTATTTTATCAATGTTTGTATGTGTGGTAAGCGGCACGGTTTTAGCAAATGACCAAAAATATGGTTGTTGTGCAAACCAAAAACTGTTTGGTTTTAAAACCTTTTCAGTGACTTCGGTGTTCAGAAATAGGTAAATCAACATCATCAGAAAATGAAGCGAGAGAACACAAAGTGAGCTCTTGTGTTACCAGTTCACTTTTTGCTGCATTGGCAATCAAAGGCATACTATTACTACCAAAGCTGCTGGAAAGCTTGCCCTGATGAACAGCATCATTTGCAAGGAAAAAAACTTCCAAGATCCTGTGGCATCCTCCACTTTCATTCACTGTAAGGAGATGCAGCCCAACACATCTGCACCATTACAGACAATATTTTTATGAAGACCTGACTGAGTTGAAGAGTTTGCAAAAACATATGGGCACCTTTTCAGCAACCATGTAAGCAAACCTCCTGCCCCAGCTAAAGCATATTTTGAAATATACCTGCCAAGGTTATTGCCGTCTCTACATAGCCCAGTGTCATTGAATATCAGGATACAGTGGACTGTTTTTTTTTCTGAGTTTTTTATATAGCACGAACTTGACCCGAAGGTATCAGGTATCAGATCGCTTTACATGAGCACCTGTTGCGTTACACAAGGACACATTCATTTTTGTTAAGCTCGGGGAGAAAAGTGATTTGCTCAGAATCACAGGCTGTTGAGCGTCGTTGCCAAGACTCGAATCTGGTTCCCCAGATTTGAGGTCGACCGTCCTAGCTGTTAGGCCACATCCTCTCCCCTAGAGATGGTTGTGAGTCAGTGCAAAAGCATGGGCGCCTCAAACTCAACCGAGAAAGATCACCACCCAGTTTATCCTCAGGTCCCTGGGAGGGGATAATGCCCATCATTACAGAGCTGACCATTTTTTCATTGTCCATGGAACACCTTGAGTTAGGTGGACTGCCCTGTTCAATAAACTGCACAGGCAGATTTATTATTTCACGCAGTGCAGAAAGCCAACTTGCAGCACTGCACTATGGAAAAGGCCAGGAATACGCTGTATTTGACATGATTCAGCACATTCCTATATTTTCCTTGTGCAGGCCCACAATGTGCTGCCTAGCGCCAACGCAGGCACCCTTGCGCCATGGTGCAAGGGTGCCTGCTTTTCAGACAGGACTGTTTTTGTGCAGGAAGGGATACCTTCCTGCACAAAAACAATCCTATGAGGTAATTTCATCTTTCTATGTGTTTTGCAAAATGCTGCACACATAGAAAGTAACTTTCTGTTGTATGTAACTTACACACTTTTGGATGGATAGTCGTTTGATAGGTGACTAGATTGGATTCTGATTATGTTGCTGTCTTCTCCACAGACGTTCCACAGTTATTAGGTTTGCCGTTAAAAATCCTTTTTTTTGTCCAATTCTGTTTATTGAGTTTTATGTAAAGGTTACAAACAATTTACAGCAACCATAATGCGTTCAATCTCTCTTCACAGGAGCAAAAACCGTACATTAGATAGCTATAGTACAAGCACAGTTTAGTGACAAGTTTTGGATTGCCCCTGCGAGCAGAAATCTGTGGAAGGAACCTCATGTATACTCATCATTTTGTCATATCAAACATTATACAGGAGGAACACATATCCCCAAAGCTGAGTGCTATTGTGTTGGAACACCACTACAGGTGAAAAACCAAGAACCAGAGGTTAAATAACAAAAGAACCCAATAAGAACCAATCACACCCAGGGAGACACTCAAGCTTAAATTCTAGTGTGTGGGGAGGGGTTGAGAAGTGCGCCCCCTGTGACCTGCGCAAGCGGGCCCCATAAGAGGGGGTAAAGTATCGAGGCCCCAACCCTGGGAGAAAGGAACCCCCACTATATCAGGAAGAGATGTAATGCCCTCAGTCTTGGACTGCATGCAAATAGGGGAAGCCCCTCCAATCGATAGCTCACTAGCGGGCTCCAAACGTAATCAAAGCCCATGCGCGAATCCTCGACAATATCTGACATTCGTTCAAGGGCCAGTGCACGCCAAAGGCGAGCATGCCATTGTGTGAGGGAAGGAGCCTCCGGTTTCTTCCAGGCTGACGCTAGTGCCATCTTAGCCGTACCCAGACACAGCCACATAATGGAGCTGATACTTGAGAATCGGGTTGCGCATTCCCAGGAGTATATGTTCCATGGATTCCCCAATTGGATACCTCAATATCATCTTGATCTGGGATAAAATTTCCTTCCAGAAGGGCTATATATGTTTAAAATCCCCCAGGAGGCCGCAATCCCGCCAGCATCGATCAGACATTGCAGGGAAAATTGAGTGTAGTTTCTGAGGATAAAGGTACCAGTCATATAGAGTTTTATAGTGGGCCTCCCTCAGGAACATGGAGCGATTGTATTTCGCTATGTCTTTGTATAGGGACTCCACTGCTTATCTGAAGGCGGGGTCAGGAGAATACCCTCCTAAAATGTTTTGTGGCGCAGTGATCGCTGTGGGCTAAGTGTAAGCAGAAGTGTATATTGGAAGGAGATGCACCCCTCCCCGTGTTTCCAGTTTGGACAAATTTTTCAAATGGGAGCAACTCCCTAGTGGCCGCCTGTCGCATCTGCGGTTGTTGGACTCAATGTACGAACTGGGCATAATGGAAGCCTTCAGTTTGTGGGAGTTTGAAGCGGGATACGCAGTCCGCGAAGGAGCGTATCCTCCCTCTGGCAAAGAGATCCGAGATCATGAGGCATCCTCCCTTCCTCCAGTGATCAAAGGGTCCTTCCTTGAGTGCTGGGGGAAGGCAGTGCTGAAATGTATGGGGGTTTAGAGGGATGGGAACGTGGTCAATGGTAGAGTTTTGTTCACCGTGTCCCACACCTGGAGGGAAGTTGCTGTGGGTATGCTCAGGTATGCGTTAGCCGATCTATCAGCTCTCTGTCTCCACGGTAAATCCCAGATAGTCCTACCCGTCACCTGTCGGTCTATGTGGAGCCACAGTTTTTCCGATTCCCTCAATGACCATTCACCTAGGACCCGCAGCTGAGCCGCTCTGTAATATAAAAGGAGGTGCGGAAGGGCAAGGCCCCCTTGAGCCGCGGTCTCGTCAGGAGGCGATGTGAAAGTCGTGCTCTTTGCCCCTGCCAGATGAAATTGGTAATCATGGCTCTCAGCTTTTTAAATAACCCCTTCTCAGGCTGTATAGGTAGCCCCTGGAAGAGATATAGAAGGCGCGGAAGTGCGTTAATCTTTATTGCGTTAATTCGGCCTATCCAGGAGATATATGCGGTGCTCCATTTTTTTAAGTCAGTTTTAAGCTGTCTAAGTAGCGGGGGGAAATTAGCCCTATAAAGGTCGCTCAGCTTGGGGGTGATTTGAACTCCTAAATATGTAATGGCCTTACGCGCCCATCAGAAGAGGGACATCTCCTACACCCTTCTCCACACCTCCGGGGGCAGCGTTAAGTTTAGTATGAAAGATTTGGATAGTTAACCTTGAAGCCTGAGACCTTCTCAAACTGTTCCAGCTCCCAACCTATTTCGGCCAGGGAGACCACCGGATTGGTTATTGGCAGGAGGACATCATCCGCAAACAATGAGATTTTGTGGTCATTGGCACCAAATCGAACCCCACTAATCTTCGGGTTCGCTCTCACCCTTGCTGCAAAAGGTTCTATGCTAAGGGCGAAGAGCATCGGGAAAGGGAGCAGCCCTGCCTGGTACCCCTAGCCAAGTTAAAAAAGTCAGAGGCCACGCTATTCACCAACACCCTGGATCTTGGGGTACTATAGTTGGCCCTTACCATCCCCAGGAAGGACTCACAGAACCCAAATCGCCGTAGAGAAAGCTGTAAGAAGGCCCAATCGACTTGGTCGGAAGCTTTCTCCGCGTCGAGCGATAGAAGAGCCGCAGGGATCTGTTTCTTCTGAGCCTTATCTATGAGGTGAAATACCCTGCAGAGGTTATCGTGAGTTTGGCGCCCTTTAATAAACCCGGATTGGTCGGGGTGAATAAGAGTGGGTAGGATTTTTTCTAGTCTGGTAGCCAAAATTTTTGAGTAGAGTTTAGCATCTAGATTTAGCAGAGCAATAGGTCTGTAAGAAGTACACTCTTGAGGGTCCTTGCCCGCTTTTGGTATTATCAAGATCAGGGCTTCCCCCATAGAAGGTGACACTGCTTGACATGTTGCAATTTCATTGAATAGTATAGTAAGCTGTGGGGCCAATTTGGTGGCAAAGGTGCGATAAAATTGCGCTGTAAGCCCATCAGGGCCCGGGGCTTTATGGCACTTAAGGGAATCGATGGCTGCCTGGACTTCTTCCTGAGAGATGGCGCGGCCCAACTCCTCATTAACTGGCACCGGGACCTGAGGAAGCTCCAGCGCATCTAGATACTGCAATTGATCTGACTCCAGGGGTGGATCAGCCTGGTATAGCATTCTGTGGAAATCGTAGAATGGTCCGGCCTTCCACTCTTTGCTACTGTGAACGACCCCATTCCCATCAATGATTTGCTTCACATAGTTTTTCTCCTGTTTAACCCTTAATTGCTTTGCCAAGAGAGAGCCTACTTTATCCTTCCCCTCATAACCATGAGCCTGAGTCTCAGGATCGTCCTTTCCGCTCTATTAGTGTAGATGGCATTTAATTTCCCCCTGAGGGCCGTGACCTTTCTAAAGGCTGGCGCCGAGGGCGCATCCTTACGCGTTCTTTCCGCCTGGAGTAGCTCTTGCTCTAATTCCAATCTTTTCTTTGTCTGGAGTCTCCTCAGGGAGGTAATAAGGGCAATGCAATGTCCCCTAATGTATGCCTTGAAGGCACCCAAGTTGTTTGCTAAAGATGTGTCCGCAGGATCGTTAGTTATGAAAAAATCCCTAATAGCTTTGCGGAGACCGTCTCTATGTAATCTGTCCCTGGAATCACTGACAGAATATCGAGAGTCAGAATATCGACCTACAGAAATATCGACGCAAGAATATCGAAGTCAAGAGTATCGACATCCTATCTACATTATGGTAAGTACAAAAATATCGAGAAAAAATATCGATGTCAAAAATATCGTTGTTAAAAATATCGTTTTTTTAGTTAAAATTTTTTTAAAATAAAGTAAATAATACCTATAATTAAAATAAACAGTTAAAAATATTGTAAAATGTTTAAAAATTATAACTAATATATATATATATATGGTAAAAATAAATTAAACATGTACATATAATATATATACTTACTTATTAATATTTTTTAATAATTATTTTAATAACTTATAAATTGTTAAAAAATATCTTATAAATTATAAATACATCTATACACATAAAACAATAATATAAATAAAAATTAAATAAATATATATAACAAATTAAAAACATTAAAATTATTTTTAATCTTTTTAAAATTAATTATATACTACATTAACTAAAATAATACAAAAAATATTAGATAGCGGAGGGAATAAAATTACTATTCCAACTCCAAACAGTGCAACAGTAGGGAAAGTGTTGAATAGAGTAGGAGTAAAATTAGAATTCCCTCTGCAGTAATTGCAACAGTAGGGAAAGTGTTGGATAGCGTAGGATAAAATTACTATTCCAACTCCAAACAGTGGAACAGTAAGGAAAGTGTTGGATAGCGTAGGGGTTAAAATTACTATTCCCACTCCAGTGAGTGCAACAGTAGGGAAAGTGTTGGATAGCCTAAGGGTTAAAATTACTATTCCCACTCCAGTTAGTGCAACAGTAGGGGAAGTATTGGATAGAGGCGGGGTAAAAATTACTATTCCAACTCCAGAAAGTGGAACAGTAGGGAAAGTGTTGGATAGCGTAGGGGTAAAAATGACTATTTCAACTCCAGAGAGTGCAACAGTAGGGAAAGTGTTGGATAGTGTAGGGGTTAAAATTACTATTCCCACTCCAGTGAGTGCAACAGTAAGGAAAGTGTTGGATATCGTAAGGGTTAAAATTACTATTCCCACTCCAGTTAGTGCAACAGTAGGGAAAGTATTGGATAGAGGAGGGGTAAAATTACTATTCCAACTCCAGAGAGTGGAACAGTAGGGAAAGAGTTGGATAGCGTAGGGGTAAAAATTACTATTTCAACTCCAGAGAGTGCAACAGTAGGGAAAGTGTTGGATAGCATAGGGGTTAAAATTACTATTCCCACTCCAGTGAGTGCAACAGTAGGGAAAGTGTTGGATAGTGTAAGGGTTAAAATTACTATTCCCACTCCAGTTAGTGCAACAGTAGGGAAAGTATTGGATAGAGGAGGGGTAAAAATTACTATTCCAACTCAAGAGAGTGGAACAGTAGAGAAAGAGTTGGATAGCGTAGGGGTAAACATTACTATTCCAACTCCAGAGAGTGCAACAGTAGGGAAAGTTTTGGATAGCGTAGGGGTAAAATTTACTATTCCCACCCCAGTGAGTGCAACAGTAGGGAAAGTGTTGGATAGCGTAGGGGTGACAATTACTATTCCCACTCCAGAGAGTGCAACAGTAGGGAAAGTGTTGGATAGCGTAGGGGTAAAAATCATTCTTCCCACTCCAGTGAGTGCAACAGTAGGGAAAGTGTTGGATAGCGTAGGGGTAAAAATTACTATTCCCACTTCAGATAGTGCAACAGTAGGGAAAGTGTTGGATAGCGTAGAGGTTAAAAATAACATACTTATCAATTAATTATTTTTTTAATTAAATAATTAATTAATAATAAATTAACAATAAATTATTTATGAAAATACCAATAAAATAAAATTAATAATTACTTTAATAACATTAAATTACTTCCCACCCTATTCCCAAATAAACCCCCAACCCGCTCCACTTAAAAATTAACAGTTAATATAATTATCAATTAATAAATTAATAACAATTAATTACCAATTAATATCTAATTAACAATAAATTAATTATCAATACCAATAAATAATAATTAATAATTACTTAATTATAATAAATTACTTCCCACCCTATTCCCCAATAAAAACACAACCCACTCCTAAACTAAATTAACACAATTAATATATTTATCAATTAATCAATTAATATAAATTATTTACCAATTAACAATTAATAACCAATAAATTAATTATAAATACAAAAAGAAAAACTATTAATTAATTTATTATAATTAATTTACTTCCCACCCTATTCCCCTATAAACCCACAACCCACTGCAATAAAAAATTAGCACAATTAATATAATTATCAATGAATCAATTAATAAAAATGTATTACCAATTATTAATTAATTAACAATAAATTAATTATCAATCCCAATAAATGAAAATTAATCATTACTTAATTACAATTAAATTACTTCCCACCCTATTCCCCTATAAACCCACATCCCACTACGGAACTAAAAAGCAAAATTTAATTAAAAATAATTAATAATTTCTAAAAATTATGATTTAATTTACTATAATTAAATTACTTTCCACCCTATTTCCCTATAAACCCACAACCCGCTACAGTACTAAAACTCAAAATTTACTGTAAAAAAAATTACTAACTTCTAAACATCTAATACATATATTTAAAAAAATACAAAACATAACAAAACATGTAAAACACATACATATAAAATACATACTAAAATACGTAACACTAATATAAACATCGATATTAGTAACATTGATATTTTTGCTATCGATATTACTAACATCGATATTAACAAAAACAATATTTCTTACCTTAAGGTCGATATTCTGGTCACCGATATTCTTGATGTCGATATTCTGTCCCTACGATATTTAAAACTCGATATTTATGTAGGTCGAAATAAAAACTTGATATTATGTCTGTGCACCCTGCCCCTGCACACTACTTCTGGGAAATGCCATCTAGTCAGTTTGGAGCGTGGGGCTGGCCAATTTAACAGGCAAGTCAGGGGGGCATGGTCTGAGATAGTTATGGGAACGATGAGGGAGGTTGTGCACGCATGTATGAGTGACTGACTGACAAAAATGTGGTCTATTCTCAAATACGTCCTGTGTGCGTGGGAGAAGAAAGAATAGTCCTGCATGTTGGGATTAAGGGCCCTCCAAATGTCTATCAGCCCCAATTGTTGTAGGTATAGTTTAAGTGACCTGCTGAACACCCCTCCCTCAGTTCTCTGCAGGTGTGTAGTATCCACCTGTGGGTCCCAGACGAGATTAAAATCCCCCATGAGAATAATTTCCCCAGAAGCGAATCCAGCTAGGGTGGTAAGAAAGGCAGAAATAAAATCATGCTGTCCTGTATTAGGTACATACACTGCGGCCGGCCCAGCAGCAACCCCTTAACCAAAACATATCTCTCCTCTTTGTAGCTTCAAGGTGGAAATGAGTGAAGGAGTGAAACAACAAGGCAACCCCGTTTTGTTTCCGGGGACTGGCTGCTCGAAATATCAGAGGGTAGTGCCTATGCTTCAGCCTTAATTCTTCCCCCTGTTTAAGATGTGTCTCCTGTACGGCCACCACCTGTGGACCCTGATCCCCCACAAACTTCCAAAAGCGTTGCCTTTTGTTAGGGGAGTTGAGGCCCCTAACATTCCAAGACATTAGTTTTACCCCCATTCACCCCTTTGTCCTGATGTGTGCAGTAGTAGGGATCCCCCGCATCTCCCCCGAAACCCCTTTCAAGTTGTGTACCCTGGGTAGAATCTTTCAAGTTGTGTACCCTGGGTAGAATATGAATCAACATAATAAGATAAACAAAAAACCTGAACTGTTCAGAAATCTGTAAAGTCCTGACGGACTTCAACAGGCTATTGGGGCAATACCACTCCCGCCCCCAGAGCCCCGTGAGAAAGCTCTAAAAGACCGTATTTCTGGAATGTTCCCATCTTGCTTCCAATCCACTGAGCAGCGAGTGCCAACAGAAGCGTCCTGTTTTGAGCTCCCATTAAAGAAAAAAGGAGAGAAAAAAGGGAGGAGATTCATCCATCATCCTTGACCTCTTCCCAGAGGTGTTCATGTACCTTAGAGCTGGCACCATAGTGCCCTCAAACTGTTCAGGTAGACACTGCGTTTCTGCAGATTACGCAGAGCAACTTATATCAAACATGTGAGTTCAGATGCGCAGGCCTTCTCATCACGACGTCTTCTTGCTCGCTTTTTAGGCGTTTGCCAGGGCCCTG
Organism: Calotriton arnoldi; assembly: GCA_963921515.1. Taxonomy (NCBI): domain Eukaryota; kingdom Metazoa; phylum Chordata; class Amphibia; order Caudata; family Salamandridae; genus Calotriton; species Calotriton arnoldi. The sequence continues at coordinate 297,558 of CAWUFW010014058.1, forward strand.
GAGCTCCTCGGCATGAGGGCCGTTCGGTGAGTTCTTCTTTCGGTGATGTCTCTCTCTGCGGCGACGCTCCCCCAGGCCAAGGAGGGCCGCCGCTCCCTCCACCTCCGTGAAGTGCTGTTGCGTGTTATTGAGGGAGAAGGCAAGACCGAATGGGTAGGTCCACCTATATTTGATGTGGCGCTCCCTCAAGGTGGATGTAATCAGCCGAAATTGTTGGCGCCTCATCAGCGTGGCTTGGGCAACATCTTGGAAAAGCGCGCAAGTCACTCCCTGGTAATCTACCATCTCTCTGTGCTGCGCTTTCCGGAGCACCAGTTCCTTGACCTTGAAAGAGGCAAACTTAGCCAGGATGTCTCTCGGGCGTTTATTTCCCCCTTGCAACGCCGGGCCCACTCGGTGAACATGCTCCAAGTGAACATCCTGTTCCCCCTCGCCGATAACACTAGTGAACAGGCCCAACATATATGTCTCCAAGTCTGTCCCTTCTTTCCCTTCCTCCAGGCCCTGCACCCTGATGTTGTCTCTGCGGGAGCAGTTCTCTAGATCCTCGCATTTGAGCAGTGCAGAGTTCAATTGGGCAGAAAGGGATTCCGCGCACTCTTCTAACGGTTGGATTCGACCTTCCAGGTCCTGGCATTTCGCCTCCCGATCGAGGGTGCGCGCCCCAATCGAGTCTACGTCCGCCTGAAGTGCAATCATTTTGGTGCCCATTTCTGATTTGAAGGAGTCAAAGGAGGCTCCTATGTCCGCCTTTATGTCCTCTGTGAGCTCCTCTTGAATTCTTTCAAAGTTGCAATGAGGTCCTCCCTGGTGAGCGCCATTCCTCCTGTTCCCTGGGTGCCCTCCTCCTCCTGCTCCCTCCCGCTTTGGTGCCCCGAAATAGCTGGAGACCTTGTTGGGCTGCCCTTTTTGGGTGGCATAGGGGCAGCTTCGCGTCACACTCCACAACTCTCCGCTCCCAAGTCACAGGTTCAGGGGAGGGGAGCGGTGCTTCGTGAGATATCTGCAGTTGCGTTGCTTGACTCTTCCAGCGTCCCAGGGTCCGAGCACCTTCCCCACCTCCAGGCGGACTATGCTGTTCCCTGGTGACCACCAGAGCGCTATGTCTCCCAGCGCCCGTGATGTGTGGAACCTGTTGGCGCTGTCGTGGCAGTGTTATTGTAGCCTGGCTTGGGGATCTGTGAGCGCCATCTTAAGGTCAGGCACGAGGCCTGGAGCTCCTCACCTCCCCCGGCGTGCAGGTTGACCTAGCGGGCCCAGCTCGGGCAGACCTCATGCTTCTCCGCCCGAATTCGGCTAGCCCAGTTCTCCGCCTGCACCTCCGGGGGTCGTACGTGCTGCGGGGGGGGCGGGGCACTGCTACCTTCCCTTGTGCGCTTGGCCTGGATCACCGGCTCATGGTATCTGCCCCTTCTGTACTTAGTCCGGGTGAATATTCTCTTGGCAGCCCTCTCCTGTGCTCCGATGTGATCCGCGCCTCCGGCAATCTCCGCTACTGTCGGCCGTTGTTGCTGAACGAGGCCGCCATCTTAGGGACCCAGCGCCACAGTCTATAGCCTTGCACAGCCCTCTGCAATCCAATTTGTGCTCCCACTTCACACCACGGGTCCTCCAGGTCCCGGAGATGCTGCTTCTACCTCCGTAGCTCCGCCGAGCACCATGCACAGAGGGAAGCCCAGCCGTTGCGGGGTCCGTACGCCATTTTAGCTCGGCGGCCGCGCTCTCAAGGGCAGATGTCGAGTCTCCACAAACGGGTCTCCGCTTACCCGATGCAAGTGTCCATAGTTGTCTTTATTATGTAGACGTCCAACCCAGGCGCCTCATTCTCCACCTGCCCGGATCTTGACGCTGGGAACCGCTTTCCCACAGGGCTCTTCCGCGGAGCCGAGCGAAGTGACGTCTTCGTGGCCATAATGGCTGGCCTGTGCCCTAAAAGCCTTTTTGATGGGATTCGTAAACCCAATAGTTCTGAGAAGTGCTCCTCATGAAGACAAATGAAGACCATCTCCTTAGCAGCAGCAGCATACAAACCTAATGCTTCTGCATATAGATCTGGTGCCAGATCCTTACAAAGGTGAGGGATCCATAGGACCATTTCAGAGACGGGAAATATTGAAAGGGGGAGTGATGTGTAACTTTATTTTTTAACCCTGTGTTAGACATACATTTCCCCTCAATGATGAATATTAGAAACTTGTTTCTATATAGCACTGTTTCTAAATAGTGTAAATAGAACGTGTTACAATTACTAAGCTTACTGACCCTAGAATGATGAAAGACTGAGTCAGTCTTCCTTGGATTTTAACTCATTACTGCTACTCCATTTGTTTCACTAAGTTCGTAGAGTTTGAATTTTAGTGTTGCCTATGCGGAAGAGTTTTTGTATTGTACATGAGAACCAGAGAGGCGCGCTTTTCATGTCATAGTGTACATGTAGCTACGCTTTATAAATCCAATGAAGTGGAAGTTGGGTTAGAAATAATTGTGGGTGCATAGCTGATTCTTTCTTTGCTTAGGTAATCTAGGTCCGGTTTGATGGTGTTTACAGTAAGGGGGACATCTTTTTGTAAAGAGTCAGCTTTTTGCTACCTCCTTGAATGCCAGGAGATGGTGAATATTTGTTAACTTTTCCGTCCTTAAATTCTTGGGATTGGCTTTCTAGAGAGGCAGGGATGTGCCACCAATGTGCATTTTCTTGAAGGGTGGAATGGAGAGTGAGTTTGCCTAGCCCAGTGACAGGTCATTGCCCATGAAAACTCCCTGTCTTTTTGCATGTCATTAGAAGTGATCTGGTTCCCGAGGACTGATGGTCATAGGGTGGGAATTTCCCCCAGTTTTTGATGAGGTAAATTTCAGGAGGTTAATTAGTATTATTTGTTGAGAGCTTGGAGGCAGTGGTCTAGGACAAAGGGGAATATGACTTGTTTTTGAGCTTCAAGGTGCAGTGGGTGTCTTCTGCATGGCTGTAACAGGCATGATTGAAGGATCCGATGAGTTATAGTAGTTGGCTGAGGTGTGGAGAGATCATGAAACACTGCAGGACTCCCTATTTAGTGCAGGAAGGAGTTGAAGAGTATGGTGGGCACGAGATGATGCTTCATCTGTTGGAGGGATAGAAGGAGATCCATTTTATGAAGGTTCCTTTAATTACCAAGACCAGCTAGCCTTAGAACCCATGTGGGGTGATGCACTGAATCAAAGGCAGTGGATGGGTTTAGTAATGATAAGACAGCCCATTCACTTCTATTGACACTGGTCTTTCAGGCAATCCAGGATGTTGTTTAGTGATAGAGGGTAGGTTTTTGTCCAAGCCTTCTGTGTTGATGAGATTGTCAGGAATGACCTCCTGCAGTTTGGTTGCTAGTTTATAGCTGTTTGTGAATAGCTTGATATAGACGGCCATGAAGTCATTGGGATAGATGCATTCCGTTTGTGCCTGCATTAGAATCCAACACAATCTTCTGCAGATTCAATGGCAAGAATTTAAAATGTGTAACTGAAAAATCAAGTTAGCAAAATCCAGACTCTAATACAATGTGTTTTTCCAGACAATGAATACATGTAGTACTCATTCCAATATGCCTGTACGAAAGATTTGTTCCCTCAATTTCGGGAAGAAACTTTTTTTGTATTATTTGTAATAATGTTTCCCCAGTTGATTATGCATATATAATGTGCATATATCAGAGCCAACATTAAGACATATACATGGACAGCATGCCAGCATATTCTTGCATAGAATACGTGTGTGCGCGCAAGTGTGTGTGTGTGTGTGTACACATACATGTACTCAAACCTGCTAGTCCTCAACTTGTTACTAGATGCCTCTCTCAGGTCAAATGCGAAATCTTTAAAATTCCAGTGGATATCTGCAGTTCTTCAAGGGCCTTTGTGTCAAATGCAAAAGCATTTATGTTCTTTTCTGAAGATGCAGTTCCACTGGTCTTTACTAGCTACCCCTCACAAGTCAAATGGAAAAGCTTTGAAATTCTTACATCAAGTCCTACTAGTCGCCACTAGGTGTCAGTCAAAAGTCGAATGCAAAAGCATTGACATTTTTTTCATCAAGTCGCAGTTCTACTAGTCATCACTAGGTGTCGTCAAAAGCCAAATGCAAATGCAATTAAATTCTTTCATGAAGGTGCTGCTCCACACACTTTTTCTAGTAAAATGCAAAGCCTTAAAATTTTAAAATGAGCACCAGCCATTTAATAGTTGTCCTTAACAAGTCAGATGCAACAGCATTGAAATTCTTATTTGACGCTGCAGTTAGACGTCTCAAGTCAGATGCAACTGCTTAACAAATTTGCCTCAAAGCTGCAATAAATCAAACAGTTACTAAATGTCCCTCTTGAGTAAGATGCAACTACTTTGAATGTCCTTGATAAAGCTGAGGGTGTGTAATAAAAATATACATATCCACTTTTGCTACTCTTATAAATTGTGAATGATTTCAATAGCATAGGTAAATATACCAGTGCTGGTATATACTGATGAATCACTATTGTAGCTTTCAATAAATGTTTTAATTACTATGGAACACTTGTAAAGACAACTTAGCATATATAGGTGCTAGCAATCACTGGTTAAGTCAAGTTCCTTTTACTGTATTGTTGGGAAACTGTTTTTAGAGTGGCACTATATTTATGCCCTAGTAAAATGCTTTCTGACTTATCCTATGGGCTGTGGTAGGAATAAGAACAAGCATTTGCAATGCAATAGGTCTCGCATTTGCGAGAGTTTAAGCTATTGGCATTGTAAATGACAATGCCTTTATTTATCTGTTTTGATAATTAACACATAAATAAAAGGCATTGTCATTTACATTGCCAATAGCTCAAACGCTTGTAAATGCGAGACCTATTTCACTTCAAAGAAGCGGCCGCCTTTGTCCCGGGCTGCTTGGAATGTGGAAGCGCGCATGGCGCATACAATTATAGTCAGTGGTAATCAAATCCCCGCAGCTGCCTGGAAGTATTTTCGTGTGTCATTAAGAACCCACTGCAAAGCAAACAAATAAACACAGCCCGGTTTTACTCCGTTTGGTGGGTCTGCGGGACTCAGAGGCTGGACTGTAATGATAAAATAACAAGGCAGGCAGTATTTAGTGTCCCTAAAACTGACTGAAACAAAGTTCATTTGGAAGAGGGGTGCCGAACAATGCGCGTCTGGAGCTAGAGCCGAGATTACTGAAGCCCTACACAGATCTGCCAGGGAGATGCTGGCATGGATAAACACACTGACACCAGAAGAGCCACCCCACGGCAGAAGGCACAGGGCAGAGCCCACATCTGCAGCTCTGGGGGCTGAACAGGAAATGCCCGGTTACTTACCGGTAATCTTCATTACTCCGAGTATAGTCTTCCTCGCCACATGATTAACAAAGTGAGCTTCAGCTCCACACCAGAACCCTCCAAAGCAAAAAATTTAGCCTCCCATGCCTCCCATCCCTTCCCAATATGGCCGACCCATTACACCCTTGACCTCTATAAGAGGCGGACCGGCCCAACCCTTCAGCCTGAAACTACCAAGCACAAACATGAAGCCGATAGCCAGACAGGGAGGGAGGGATGGGAACTCATGTGGCGAGGAAGACTATACTCGGAGTAATGAAAATTACTGGTAAGTAACCAGGGCATTACCTCCTCGTAAGTCTTCCTCGCCACATGATTAACAAAGTGAGCACATACCAAAGCCAAGCGGCTTCATGGAAACTCACAAGAAACCAACGGACCAGAAGGGGATGCCAACGAAGCAGGCAAAACCAAAAGACCAGACGAGTGGAAGGACCACCCAAGAGAGAGGCAGCCACGAGCAGGAAGAACCAGCCCGGGACAGAGAGACACCGGGAGGGCCGAGAACCCGGACCCCCGGGACCCGCAGGGCCACCAGAAAAACCCCCCAAACCAACAACCGAAGGAGGACAGAGAAGGCACGGAACAAGACGGTACGGGGCCAATAGCTACAACAAACACGCCCAGAACAGAAGGCAGCAAGCCGGTCCAAACACACCAAGACCGCACAACGGACAGCCAAAAGCGAGAGGGGAGCAAGCCCAGACGTCGGAACCGAAGAAACAGAGGGCAACCTCACCACAGCGACCCAACAAAAAGCCACAGCAGGAAGAGACACAGGCCGACTGAAACACAGCAACACCGCACGGTGGACCACCAACAGCGAGAGAGTCGAATCCACCCGAGGACCAAAGCAGCGGAACCAGACGAAACAAAACAGACTGGCAGGAGCCGCAAGAACGGAATGAGGTGCAGAAAAGAACCCAGCACGCCAACCGAACAAGAAAAAAACGAAGTCACCAAAACCCCACCAGCAAGGAGATAAACAGGCGGGATACGGACCCCAGCTGCACAAAGAACCCCGGAAGGGAGCGCGACACCAATGAGAGAACCCAGGCAGGCACAAGGCAAAACCGACCCAGGAAGCCGCAGGAATGGCCCGGCCCCCAAGGGAACCCAACCGGCCAACAGCGAAAAGCAGAAAGCCCAAGAGGACGCCCACGGAGCCTGAAGAGCGGAAGGGACCAGGCCCAAGTCAAGCCACCAGAAAGGAAGTGCATGCCCACCAGGGGCCACCACGCACAAGAAAACAAATAGAACCTGGCAGGGAGGGGAACGCAGCACGGAGGAGCGAGACCGCCCGCTCAGGGGCCAAGCAAATCGCCCCAGTAACGTTCCACAGGAAGTAAGCCAGCCGCCGAAGCGAGCACCCAGGAGGCCATACAGCCAGCCAACAACCAGGCCCGACCCAGCTGAACGATGAAGAGCCGACAGGGACAGGAGCGGACAGGGAGGCAAGGCCACAGGCAGAAATACACCGAAGGAGAGAAGGTCAGAAAAGCTGGGCGAAACGAGCCCGAGCAACGTCAACACCTCCAGGGAGCCAACCCGAGCCAGCAGGCCCCAGTACCCCAAAACCAGGGACAAAGAAGAAAAGGAAGCAAATACCGCACAGGAATCGCAGGCCCCGCCCGGGGAAGGAGAACCGGGACATCCCAGCACCCCCGGACAATCAAAAGCACCGCTCGAACATATACCCACGCGGTAGACTTCGAAAGTAGCGGCAGGAGACAAAACCATGTCCTGTGCAAGCCTGAGCCCCCAGAAGCACAATACAAACCATCGAGCCATAGCTCCACGGCCCAACACTCACAGCAGCAGAAAATAAGAGAGAAGCACCCAGGTGGGCACCACCAACAGGTCAAACGCCCCACACAGGCCAGATAAGCCCAGACCCCCGAAAGCAAAGGGCCAGAGGAAAGCGCAAACCCGGGCGCCCGGACGAGAAGGCAGATAGAGCCACCACCGGGCACTCAAACCGAAACCGGAACAAATGAGACCCAGTCAAGGACAGCACAACCGTGCCAAAAAAACAAAGGGGCCAACCCAGGAACCCCCCGGAGAGCGAGGCAGGGGAAAAACCACCCAGAACAGAAACAAGAGGCCCCCGCAGGTCAGGGGCAAACTCCAGACAAGCCAAGGAATGGCCAACAGAAGCCAGACGAGAAACCCGCCAGCAGGGGGACCAAACGACCCTGCACCGACTGGGAACCCAAGCACGCCCGCCAGCCCCACAGGCCGGAAAAAGTCCGCAACCACCCGGCAGGGGGACACCAGAAAGGAAGACCGCAAGCCACACCTGCAAACAGGGCAGAAAAAAGAGAGCCGCGTGCCCGACCCGTCACCAAAAGGAAAGGGGAAGAAAATGGACACCACCAACCCAGACCGGCCAGAGAAGGGACACCCACAGGAACCGGTGAAGAGGAGCATGAACCAGAACCCATGACAGCCCAGTGGCACTGACACCCCCCGGACGGGAAGAGCCCCCAAGAGAAAGGCAAAGCCAAGCACCGCCTGTCAGCAAGGCACAACAACACCAGAAACACTCCCCGCAGAGGACCCCGACCAAGGAAGAGAACCCCAACACGAAAGCCAGAGGGGCAGAGGATAAATCAAGGGGAAGCTCCCGGAAGCAGGAGAGCACGCCACCGCAAAGCACGGCATGAACATCCACCACATCGACATACATGGAAGGCATTGGCATGATCCAGACCCACACAAAGTGGGAGCCCGAGCCACCAGAGGCACAAGACCTACCATTGAGCCATAGTGCCGTGGGCCACACATGCAACCAGACGAAGGGGAACAGGCACAAGGATGTAGGCAACCAAAAACCTGAATAACCATAAACAGGATGGGGCAAACACCAAGACCCCACCGGTAAACAGAAACCGGACGAACAGGCCCCGCTGGAGAAGAACCTGAGAGATTGACAAGGCGACCCCGCAAGCACAGACAAATACGCACCCCGTAGAAGAGGCGCGTGCCGAACCCCCGGCCAGACCCAGCCACCACCACCAAAAGGCAGCAGACCAATCAACGAGCTACAGCACTCCGGACACGAGCAGGGGAGCCCAACCACCAAAAACAGGTGACAACAGGGCGGCACAGCAGTAGGCAGGACCCACGGAACTGAGACAGAGGCCACCCAGGACGTGAGGAGAGGCAACAGACGGCCCCCAACAGAGCCCCAACCGCCAGGAGCTGAGGAGAAGCACGACACGGAGGGGGGCGCAGAAGCCACCAGCCGAGCAGGGAGTAAGAGGAGAAAGGGGCGCCACGGACAAGTATCGCCCAAACATAAACCACAATGGGACACACGGAAAGCAATGGCAGGACGAGAACCTACCCGCTGTGGGGGCCTGCGCCACCAGAGGCCCAAGACCTACCAGCGAGCCACAGCCCGTAGGACCGTGGCCCCGGACATGAAAAGGCAAGCCCCCCCAGGAGCAGGCGCAGAAGCAAAAGCCCACACGGCGACCACAGAAGTAGACCAGGGAAGGAAAGAACAGGCGCCAACAGCAGCCCGTCCCCAACAGACAATCAGAAGCCAACAGCCCCCGGAAACCCCAGGCGGATGCTCAACCACTTGTATGACAACCGGGGCCAAAGGAGAAGCAACCCTGGAAATGAAGGAGCCCTGAGAGGCCAGACCAGCCACGAGCGAGACCACCAACACGGCGGGAGGGACCTCAGAAGCCAAGACCAGTACGGGGCAGTGTATGGACAATAACAGAGTAAAGGCATGTATATCGACTACCCTCGACTCACAATCCAACACCAACTGGAATGAAGAAGAGCAGAGGGGACTCAGACAACCCGCGCTGGAACTGCAAGAAGAAAACCTCTGAAAGCACCAATCTGAGGGAGCCGGAAACGCCCAGACCACCCAACGTACAGTAGGGCCTCACGCAGTGTCCGTCCCCAGACAAACCGACCCCGGAGGAAACATCAAAAAAACCCGCAACAAAGAGCGCCAGGATACACCATAGGCATGACCCCGCGCCAAGAGCACTAGGACCATAACCCCTGCATCGAAAAACGAAGACCAGGGGGGGGTAAGGCGTCCAGTCACACCGGAGGATCCGCCCCATGTAAAAGGGAAAGTACAGCCAGAACACCAAAGGCAGCCAGCAAATCCTCGCCACAGACCGAACAGCAACAGTGCGGGACACCAAAAAAGGCGAAAAACGCCACAGACAATCTGACCAGTGAGCAGCAAAAGCCACACGGCACCCGTCGCCCAGCAACCAGCCGCGCGGAGAAAGCCGAACAAGCCTGGGCCCCTCCCGCAGGAGGCCGGCCACAACATGCGGGAAGCGCGCCCCACAGGAAAACGCAGGACGGGCTGCCGGTATCCCACAACCAGGAGCACTGCATAGGTCGTAGCCGAAGACCGTGAACACCCGCCCGCACCGCACGACGAGCACGGGCGGACGAGGACATGCAGCCAGATGACGGCGCCGGGAACTGCAAACGTCCCGGACGCCGAAGACAGGTAAGCCCAAGCCGCACCAAACAAACACTAGGAGTCGAACACACGACCCTCTGTCAGCCCCGAACCTTCGTGTCCAAAAGGAAAACGGGACCCACCAGCAACCCGCACGACGCCGACTGCAACCCGAGCCAGGTGCAAACACCGCGCAGACCGAGAGCTGCCCGCGAGCCCCACTGCCACTAGGACAAAAAGCAGGAAGGGCACCCGGGAACCGGCCCAAAGGGCAGAGAATAGGCACGCCGGGCGCCCCCGCGGAGGCCAACAGGAACCAGCCCCGCCCGCACCGGGAGAACCCGGGAGAACCCGGGAGCGGGAAAAGAACCATAACAGCACAGCCGACGGGGAGCCCACGGGCAAGGCACCAAATAGAATGCCATCACGGCGGTGGGGGCAAGAGGGGCCGACAGGCAGATCCCCAGACCCCCGCGGCCGTCCCCCTATTAACCCTTGGCTCTCTAAAGCAGAGCCTAACCGCCCCAGACAGAGAGGAAACGGGGGAAGGAAGGGGGAGGAACCCCAAGCACACAGGCCCGCAAGAGCAGGGCCACCACCCAGGGACCCAAGTACCCACTAAAGCAGGAACACACTTACCTGAACAGCGCACTTGGAGAGTCAGCGCAGAACTAAAAAAACAGGCTGAAGGGTTGGGCCGGCCCGCCTCTTATAGAGGTCAAGGGTGTGTTATGGGTCGGCCATATTGGGAAGGGATGGGAGGCATGGGAGGCTAACTTTTTTGCTTTGGAGGGTTCTGGTGTGGAGCTGAAGCTCACTTTGTTAATCATGTGGCGAGGAAGACTTAAGAGGAGGTAACCGTCTTTACTTATGTAAACATTCCTCAAACGGCGGCAGTAAAGGAAAAATACACTCTCTCCAAATCAAGTAATGCAGGAATTTATAAAGCAACTGGTTAATGTGTCTAGGCTCAAGCAGCCTTGTTCAACTGAAAAAACATAGAAATTGTGATGTTTACATCACGGTCACATATTTCTAACTGAGATAGAAAAAATACTACTCAAAGTTAAAAAATAATGCAAGACAACATGAAAATATTATGTTTTACACATAACTTATTAAAGGAAGAATATGTCTCACAATTTGATGAAACTAGAACAACATAACACATTTAGCAAATGAAATAATTTTATCTACATAATAATAAAATTACAAGCTTTTCATATCATTTCTTTTCTCAAGGAAACAGCGTGGGAACATATTCTTTAATGGGCCTGGAGACCATATATACACATGATATTCTTTAGACCTATTTGTAATTAATAAATAAACAGTCAATTACTTAGCTCATCCAAATGGGAACTCATACATATTGTAAATCAAAAAATCAATTGATATTATATGTAAATATAATCACTGGTAATATGCATCAAACGTGTATGTGATTACTTTTTGTGCCGATATTATCAATCCCCATATACATATATTTTGAATCACTGGACATTTGATCCTTTGGCATATAATGCTGTATTTCAGTTTCTCTACTGGTATGTGAGGTATCAGATTTACTATTGGTGCAATTTACAGTGCACAAAAAGTTCAACACTCATTGTTCAGGATCTGATATGTAGCCATAACCCTTCCACGATATTCATGCTCATTGGATTTTATTCATGAGATAAAGTGATGCCTACCTCCTCAGAGTCAGGGAAAAATTCCCCACACATGGATTTAATAAAACACGTTCTATCAAAAAAGAAATCCAACAGTTTGGGCTTTCTACCATAAGTCTTTAAAATTAAATTTAACTAGGCATATAGGATCCTTACTCCTGACGGCCCATAACTGTTCAAATATAAATAAAATGGGCATGCAACAGAATTGGAAATAGTGGTTATTCTTTTCTTGATCTTTCTCACATTGTTATCAGACAATACCCTATATGTTTTTCTATTTATGCATGGTTCCATATGTTACAATGCATACACCAAAAGAAATTACCCTCTTGATTTAGGCACGCTTTAAAAACCATCCACTAGTTTGTCTCATAGGAAGGGTGATCTTCTGTGGTAATTTGAGGTCAAGAACTAATAAATGTCCTCGTATCATGTCACTCTGCATTATTCTCCAGTGTTTTTTGAAAACGTAGAAAAAGCAATTTAATTGTTTGTCATCATTATCAACGTGAATGACTTTTCCTTTTATTTCTTTTTCCTCCCACTTAATGGGATATCTGTCCTCTCTACTGCTTTACAAGAAACACCAGCCAGGTACCCATGTTCCTCAAATCTTTGCCACATGATATCTTTCTCTTTCTGTTACACTACATCAGAGCTACAATTCCAACAAGCCAGTGGAGTTCTCCATATGGAATGCTTCACTTCAATGGTGGGAATGGTCGTTTATATTATGTAAATATGCTATTTCAGGCTGCGGTTTTTCTGGTCAGACTCTTTTGCAAAGGATCTTCTACCACCTCCATTTGAATGGTTAAGATTTCAATTGTATATTTACTCATATTACCAGTAAATCTGAGATTGATATCATTTGCATTAAGTGATGCAATAGATTGGGTGTCTAGCTCTTCCCTACCCATTGAAACAACAAACAAATCATTGAGTACCAGGTACCCATGGTCATTCCTCTAAGTTGTCTAAATAGCTCACCTTTAAACATGAAGATATTATTTACCAAACATAACTTAATTATCTCCACAATAACCTCTGTATACTGAGCATTTTTCAGTGCTCTTGCCAAAAGGAAATATCGATATGCATCTGTTTCATCACTGTGTTTGATAGTGTAGAATTCAGTGGCATCAAGGCAATTTAACAGATGGTAATCCTCTTAGTACATATCAGGGATCTTAGTGATAAAATCAGTGGTATCCCTCACATATGAAGGCAAGAATAAGGTAGCAATGAATTTATTGTTTAAACATTTCAACAAAATATTTAAAATATACCTATGTGTGGTTGTTTTGGGGAGCCCACCACCACCAAAACATACCTTAAATATTACATTATTTTAATGCAAGCTTCACTGATTGAAAATCACTCAAAAAAGTAAATTATGAATTTAGCAAAATATAATAAACAAACAATAAATACCTACAAAAATATCTAATACCAATAAAATATGAAAATAAATAATGATAGCCTTAAACATAGCATGCATTGTTATTAATGTCAAATCAAGATTTAAATTACAGGTTTGGAAAAAGATAATAATAATAATAATGATAATAATAATAATGATTATATATATTTTGTGCAAATGCACTCTCGGATCCCGTTTCTCCACATTCTCCGAAACGGGGATTCATAAAACACAGTGACACAGCTTCGGTGAGTTGCGTAGTACCTTTTATTAATTAATTTCTTTTGAGAAAGACAGGACAATACCTGACCAACGCGTTTCAGCCTCATGACATTTTCCCCAAAAAGTGTCATAGTATATGTTGTGCATGGAAAATTCCGGGGCGATCCATCAAGGGGCGGGCTGAGAAAAAAGGGGGGTTCAAAAATAGTGTATTTCCTATATTAATTCCCATAGGGACTTTGAACACGACTACAGCCCGAACCGCTGGAGGGAACAACACTGAATTTAGCAGAAGGCTTGCTTTCGGTCCACAGATGGTGCTTTAAGTTATTTGGTGAAAATCTGGTCTGTAGTTGTTGAGAAATTTAAGGAAATCCAGATTTAGATAACTGCGATCACGGCTAATTTGCGATTTCTGCAGATCTGCAGAGCTATGATTGGCTGCCAACACTTCAAACAGTAAGTGTTGGCAGTCATCTTGAGACTTGGCTTCAGCCGAGTCCCAAATCAAATGTGGAAAAAGAAAAGGGTGCAGGGTAGGAAAGACCTGACACCCAAGTCTTGGTCCTGGGATCCCAGAGAGACCTTGGATGGGCAAAAAAGCATTTAAAAAAAATGATTTGCTGCAAATTCACGAAATTCGCAAATTCGCCGCAAAAAAATACTTTCAATATTTTCAAAAGGACTCCTGGGTGGGCAAGGTCCAGGGGGGCATTTTATTAAATAAAGAGGGGGGTGCATGGGGCCCCCCCTGAGGGACTTTGAGCTCCGGGGACCACCATCTCCCCAGAACTTTTATTAATGCAATAAGGAGGGGGGTGCATGCGGCCCCCCTCCTGAGGCTTTATAAGCCTCAGGGACCACCACCTCCCTGGGGGTACACAAACACTGATGGAGGTTCCGCGCAGACCCCCCCAAGCCACAAGGACCACCGTCACCCTGGGGCTAAAAAACACAATTAGGGGCCCGTGTACCCCCTGGGCATACTGTTTGCTTTTGCTTGGCAGGAGCTGACAGCTCCCACCAAGTAAAAGCTAACACTCCAGTTCCAGTGGATGGGAGCTGTCAAAGTGCTCCCACCACTGGAAGCCGAGGTGTCATCTCTTTGCCTGCCCACAAACATGCGGGCAGGGATAGAGATATTGCTCCTGCATGGTGGGAGCTGCCTTTCAAGCAACCCCCTCCATGCAGCTGCAATGCTGGCTCCCACAATAGGTGGGTAGCTGGCTGGTACTGTGGGGGCCTTGAGGTTCCTCCTGCAGTCCCCATTGTTTACACTCGGTGCCCTGGCTGTGACACATGAATGGGCCCCATGGGATGGGGTCCCCGGTGCCAAAATCCACCTGGGGAGGATCGGTCGCATGGCCCTCCTCTCCCATTGCATCAAGGCCAAGACCCTGGGGATGGGGTCAGGGGTCTCATGGCCTCTCTCCCCCAAACAAAATATCTATTTATTAAGGCCGGGAGATGGAGTCCATGAGGCTGATATCAGCCTGGAGAGGGGGGCCGTGCAGTCCCCCCCTCCCCCAAATAAAAAATATATTTATTTAGGCTGGGCCCCAGGGGCAGGTTCCCTGGGGCAGAAATCAGCCAGGGAAGAAATCAGCCCCCCACCCCATTCAAATGTGGCATGGGCACTCACACACCCACTCACAGACCCACCTACTGACTCACAGACCCACACAGACACTCATGCACCCACTCACACACCCACTCAGACAGTCGCCCACCCACTCACAGACCAACTCAGAGACTCATGCATCCATTCACAGACAACTCAGAGACCCATGCACCCACCCACTCAGAGACTCATGCACCCACCCACAGAATCACTCAGACACTCACTCACAGACCCACTTAAACACTCATGCACCCACTCACAGACCCACTCAGACTCACGCACTCACTCACAAACCCACTCAGAGACTCATGTACTCACTTACAGACCCACTGAGAGACTCATGCACCTACTCACAGACTGACTCACATGCTCTTGGATGCACTTTCAAACCCACTGAGACACTCTCACACCTACTCACAGACCCACTGAGACACTCACTCAGACACTCATGCACCCACTCATGCACCCACTCAGAGTTTCACGCACCACTCATAGACCAACTCAGACACTCCTGCGGTCCCCATCATGCACACTGGATGCCCTGGCTGTGACACATGAATGGGCCCCATGGGATGGGGTCCCTGGGGCCAAAATCAACCTGGGGAGGAACACCAGCATGACCCCCTTCCCCCATTGAATTAAGGCTGGGCCCCAGGGGAGGGGGTCAGGGGCCTCATGGCCTCCCTCCCCAAATTAAATATATATTTATTAAGGTCAGGATATGGGGTCCCTGGGGCCGAAATCAGCCAAGGAAGGGAGGCGTGCAGTCCCCCCTCCCCCAAACAAAAAATATATCTATTAAGGCTGGGCCCCAGGGGATGGGTCCCTGGGGCAGAAATTAACCCAGGAAGGGGGGCATGCAGCCCCAACCCGTACTCAAATGTGGCCTGGCCACTCACACACCCACTCACAGACCTACCTACTGACTCACACACCCACTCACAGACCCACACAGACACTCATACACCCACTCACACACCCACTCAGACATTCACCCACCCACTCACAGACCAACTCAGACACTCATGTACTCACTCACAGACCACTCAGAGACTCATGCACCTACTCACATGCCCACTCAGAGACTCACACACCCAACACAAACCCACTCAGATACTCATGCACTCACTCACAGACCGACTTAGACACTCACACATTCACTCACAGACCCATTCACAGACCCACTCAGAGACTCATGCACTCACTCACACATCCCACTCAGAGACTCATGCACCCACTCACAGACTGACTCATACACTCATGGAGGCACTTGCAAACCCACTCAGACACTCTCACACCTACTCACAGACCCACTGAGACACTCACTCAGACACTCATGCACCCACTTAGACACCCACTCAGTGACTCACGCACCACTCACAGACCCACTCAGACACTATTGCACTCACTCACAGACTGACTCACAAACACATGGATGCACTTGCAAACTCACTCAGACACTATCACACCCACTCACAGACCCACTCAGACACTCATGCACCCACTCAGACACCCACTCAGACACTCATGCATCAACTCATGGACCCACTCAGACACTTACGTACCCACTCACACACCAAGTGAGACACTTCTGAGACATTCACACAAGCACTGAGACTCTCATGCACTCACTCATACACTCACTCTCAAAGGTTACAGGCTACAGTTAGGAATTAAAATTAAACACCTTAGAAATTCACTGAAACAAACAAAGGTTACAGGGACATTATAGTTAGGCTCAGATGTCACTCATACAAAACCTTTGAAATTCAGCAGTAATTTAAATTATGCTGTAACTTAGTATATCTCAGAAATGTTTATGAATCACTTATACTCAATGGATGATGTAATCAGGGATGTCATTTGAGATGTCATCAGTGACGACATCAGCGATGTCACTGACCATGTCATGAGTGATGCAATATGTGAAGCCATAAGCATGCATTGTGGGGGCGTAATTTATACTTCACTCAGGTAACTATAACTGCTGAATTTCACTGGTTTTTTTATGAATAAAATTTGAGCCTAACTATAACGTCCCTGTAACCTTTGCTTTTTACAGTGAATATATATAAATATATATTTATATATATATATATATATATATATATATATATATAAAGAGAGAGATAGAGAGATGTCACACGCAATTCAAACATTAACAAAACAAAAAAAAAAGGAACACCCGGTTATTCCCACCTTCTATCTTATACCAAAGATACATAAAGATATTGACAAACCTCCGGGAGACCTATTATCTCTGCTATAGATAGCCTTATGGAGAACACCTCTAAATACGTTGATTATTTTCTCCAAGATTTGGTCAAGGGCTTGGCATCTTATGTGCAGGATACATCAGATCTTTTGCGAAAAATTGAACATGTGGTGTGGAGTTCTGATATGCTTTTAATAACTCTTGATGTAGCATCTCTCTACACCTCAATTAGGCATTGCGATGGTTTAAAAGCTGTGGAGCATTATTTGAATCTGCGACCTATGAAATTCTCTATGCATAATAGAATGTTAATCTCAATGATATCGGCATGTCTAGAACAATTTTTTTATGTTTAATAACCAGATCTATCAATAGATCAGGGAGTCGCGATAGGGGCCTGCTTCTCCCCCAGCTATGCTTGTTTGCATATGGGGCTGTGGGAGGAGCAGGTCCTCTTTGGACAAAGCAAAGCGACAATGAAAGAACATGCAATTTTGTATTTACGGTACATTGATGACTTGTTTTTAATCTGGAGGGGTTCAGACTTCAGAGTCAAGGGCAAAGGAATTTGTAGATACGCTAAATAGCAATTGCCTTAATCTCCAATTTACATCTATTATTAATGCCACATCTGTTTGTTTCTTGGATGTTGAGATATATGTAGATCATGGGCTCTTGGCCACCAGATTATTCAGGAAGCCAACTGCAGGCAATACGGTCTTGCATGCGACCAGTCACCATCCGCCCCATCTGATACGCAGCATCTCACCATATGGGATTTGTAGTACAGACTTGGAGTGTCAGGTTGCGCAGGAGGCCTGCAAACAGAGATTTTTGGAGCGAGGTTATGCTCATGGGGTTGTAGACAGTGCTATTGCAAAAACCAGGAGCCTGTCTAGAAAGGAAGCTTTAACTCCTAAAACTAAGCAGACTGCGGAGAAAAGCATGCTCGCAACTATAAATTCCAGGGTCATATTAACGTACAATAGTCAACATCAGGAACTCAGGAAAATCTATTACCGTAACTGGAATCTGGTACAGGGAGATCCAGTTATTGGTTTGCTGGTTCCAGCGAAACCAGCATTGACCTTTAGGAAATCTCCGTCTATGAGAAGTACCCTTGTGAACAGCAGCCCTGAGATGCTAACTCCTACCACTTGGATGGCACAGAGTAAGGGGTTTAGAAAATGTTCCAGCTGTAAGGCTTGTAAATTTGGAAGTAATAGAACCCAATACAGCAGTCCTTTCAAATCGGACCCCATTATGATTGACAAGAGGTTGACATGTAAAACCAAATTTGCAGTTTATGTGCTGGAGTGCCCTTGTGGGTTGAGGTATATTGGTAGTACCAAGTTACCGGCCCACAAGAGGATACTCCAGCACATAAGGGCAATTAGTGGTAAGGATCAGGCCTACCCAGTCGCCAGGCATTTTGAGCAAAAACACGACAGTAACCCTGTATTCCTCCAGTATTTTGTAATTGACACGGTTCCACCGTTTAAACGAGGTGGAAACCGGGAGGCCAAATTGCGCCTCCTAGAAACCCGACATATACTGGAACGCGACACGAAATCTCCTTCAGGGTTAAATGCCAGTGCGGATCTTTACACTTGTCTCTGAGCGTTGGGAACACTGAATTATGGATTCATACCATATTGTATGTTAGGATCAGCTGTTTTATATATATTTTAGACATCAAAATCTTGCCTCTATGAAACTTTAAAATATGGCATTTTTTTACATTTATGGTATTTTTAGTATTTTTGACTTTATTATACACATTTTGACCAAGGAAATGCAATGTAGGCGAGGTAAAGGTTGCATATTAGTATAGGAAGGCCCATTTGGGCATTATTTTACAGTTTATTTAGCAGCAGAACTAGGGGTTGTGCATTTAACATCAGTTAAGAGCATTTTGGTAAAGTTTGAGTGCAACTATATTGCAGAAAATAATTTTTCCGTTTGCACACCGTGTTTTATAATAATTTTTTAACGCATACAAGCATATCTATTTATATTTTATATATATTTATGAGCTTATTTATTGAATGCGTATCAAGTTTTGCACATATACTGTAATTTATTATGCTGCTGTTAGTAACTTTTCAGTCTCTATGCACTTGCACTTTGACTTTTTGTCATCATTTCCTGGCACTTACCACTTTAAATGCCATGTTTCTTCTATGCAATGCGTCATGTGATCAAGACCCGAGTGGGGGTCGAAACGCGTAATGGCAGATTTGCTGGCATTTAATTAAACAGCACTGGATTTGCACCAAGAACTTTGGGTCTGCTCTCGTTTTCCTTGTCCGTGTGAGGCTTCTTTGGATGGCGAATTGAGTATATTTATATATATATATATATACATATATATATATACATACATATATATATATATAGAAAGAGAGAGATAGAGAGATGTCACATGCAATTCAAACATTAACAAACGTGCTATACATCATAACAGTAAACAAAAATTAGGTGCAAGTCTAAGGTTCAGCAAAAGGGTTGAGTTAAAGGGTGGAATTTAAAACAAATAGAAACATCTATTTTGTTTAGATATAGTTCACATAGGGTGAGTTCACAGAAAATTTAAATAATAAAAAAGTAATCAACAAGATTAGTAATAAAGGAAGCAAAAGGCAAACAATTAATAATATAAAAGTATTTATAAATGTGGGGAAACATTAAATAATTTATATTAACACTAAAATGTTATATGTACACTCAAGCAAAGAATAATTCAGTTCACTTTTGTCATAAATTGCATTAAACAGTTACCTATAATGAAGTGGGAAACAATAGAAAGAGCCCTATGGATGGAGGCTTTTTCTCAGTTGCCATGCATACTTTGCAACCAATAGCAACTCTCAAAGGAGAATGGCATGGAAAGGGCATACCCATCTCCGGGGACGTGTCCAAGATGGCGATGTGAGCGGACGCTCCTTCAGCTCGCTCCGCACCACACCGCCAATTATCCTGCCTCAAGCCGGCACAAGATCGCCAGCAACCCACGGGATCGACGGTAATCGATTCCCGGACAATCCGCGTTCGTGCCACGCCCCCCTGGACCTCACAGTCATTGTGGGCTGAGGCGGCGCGGACGCGGCGACGTAGACCCGGGAGATCGCAGCCCTTCCCCCGGCCCTCAGTGGAGACGCGGCCGACAGAGGAGCGCCTGGTCCGGCGAGGGCCGTGTTCTCTGCCAACAACTACTTTCCATAAGACTGCGGCTGCATTTGGATCCTGACGCCACGGGGCGTGCTCCAGTCGAGTGCCCCATCATTACCTTGGTATCGGGGTGGATCTCCAGTTAAACTTCGGGGACGGAGCTTCTGCCCACTCCAGGTAGGCCTCTCTGCGCCTCAATGCTGCTGTAGCTCCCTACGCCAGGACCCAATGTACAGCAACCATGTGAGGGACCGGGCCCCAGCGCGATGCCATCTCTCCACAGCTCCACGCTACCCACTAGCTCCACGTGGCCTGGGAGACTCCCCGCTGCCCTGCGCAACCTGCTGGCTCCACAAGGCCCGCGGGGCCCGACTACGCCTCAGTGATCTCTGGGCCAAACCCGGGATGGTGGCTCGAGCTGCACCATGGCCCGCGGCCTGCGACGGCCACGCGTGAGATTTTGCCAGTACTAAGCCTGTGAGGCCTAACCACACATTGCAGTGCATTGGGCCCGTCGCGAATCTTCACTCGCTGCAGCTTGGCACTCCACTACGTAGCGGCCAATCCTTAAGACTACATCGGATAGCACCTCCAGACAATAGCGCCAGCAGGCACTAGCACCTCTACTCTGGCCCACCAAGAAGTAGCCTGCGCCTATCACTTCACTATCGACATAGAGCACGCTGCTTCCTCCACCCTGTCTGGCCACTAACTACATATAGCACCGCCACATAGTACCTTAACCTAGGTGCTGCACATAGATTGTGTGAAATAAATATAGACAATGTTACTCTGCCTAACAGTGCGCCCTACAGTGGTATAAGGCCACCTGGTCTGGAACGATTATCTTCCCCCTTCTCCCTGGTACCTGCGGAGCACTATTGTTACCATGGTGGGCAAACCAAGAACTCACAAGCGGCAGCCACACACCAATGAAACACAGGGCCCACCACCTAGCGCCTTGGGCTCTGAACAGACACCAGCAGGCCAGCCCATGCCTCAGACGGATCTCTCGCATCGCCTTGATGAACTTATGGCGGTGGTTATCGACATAAAAACCACTCTAGCCCCTAAAATAGACACGCTATGTGCCAAGCTTGGTTTCCTACGCGAAGACCACAAAAAATGAAGGACAGAGTGGAGGAGGTAGAATCAACAATTGCCTCTGTCAAGCCTTCAGTGTCTTCCTCAGAAGCCCAAGTCAAAACACTACAAGAAGAGGTGGAGCATCTCAAGAACCGTGTCGATGACCAGGAGGGCAGATCGCGAAGGAACAATTTGCATTTAGTGGGTCTGCCGGAGCACATTGAGGGCCACAGTATGGAACTGTACCTGGAAACTTGGTTCTCAGAAGTTATCCTTCAAGGCAAACACTCCAAGTTCTTCTCTGTGAAATGTGCCCATAGAGTCCCAGGTGGCCCCCCCGACCGGGTGCCTCCCCCAGACCAGTGGTTACACGCCTCTTCAATTATCGCGACAGGGGTCACATCCTGCAAGTCACGAGAGCTCGGGCCCATGGGTAATCGAGAACGCAGAGGTGCACATCTACCCGGACTACACAGTGTTGGTGCAGCGCCGCAGATCATCCTTCTTGGAAGTGAAAAGATGCCTTCGCGAACACGAAATAAAGTATGCCCTACAATATCCTGCCTCTCTGTGCATACAACACAAAGATAATGCGGTCTTCTGTCATTCTCCTGAGGACGCCTGGACCTGGATAGAAAAAAACGGAGTGGCGCCAGTTCCGAAGTTTACATCGGGCCCCCGTCAGCAATGGACAAAGACCACGCATCATGGACGTCGTGGCCTGGGCCAGGGACAGCGCCCCACCAAAGCCCAAGCAGCAAAGAAAAGAGAACAAGCTCTCAAACAAGCTGAGAAACATGGCACCCTCACCTCCCCTCTATGTTTGGATTCAGAAACAGAGGCCATACCGGAACAGGAATATATCCTTTCTAACTCACAGCAACAATAGATGCTGGGCGATGGCCCCACTGTGACACCGCAAACCTCAGATGAACTGGGTTAATCAACTGCAGCATCGGGACTTACTAGGAACATACTACAGGGTCTAACGAAACACTCTACGCAGGTGGGATGAACTCGCTGGCGAATATTATCCATAGACCCCGACCGGCTCTCTCATGAACACTCTACTATGGCGGCCACGGAGATCATGGCGATAAGAACCGAGACACAACACGCCCCACGCACGAAAAGTGTCGGTTATAGACTTACCTTGAGTTTTGTCATTTTGACTTTCATTTTTTGGTTTTATTTAGTTAAAGATGTTTGCATATAAGTGCACATGGCCTCTCGCCCGTTGGCAATTAGGCCTGAGGATGGGGGTTTTGATTATCACTTGTTCTGGGATGCTAGTCCATATTATGCGTCCAAGTAATGTGCAAGGAAATAGAATTGTCCTCTATATGCTAACTAAACTTCCGATGTATGGGGTGAGTTCATGCTTGCAATCTCACTATTATTGGTATAAATGCAGTGGAATAATTACTTATTGTTGACTTGGAATGTGCGCGGACTGGCCGGCTGTGTCAAACGTCACAAAGTTTATCAATATTTGCGCAGGCATAAAATATCCATAGCACTGCTCCAAGAGACTCATCTCACGCAGCAAACACTAAAATCACTTAACAAGCGATGGAGGGGCACGGTAATTGGCACGACCTACTCTGGCTATGCCAAAGGTGCTCTGATTTGGGTGGCTCCAGGGACCCCACTACAGATACTGCACACACGCGTTGACCTTCAAGGCTGTTATGTGATCTTAGAAGGCTCTCTTGATGGTCGCCCACTGACACTGGTTTCACTTTATGCGCCTAACTCAGGGCAATTCACTTTCCTACAGACATTAACTCCAGCACTCCTCAGGGACCCGATGGCACCTACTTACTGGGGGGGCAACTGCAATTGCGTTCCTGATCTAGCTCTAGATCGATCTCGCCCTCCCCTTCCTGGAGGCACAAGCTGTTGGGCTTGCACACCACATGTCGACCTGGGCTGCCCAGATGCAACTGCTAGACGGCTGGCACGCCAAACATCCCATGGACCGAACATACTCACATTATTCCGCGTTGCACGAGTTACACACACGAATAGATATTATTTATTGCACAGAAGTGGCCTTGACGCATGTATCCCATGCTGAGTACCTGGCCCGTACATTATCGGACCACAGCCCCCTACAGATTCAATTAACCTGGGGTACACTCAGACCTACTATACCAACCTGGCACCTCCCTCTAGAGGCCCTCCGTGACCCTGCTCTGAGCGCCACCATATCACAATCCATAAACTCATTTTTCCAAACTAACGAAGGGTCAGTTTCACATGCAGGCATCGAGTGGGACAGCATCAAGGTTGTCTTGCGTGGACAGGTTATTCAAGCAGTCTATGGATCCTGCATGTCTATCTAGGGAACTCCAAGAATTAGAAACCGAAATACAACACTGTGAACACAAAGTCCCCATGGAACCACACGTCCTACCCTTGCTTACTAAAACCAGACTAGCCTACAAAGAAACGCAGGATAAACTGTGTGCTCTGGACTACAAACAATACTCGGCTAGGCGTCACGCGGAGGGTGACAAGGCAGGCAAGACACTAGCATGGCTATTGAAGAGTAATCTAACACAACCACCCGTCACTGCCATATATGCCTCAGATGGGAGCTTAGTGAATACACAGGAGCAGATAAACGACTCCTTTTACAAATATCACACAACACTTCACAGGGCCCCAGATCCAGGCAATCCTCAAGCAATGCAAATTTTCCTAGAACAAGCGGCTCTTACGCAAGTGACACAGGCTCAATATACAGACCTGGAGGCCCCAATCACAGAAGCTGAAATCTCTGATACTATTAAACAGCTAGCTAGAGGTAAAACCCCCGGAATGGACGGCTGGCTTACAGAATTTTATACCACATATTCAACACAGCTGGTCCCCCGGCTGCTCACTATCTATAAAGAATCATTCGATAGGGGCATATTGCCTCCTTCCCTCCGTGAAGCTGTTTTAGTGGTTCTTCCAAATCCCGGTAGAGACCCTCTCCTCATGAGCTCCTACCGTCTGTTATCTTTATTAACCTCAGACTACAAAATCTTAGGTAAACTGCTAGCTAATAGGCTATTGAACACTGTCCCACTTTTGGTCCACTCGGACCAGAATGGGTTTATACCTGGCAGGAACACAGGGCTAAACCTCCGTCGCCTATTTAAACTGCTAGACTGGGCTCAAACGACAACTGTGCAACACTGGATCACCGCCTTAGATATCGAAAAGGCATTCAATACCCTGGGATGGGATTACCTATTGGCAGTGCTGGCACGGTTTGGTATAGGTCCTAAGTTCTAACACTGGGTGAAAATACTATACACCAAGCCACGAGCCCGGGTGAAAAAGGGACACATTGTCTCTCCGTCCTTTGAGATCGAGCGGGGCACCAGGCAGGGCTGCCCGCTCTCACCAATCCTTTTTGCTTTGGCCATGGAGCCCCTGGCCTGCGCTCTTCGCAGTCGTGCTCTGGACTGGGGCATACAGGTACATGCACAATGGCACATAGTTTCCCTCTACGCGGACGATGCGCTGATCTATCTCCACAACCAGTCCGAGGCCCTTCGTGGACTAATAGATCTATTGGACACCCATGCATGGTTATCTGGCCTGAAAATAAACTGGGCTAAGTCCGTTTTGTTCCCAATGTCACCCATACCAGCGGAACAGAGGCAGCAGCAACCTCATGCCCCACTCACTAGAGCATATGACTCGTTCAAATATTTAGGTGTCCAGGTCTACCATTCTTTATCCGATCTGATAGACGGCACCAGTGCTAGGGCCACACTCCCGTTCTGGATCAAACTTCCTTTATCCCCCATGGGCCGGATAGCCATCTCCAAGATGCTCCTCCTTCCTAGGCTCCTATACTTCTTCAGCATTCTCCCTTATAGACTACCTCGGAAAATATTTAAGGACCTGCGGTCGCTGCTTGTGTCCTTGATATGGGGCAGGTCTAGGGTGAGGGTAGCACTTTTGAAACTCCACCTCCCCATTTCAGAGGGTGGATTAGGAGCGCCCAACTACGAGTTATAGTACGCGGCCACGCAACTCCAGTGGCCCCTGCGCTGGCTTGCAAAAAATAGTTTGTCCGAACTAGATACCTGGGCAATGACACTAAAGCGGCCAGCCTTGCTTGAATGGTTGTCAGGCTCCAAAACACCGCTACAGAGGAAAGGTGGATGTATCCTGATGCATGCAGCCCGTGATGCCTGTTCAAAATACGTGTTACCCAGACGTCGTCACCCACCATATGCCCAAGATCTCCCCCTAGAGACGATACCGGGGACATATACTTGCTTAAAGCGCCCAGAACTGGCTGAGTGGCAAACAGCCAGCCTAACAACATGGGGTGATCTGTTCACTGACTCAACCCTATGTGATTTCGACACTTTGATGGACGACTATGGTGTTTCACCGGGAACATTCCTTCTTTATGCGACACTAACGCAACAGGCAACACGAACTTGGGTGGACATAAGTACTGTACCAACAACCTCCGGAGCCCTACAGACACTATTAACACCCGGGACGGGTAGGAAAGCCATCACAGCCATCTATAATTCCCTTAGAGCAGATGGAGCCCCTCACTACTTCCATTGTGAGAATTCTGGACCGCAGCATTATCCACTGAAATTACTGACAAACAGTGGACACAATGTGTGGGAAACCCCAAGATAATCTCAGTAAACGCCAGATTAAAATTCACTCAATTTAATTACTTACACCATGCATATTTAACTCTGCATAGGTTGGCGCGTATGTATCCGACATCCACAGATATATGCCCTAGATTTCACAACTCGGACGCCAACTTTTTACATATGGTTTGGACATGCTCTCACATCACGACATTCTGGGGGAAAGTCTCAGAAATATTAACGGCAGCAACGGGAACTCCAATTCCAGCCCAGGGCGCACATTACCTGCTCGGCATTACAAAACGTAACGCACGTCGCAAGAATTTCAATAAATTCGTATACTTATCGCTGGTCCTGGCTAAACGTGCACTTGCTATGGCCTGGGAATCCCGGCTGGCCCCTCCACCAGGGTCTGGCTGGTGGCCCTCCGCCGTGCCCTGGTGGCCGAACACGAGATGCTTGCATCCCAGGCTCCTCGACCCATGTCTAGAGCACAACCCGTAGACTGGCAACATTATTTAACCACCATAGAATCCAGTCTCGGCGATATGCGCACCAATCCATGACATACTGGTGGTATCACTACCACAGCCCAAGGATACATCTAGGACACTCCGCACACACATTCAGGTGCTATCTCAAGGGAATTGCTAAAGTTATGCACACGCGCACTCGGTACATGGACTCAGTTGGCCTGCACCCAGACCAGGCCCTGTTGCACCTAGTTTATGATACGGTCAATAAACTGTGCAACTCCCCTTCCGCCTCCCCCCCCCATCATCGAATTTAATAGCGGCATATATACCATGCAGACTGCGTTAGCAACAAGAGGCACATCTGGATGCATCACATGTATAGTAATTAAAGGACAGGCGCACTAGTTACGTTGTCCTATGTTTTTTATATTATGTTTTGATACAGCTTTGAAATGCAAAACATGTTTGAAAATCCTGTGTTGGATCAGCGATGTTGTAATTTCTTTATAGCATTGTACATGATCGCTCGCCCCCACCAAGTGGGCACAAAGATGCAAATTGTAACACATAAAACGTGTATTCCATTGAGACCCATAAACTGCTGTAAGTTGGATTGAAAAAAAGAAAAAGAAAACTTTAATAAAGATTATTCCCCCCCAAAAAAGGGCATACCCGTCTCCTTTGTGATTTACTATGGAATGCATCAATGCTTTGCAACCCCAACTGATTTTGCAAATCATGGATCAGTTAATGAAGCTCGGAAGGGGGTGGAATCCATTGGCAAAGTGGAGGCTGTCCACTAAGGACAAATTGATTTTGTAAAGCAGTCACTGACTCTTGAAGGGACGGGGCTGATTCCATAACAAATATAACCATTCAATGGAGATCCTAAATCTCTTGAAGGCCTCCATTTCTGCCTTCACAGCCATTTGAAGGGAGGCACAAATTGACTTCTCCCTCATACATATTATTATGACAAATATTTACTTAATTTTCTATGAAAAGTGTTATTGCACTTTTGTTCATTTGTACATCATTTGATGAGTAAAAATGAGGTCAGGTTGCAAAACAACTGCTGTGCAAAACACATGAACTGTTTTTTGACCATGCCTTAGTACATTGGCTCATAGTTGTATATAACTATTCCTATCTGACCTATATGTCCACAAGTAGATTACAAAAGACTTAAATTAATGTGGTATTTTATAAGTACTGTAAATTTTGCAACACTCCCTATCGGTGAACATTTGCCCCCCCCCGCATAATGATACCTTACTGTGTTTAACCACCATCCTCCTAGAAACTCATCTCTATAGAGGTAGCTCATAACTGTACAAGCCCAGAGAGTCAAATGGATTTCGCTAGTAGTGTGAGGTTACATTTAACTGTCATTCAATTTGCTCCCAAGGGAAATATCAGTTGCTGGCGAATATGGACGGTAATCATGTCATGATATTTCTCACTGTAAATGGCTGAAGAATAGTATTTAGGGCAAACTAAGATAATGGGCCCTGCTGCAGATTAGTCGAGATTAGTGGAATACTCAGGGGCTGCAGGGGCTTGCATTACTCACCTGACCTTAGCCATCATTAAAACATACATCTCTAACAAGTTTCAGGGTTTTTGGCATCCCCTGCTCTGGCTGTACACAGGGAAGTATAGAAAAAAACATGGGGTAACCTAGTAACCCTGGGATCTGGGTAGTCAAGTGATATAGGAAAACAATGGTCCCTTGAGTGGGAAGTGTAAATCTCTACATCCTCAGAAAGTATAACTTTGAGCATCAACAGATTGGTTCTATTTAAAAACAAAACCGTTTTATTCACTTTGTTCGACAACAAAAGAAAAAACATTGGACTTTCATATTCCAGACAATTTATAGATAAAATGGTGCTGGCAAACGGCGCAACAGCACAGTGCAAGTGAGATAAGTGGGTGTAAAGTGCGCTAGTTCTATACAGTCTATGTACATAAATAGTGACTGAGGATGCAAGGTTGGTTGATACACACTCTGACACAGTGAAATGATCCAGAATCTAAATAAAAACAGTACACTATTATTGTGTCAGCGTTTCCACCCTATGCATTCAATTGGACAAGGTCATCATCAGGACACAGAAAGTGAAACAGCCAATATATGATATGGATGTAGAGAAAGTCAATATATACTTTTGAGGGGTTCTGTCGCATTGGTCGAAATGGATGTGGCACAGTATTAATCCAAATCCATAGTGTGAGGCACCAGCAAAAACATTTGTTAATTAACATAGAATTCCAAGCAGGGTCCATTCAGTGTGACGTGGATGGCCCACCAGGAAATGGTTCTTCAAAAATAGTTAGGGCAACATGGAAATGGAAGTTGACTTAAGGGTCTAAAGTCTGGCTCGCCCTCGGACCCCTGTCCTGCGAGGATACTGGCAGTAGTTGCAGGGGTCGCAAATACAGAAGTGAATACCATCATTAATATTTCTCTCCAGAAAGCGGTGGTACCACAGGCTTGGAAGGAGGCCAAGATCTTACCACTCCTAAAAAAGCCGTTTTTGGACCCCCTTTGTCCAGGGAATTACCAGCCTATCTCCCTCCTTCCTGCTTTGGCGAAGGTGTGTGAGAAGGTGGTTAATAAACAGCTTACGGATTTTGTGAAAAGGGAGGCGCTCCTGCATCCAGCCCAATCAGGGTTCAGGGCGTCCCATAGTACAGAAACAGTGCTGGTGGAGGTGGCGGAGGCCATCCGGAAGTGCTTGGAAGCCGGCGGGAGAGCGGCATTAATTTTGCTCGACCTCTCTGCGGCGTTCGACACGGTCCCGCACTCACTTCTCCTGTCCCGTCTGGCCAAGATTGGTCTGTCGGGTGCCGTGTGGGGCTGGCTCCGGTCCTTCTTGGAAGGGCGGGTTGAGCAGATTTGGAATCCACCGTCCTCCTCCTCCCCTCAGCCTGTAACAACGGGAGTCCCCCAGGGATCCTCCTTTAGCCCCCTTCTTTTTAATATCTATGTTACTCCTCTGATATACTTGGCGGAGGAGCTGGGGGCTAAGGTGATGGCTTACGCAGACGACACTCAGCTGCTTTTTACCTGGGACAAAGATGCGGATTTTGTACTACTGGTTCAACACTGCCTATCTTCTATCTTCAAATGGCTGGCGGAGGCGCAGCTTAAGTGCAATGAAGAAAAGTCAGAGGTCCTGATATTTGGTAAATTCCCCCTTAACTTTAGAGAGCAGCTCTGGCCTTCTGAGTTTCCATCACCTACCTCATCAGGGAAGCCAGCTAAAAACCTGGGGGTATGGTTTGATGAATGTCTTTCCTTCTCGACAGACATCAAGAAGCTGGCTGGATGTTGTTTCGGCCTGCTTAAAACTCTCAGAAGATTCTTCCCCCTCCTACCTCAGGCTGCGAGGAAAACGGTCACCTGTGCGCTGATTCTGTCACGGCTGGACTATGCCAATCCCCTTTATGCTGGTATCCCTGGGTACCTGCTGAAGAAGTTGCAGGTGGTTCAAAACACGGCAGCCAGACTCCTATTGGGCATTTCGGCTAGGAACAGTGTCCGTCAACAGCTACGTTCTCTCCACTGGCTCCCCATGGTGGATAGAGTTCAATTTAAACTATTGACTTTGGCCCACCGTGCTCTTCATGGTTATGGTCCTCTTTACTTGCGGAGGCGTCTTTCCTTCTATGTTCCCATGCGACCCCTGCGATGCTCGTCCCTTTGTTATGCTCAGGTCCCTCGTTTCAAGTTTCAGAGAATAGGGGGCAGCTCATTTACAGTGAAAGTGGCGGTTGCCTGGAATGCCCTTCCTCTTGCCCTGCGTACCATCCAGGACCCAGTTGCGTTCAAGACGAAACTGAAAACACACCTATTTTCCTGAAAGCTCACCGTCCTACCCCGCTAGGCACCGTGCCGGGACACTCATGAGTAGCTGTGCGCATTATAAACTCATATAACATAACATAACTCAAAGGGTCTGTCAGAATATAGGAACCCAGATCGGGCATTAATTACTGAGATACTCACGAGCGAAAAATTAATTGGAACGGTATGCTCAAGGGGCAAATTCTGTAACCCCAATGATCGCTTAAATGTAGAGTCGATTGGGGTGTATAACGAGTTGGCTGAGCTGCAGCACACTCATCTGTCAGCTGTAATGCAGGCATATCACACCAACCCTGTGCCCCCTGAATGTCTACAAACAAATTCTTTAATTTGAACTAAGTTGAGCTGCTGAGGAACTCAAACCCAATTACATCTGAACATGTTTCAGATAGACACTTCACAATTCTGAAGATTAAAAACCTATCCAAATATGTCCACCTGATTTTAAGCCATTTTAAAATTAAAAATACATCAAGCATGAGCTCATTGACAATTCTCCCTAGCCTCTTCAATTTCAGCAGTAGTCAGATGGCTCAAATCAAATAGGATGAAGGCAAGTCATATTGTAGATCATTTTTGCCTGCATATCTATCTGTCTCCAAATAAGGTTTCAAATTCATGCCCTTTACAGATTTAAAATTTCACAGTGACAGCACATTAGTCAGAAATTGGCATGTAAGAGATTTCTGCAATCTGATTTTAACTCAACAGTGAAGAGAAAAGGGTACACATCTATGTCAGTCAATTACTACGTATCCCTGCCACTGCAAATAGATACAACTTATCTCTGACCTGAAATAAAAGGTTAGCTCATCAAATTGCCACCAACACAAATCTGGTGTTAAGACCAAAGACTGCATGCATGCAAATGCTGTGATTCCTCAATGGCCACAGTTCTGAGAAGCAAATTTTGTGGTGTTCCTTATGTCCTCTGGAACAACTGGAGCAGTGACTAGACCAAGTGCGATAGTTCCACATTATTAGCCTATTCGCTGGATGCCACATGCAAGACTTATCACACTGTTTGCCCATTCCCACAAATATCAGCATTTATACCTGTATCAACACATAATTAAAATCCAGTTTATCTTTACTAGATGGTTATTGGATTAGAGAGGAGCTGGGGAAACAGTGCTTAGTCTTACTCATTTCAGTAGAATCACTAACTGTGAATGAAGTCAAAATAGTGTGTCTGGTTAGAAACCCCTTGGAGTCTTTACAGCTATCACTCTCATATCATGAATCCTTTCTACATTAGAGATACGCATGGGTGAGAGGCATACAGAGAGGTGTTTGGACAAACAATTGAATTGTAAATGTCAGGAGACAGAAATACATCTATATGTAATGTGTTTGAAGTGAAGTACTTTCCCTGCTCTTGCTCAGACTGAAGTAGGTATAGTAAAATTATCCCCTCCGAAGTCCAGCACTTTCCCTGCTGTTGCACATGCTGGAGAGGAAATAGCATATTTTACCTCACCAAAGTCCTACACTTTCCCTGCTGGTGTGCTTTTTAGAGTGGGAATACTAAATGTTACCCATTTGAAGTGCAACACTTTTCCTACTGTTGTCAACAGACTGGAGTGGGAACAGTACATTTTACACCTCCGAAGTCCAACACTTTACCTACTTTTTCGCTGTTTGGTAATAGTAAATTCCAGTCCTCCAAAATCCAATGCTTTCCCTACTGTTGGACAGACTGGAGCGGGAATAGGGAATTTTATCGCTCTGAAGTCCAACACTTTCTCTACTGTTGCACTGTGAATATTTAACCCATCCGAAGTCCAGTGCTTTCCCTACTGTTGCACAGACTGGAGTGAGAATAGCATATTTTTCCCCACCAAAGTCTACACTTTCCCAGCTGTTGTGCTGTTTCGAGTGAGAATGCTAAATTTAACCCATCTGAAGTCCAACACTTTCCCTACTGTTGCACAGGCTTGTGTGGGAATAGAAGATTTTACCCCTCTTCAGTCCACCACTTTCTCTACTGTTTGGAGTGGGAATAGTACATTTCACCCCAGTGAAATTCAAGGCTTTCCCTATTCTTGCACAGACTGGAGAGGGACTAGTGAGTTTTACCCCTCTGAAGTCCAACACTTTCCCTACTATTGCACTGTTTAGAGTGGGAATAATAAATTTAACCCATTCAAAGTCCAGCGATTTCCCTACTGTTGCACAAACTGGAGTGGGAATAGTATATTTTACCCAATGAAAGCCCTACACTTCCCCTACTGGTGCATACACTAGAGTGGCATTAATATATTTAATATTCATAGACTCCAATAGTTTCATAATACTTGTTAAGTAGATTTCATAGCATTTTTTATATGTAATACTGTTTGCTTTTATTTTAAAATTGATATCTATATTTTAAATGTATTTGAATGTTTATAGTATTTTTAATAAATGTATATCTCTCGCTATACAAATATATGTTTTCATACTAATAATTTTAAAATAATAAAACATTGATATAATGTAAAAAATTATTTATATTAATTATGTTACACTATATATATATATATAGATATACATAATTATATATAGATTTATATAAACAAACTCAAGTATATGTGTGTTTTTTGTGATTATATAAACATATATTTATATGCTGTGTTGATTAGTAGTGGAATTTATTTATTTTACATTATATTAAATGTATATATTAAAATATTTAACACTTTAAACTCTATATTAAACTCTATATTAAAGAATCAATATTTTTGTCTATTTCTGGACGATATTAGTGTCAACAATATTTTTTCCAAATATTTTTCTACCTTCAATTATAAGTATAGGAGCATGATATTGTGGTAAACTATATTTTTGGTACAATATTTTTGTCAATGATATTGTTTACCACAATAATGTGCCAGTAATTCATTCAGAGCATCAGAAAACTAGTCTCCGTTAGGCCAGGACATGGTAGAGCACAAAATTATTGCATATCACTCTATCCCAGAACTAGGCCATGCTTCCTAAAGGGTTTGATATATAAACAAGGGGCTCTTGGGGTAATTCAGAGTTTTGCAGTGCAAATGTTCAACCAAAAATTGAATGTGCTCCTATGCCACTGATACCCCCATTTTCCTGCTACATTTCTAGGTGTGGAAGCACTGAGTTTCTACCCTTGCGGCTTCAGTCAGTTCTGTTTGTGAAATCCCTTGTCCAGGCATCCCATCCACCATAAGTTAGCCTGAGCACTGTGGCAGAAGGTACCGATATGTAGGGCATGGCATTCACCACTGCTTTTTCTTGCTCAGAACAGTCATGATGTTTAGCATTCAAATGCAAACATGTCCTTGACATGTAGGGGGAAAAATCAGGGGCATTTTTCTTTAAAAATTTCAGCAACAAACTCTTACTCATGCACTAGATATTAGTGCATGACAGCAGTATTGCCTATGTGGTAGAGCCATGATTTACTTAGGGCCTGATTTAGATCTTGGCGGACGGGTTACTCCATCACAACTGTGATGGATATCCCGTCTGCCGTAATATGAATCCTATAATATCCGATGGGATTTCTATTTCATAACAAGGAGAGATATGTTTATTTCTCCTTACCATTTCCTCTTTCTGTGCATGATGCAGTCTGCATCATGCATAGAAAGGGAAAATTGCCTTCTAGGATTTTTTTTGTGAAGGAAGGTATCCCTTCATGCACAAGAAAATCCTACCTGGAAATCAGGCACCCTTGCACCATGGTGCAAGGGTGACTGCGTTGGCGCTAGGCAGCCTCAAGTGTGCCAGAGCAAACAGAGAGCTGAAGAGCACCATATCTTAGTAGCTACGGTACTGTTCAGAACTCTTACATTCACACAACGCAGTGGAGCAACTTTGTTTGCTGCGTTGTGTGAACTTTTACTAAATATGTCCCTAAGTCTTTTGGTGCTGTACATGACTGCTCACATGGTGTCACAAAAACATTTAGCTGCACTTATGCATGGATTGGAGCAAAGTGAGTGTCCATTTGGTGCTATTCTTAGGTGATTTGTTCCAGTAGTGGGTGGCTGTATCCTGAGGTCTTCTGTCAACCATCCCTCCTAGTATCATCAAGCAACAATTCATTCACAGTTAGATGACATTGGGACAGGTAGTTTGTGATGTGTGTTGTATGTTCCAGGAGAGAAAGATGTTCCACTGATGCTTTTCTGCTTGTATGAATAGATGGTCTTTTAGAGTACTAGTTTACAACTGAGGGTTCTTTTCTGTGAATAGCTTTGCAGCATAGTTTGGATGAAGGAAGGACCACTACAGTAGGGGGCTCTGATGAGGCATGAATGCTATCAACTAAACCCACCTGAGACTTTTGGTAGGATTTCAGTTCAGATGTCTGCAGGGTTAGAATTTGCCCCTCTTTCTGTCCTTGATATTCTTCATATAAGCAAATACAACTACTCTAAAATTCCCATGACAGATAATAGCTCAAAAGATGTTCTACCGCTGAACATTTCCAACTGAGTATTATCATTGTATTTACTGTTCAAATGTGCATTCAACTCAGAGGTTCTTGAGGATTGCAAACTTTTGAGGTGGTCCTAAAATTTTCATTCTCATGCCTCAGTTAATGGCACTGCAACAAGGGATACTGTGGCACAACAAGTTAATGAAATGAGTACTCATGAAGGTGTTCGCGAGTGAGTTCAAATAATAGTCCCAGTTCACAACTTTCTTACTTTGGGCTTAATCACGAGTCTGGCGGTCCATGGAATGCCAGACTCGTGGTGGCATGGCAGTCTCCCAGCCGTCCTATTACAATAAGGGTGGTCGGACCACCATTGTCCCACCGCAGCTGTCAGGGAATCGCCATTCCCCGGCAGTGGTGCGGCGGTGTAGATGCAGTAATATGCTTGGTGGGACTGCCGCAGTCCTGCCAACCATATTACAAGTTTTCTTTCCGCTATGGTTTAAAAACCGTGGCAGAGAGGAAACAAAGTGGGCCCTACAAGGCCCGCTAGTGCCTCACGCTCTGTAGATCACACAGGGGGTCACAACATGTGTCCCCCTGTGTGCATGCACACCAGTTCCTGCACAACCTGGGCTTTACAGTCTGTGGACTGTAAAGTCCATGCCGTACAGGAACTGTTATTAGCGTTCCCATTGCGGTGCCCATTTTCTGAGGCACCGCCATGGGAATGCCAAAAACCAGCCCACCAGACAGGAGAAAACTCCTAATCTGGAGGGCGGCCTGACCACAGGTTTGGCGGTGCGGCAACTTGTAATCAGACCCTTGGTCTAATGCTTTATGATAGAAGATAAGGCTAGCCTAGGAAGGAATGACTATTTAGAGGGCAGGATACAATGCCCTCCAGTTACCTCTAATTTGAATATCCCTCTAACTATTCACAGTTCGCTTGTACTATAAGCTTGTGACTGAGAATTTCAGCCTGTGGTGCAGTCAAAGCGTCAATAACTGAGTGTTTTTGTGTATGTGTGAAGGAGATTAAACTGCATTTTGGCAGGATCACCTCCTGATCAGGACCAATTTCAGAAAAAGCAAAATGCATATTGATTTCATTAAAAGCTTCTCTTGCCAGTCTTTTTTCCAAAAACAAAGAAAGTTAAAATGCTTGACAGATAATACATAAGAGGGATACTCAAAGTAGTAGTTTGGTGGCAAAACATATTAGACAAACACCTTCACTGGGCTCCATTTGGGGAACTTAAGACTCCCAACATGTAGAGTGCATAACATTATGTTGGATGTAATAGGTGCACAAGCGCTGTGACCGTGCTAGTGTCTATTGTGTTTATTCGTGAATAAGGCTTTGGGCTTTCATATGCACTAGAGCGCCACCTCCGTGGCGCGCTTGCTCATATGAGTGCTATAAAATGCAACTGTGATTATGGGTTCGATGGTGTGTTTACTTTTAATGTGGGGTAGCGTGCACAGGTCTTCTGGGAAGTTATATAAGTCCGACCTGGAGGACTATCGGTATACATACCTTGGATACTGCTTGTGAACGCTGTACTGCTGGATGTTAATAAACACCACCATTAGGGGGGTGTGGCTTGACCGCCAAGCGCGATAGCTGCGAGGCGGAGAGGCTCCTAACATCGATGGCCTGAACCCGCACAGAAATCCGTCAAATCAATCCGTTATTTCCCTGAAAGTGCAGCGGAGTATGAGCTAAGTACCCGCTGTGGCACCACATATTAAAAAAAACAGTGTTGAGGCTCCGTGGAGGGGAGACGCCATGAGGAAGTTGGGCCTGGGTTCCCCAGGCTCAAGTTATTCCGCGGCTGGCCTAGACTTCCAGGAGGGGCGGCCACGACTGCGAGATCGTGCCGGTGCCCGAGGCGCCTGTGACCGGCATCACACATTTGGACCCTGGAGGCAGGTGCCGAGCCGGTGGCAGTCGTCCCGCTGTTCCTCCCCCCTCCTTACTACACGGCTTGGGGCTAGCGGAGCTGCTGTGGGGTCCAGGATTTCCACGAGGGGCGGCGGCGGCTGGTGAGTCGTGACGTTGCCCGATCACCCAGTGGCCAGATCCCTAATCCGGACCCCAGAGGTGGATGCCACGACGGCGTGGTTCCTACCGCTGGTTTCCCCCCTCTTCCATGCCGCCCGGCTGAGGACTGGTGAGGCCGCTGCTAAGACCGGGAGTGGGCCTGCGATCTGTGGCGCAGCTCCGTATGCTCCGACCCATCTGCCACCCTCTTGCATGTGAGGGGATTGAGAGATGTGACAGCAGCCATGTGTGATTATCGCCATTGGGGGCAGAGAGCCCGCGAACACCCGCTGCTCCAGATGAATGAGTGGTGACTGAAGTAAGCGAATATCCAGCCTGCAGTCGTGGTGTGGTGGTGCTGGAGGGGTGACTGGAACCACGGTATGGTGGGGTATGACATCTGGGGAGCGGAAACACCTGGCTTGCCTCCAGAAACACCACGCGAAGTGCACTGAGAACACTGATCCCGCGCCGCAATAGGTGCGCAACGCAAAGAACGGAGACCTCAGCTCGGGCCGGGAGTCGCTGGCCATGTTCTTTTGCTACAAGGAGGTGTAAATTAACCGCAAGCCGTCTCTGAGAAACTGGGGATAGTGCGAAGACCAATTGGCGATCGCCATTAGACGGCGCTTGGGGCACCCTTAAGTGCTTGAATTAGTGCACAGTGAGCGAGGCACGTGCTACCAGGACGGGAGCTCCGGTGTTTACGACTCCATTTAAGCTGCTGCGCCATGTCTGGGCCGAAGGGCCATAGGACTACACTCCAGACAAAGCTGGATAAATATGCTACTCACAAAGCAAGTGAACTGGAGGGAGCAATCAAGGGAGCGGCTGAGAAATCGCTGGCACCATCGGGATAAGAGCCGACGTTGGTGGACGTAATGGCAGCCATTTCAGGGGTTCATTCCTCACTGGAGCACAGAATGGACACTATATCGATCGAAATGGCGTTGATCAGGACTGATCTACAGAAATCAAGTGAGAAAGTGAACACCATAGAACTAGTGACCAAGGAACTTAGTGGTGACACCCAGCGGATGAGTAAAGAAATCAAAGAACTTCAAACGGCACAGAAAAGACTCGATGCCCAGCTGGATGACTATGAAGGCCGAGCGAGACGTAATAACGTCAGAATTATAGGGGTCCCGGAACGAGCGGAGGGACCGGCTGCTGATCTCTTTGTGGAAGACTTAATCATCAACCGCCTGCATCCTAAAACTCTATCAAAATTCTTTACAGTTGAAAGAGCACACTTAGGGGCCGATTCCGATTCGGGCCGGAAATCTCTCCGACCGAGCCGGACCCGGAGAGATTTCCGACCGAATCGGACCCGTGCAGCCCGACCGAACGAGTACGATGCGTCCGTATGCTGTCGGACTCGATTCGGTCGGACTCCCATTGAAGTCAATGGGAGCCTGTTGTACGACGCGTACACGGGCTCCCATTGACTCAATGGGTGCGATGCGGACAAGGGCGCCCCCACAGCGTGTACGCGGCGAAGCGATTCGCCCCGTACACGCACAGGTAGGGGGACCCATGGGTCCCCCTGTGTGCGACTCGCGCGGCTACGCGTTCAGGGGGTCCGACACGGACCCCCGAGTACGGCTCCGACAGCTCTTCTGAGCCAGAGTGTGCGGCTCGGTCGGACTGCTCGCGGCGCGCATCGTACTCACCCGGCCGGGAAACGTCTCCATTGCGCGGTGCGAGTCGAGTCCGAGCGAGTCGGTCGGTGCGGTTCGAGCCGGGAACGAGTCGGTCGGAGCGGTCGGGATGCCCGGACGAGTCGGTTGGCGATTTCGCATCGTACTCGCTCGTCCGGACGCGCGTACGGATCGGTCGGGAAACAGGGCTCCGAATCGGATCCGGTAAAGCCGAATCCGATTCGGAGCCCTACCGGCCGAGATCGGAATCGACCCCAGAGTGCCTGGGGGGAGACCTAAGCCGGGTGCTCCCCCCGCGACCAATTCTAGCACGACTACTCAACTTCAGGGACCGAGATAGTATTTTGCAAACTGCTCGCAATAATCCCCCCCAGAAGATTGACAACAGTGAACTGTCTTTTTTCCGGATTTTACCATGGCGGTTCAACGCCGGCGACGCACTTTCCTGGACGTTAAAAAACTGCTGAGGGACAAGGGCATTCGATATGCGATGTTATTCCCTGCAAAGCTGAGAGTAGAAGCTGACGGAAAAATGTTATTTTTTTTTTTTTATTCTTTTTATTGAATTTTTCAATAGAACAGTACAGTCACAATCAAGATCTTTAAAGTTAGGCACAGTACATGTATATAAAGTTACATTTCTATTGTTCATTTGAAATTCGACAGCATGGAAAGTTAAACACCTATTCGTTCTGCCCAGGTAAATTTTTACATCCGATGGCTCCTTTCATGAATTCTTATGACATGGTAGGCACAGTACTTGCACCATATGTCCGCAACTAAACAGATCTATAATATGCACATCTTATCTATTATATCTCAAGCTGGGAGTGTCACGATTAAACGACAATTTGTGAAGAGTGTGTTGCAAAGAGGGAATAGACTTCAGCCAGTGTTTAAGTCGTAGTCCTGTGATACAGCCGCATCACTTCGAGATGTGTTCCTCTTAGGGTCAGCGTCCGGGATATCGCGTGGGTGGGCAATGAGGTAACTGGTGAGGGGTCCCCAAATGTCCCTAGGCTGTGAGGTGTGTGGGAGTAGCTCTGCATAAGTGGTCATTTGCTCTTGGCAGAATACCAAGTCATTTAGCCAGTCCTTAAATTTGGGAGCCCTTCCTCTGCCCCAACGGCACGCCACGTGCCGCTTAGCCAGCAGGAGTACAACAGCGACATATCTTCTGTATAATGGAGGGAGTCGTTTAGTATAACCCAACAGGGCTAGCAGCGGGGTGCGCTCAATATGAGGTGTTGTCATTTCTTCTATGGCATCAAATACTTGATTCCAGTATTCGTGCACCTCCGGGCATTCCCAGGCCAAGTGTAGAAAGTCGGCCCCTGGGGATTTGCACCTATCGCATCTATCGGAGTCCTTAAGTTTGTATTTATGCATCCTAACTGGGGTGTAATAAAGCCGGTGCAGGAATTTAAAATGAGTTATGCGTAGTCTGCTGCTGGCGGAGATGCTCTCGGTTTGTGTGCAACAGTAATCCCAATGGTCATCTGACAGTTCGTAGCCTAATTCTGAACTCCAATGCGCATGGGAGCTGGTCGGAGGCATGTCCCTTTGTGTGTGTACGGTGTGGTATATGGTGGAGACTAAATGCCCCGGGGACGTGGCACTTAACATCTTCTGTAAGGGTGTAAGAGTCGGGGGCTCCTTGGGGAACTCCGGGGTAACTGAGCGTATGCCCTGCCGTAGTCGTATGTATAAGAAGACCTCCAATGGAGATGGCTGGAGCTCATTAAACAGCTGTTTGGATGTGCGAAAGGTGCCATTATGATAAAGGTCCCCCCACGTGGCAAGTTTAGTCCGTTCCCTAAGTTTGTGGAATTCCGTTTCCTGGAGGAGGGGCATGTTGGGGTGATAAGTGAGCAGGAGCAGTGGTGAATAGAGCATCGGACTTTGTAGTAGATGTTCTATATGTTGCCAAGCGTATATTGTGCATGTAATGGTGGATGGATTTTTATCCCGGGGGGAGGGTGTGGCATATAGTAGGCCATCTATAGGTATTGGGTCGGCCAGCCAATGTTCCGCTGCCACTTGCGGCATATAACGCGGAGGACGTACCCAGTAGTAGGCATAATGAGCTTGTGCACTCGTGTAGTACAGTTCGAAGTTGGGGATGTCGAAACCACCCTCAGAGTTCGGCCGGGTAAGTATGCTCCATTGTAATCTCGGCTGCTTGCCCCCCCACACCAACCTGATAATTTCAGATCTGAGCATTTTGAAGAAATGCCCTCCCGGATGATATGGGATATTTAAAAAAAGATATAGCAGTTGAGGGAGGATTACCATTTTAATTAGTGATGCTCTTCCCGCCAACGATATTGGCAAGGAGAGCCACCGGGTGACACATCCACTAATGCGATCCAGAGTGGTGCCATAGTTAAGGCGCATCATCTCCTCCCTGTCCCTAGTGATGCGGATGCATAAATAGAGCAGGTCAGAGTCACACCATTCCAGAGGATAGTCCAGGGGGAAGCGAGATGTTGCCTCCGTTAAGGGGAAGATGTAGGATTTCCCCCAGTTTATCTGGATTCCAGACAGTTTACCAAACACAATAAACTCCCTAAGTACCGGGTTCAAATTGTGTTGCGGGTCTCTGATATATAAGGTGATATCA
The DNA here is from genome assembly GCA_963921515.1 of Calotriton arnoldi. Classification (NCBI taxonomy): domain Eukaryota; kingdom Metazoa; phylum Chordata; class Amphibia; order Caudata; family Salamandridae; genus Calotriton; species Calotriton arnoldi. Next base: position 338,493 of record CAWUFW010014058.1, read on the forward strand.
TCTGCGTAGAGAGATACCAGAATTTGACCCTAGTAGCAGCGTAGTGCTTTGTCTTGATGATGCTGCCTCAGCTTGGCCGCCAGTGGTTCAATCGCCAAAGCGAACAGGAGGGGGGATAGCGGACACCCTTGTCTGGTGCCTCTGGTTATTGAAAATGCCTGAGATAGATGACCATTTACAAGAACTTTGGCAGTCGGCAATTGGTACAAAAGCTGGATCCAGGATAAAAAAAAGTGGGGGGAAACCCATTCGTCGCATTACCCCAAAAATGTAGTCCCATTCGACCGAATCGAATGCCTTAGTGGCATCCAGAAATATTGCTGCGAGAGGTAATTCAGGTGCCACATTAATTAGGATCGTGAAAAGGGTACGTAAATTATGTGACGTAGCTCTTCCGGACACAAACCCCGATTGATCAGGTAGTACCAGTTTTTCCATCAAGAGACTAAGACGGTTAGCTATTAGTTTGGCCAATATTTTGGTGTCGCAGTTGAGTAGGGATAGTGGTCTATTTGAATCGCAATATAGAGGTGATTTCCCGGGTTTGAGTAGGGACATGATAAGTGCTTCCCTCATGGATGGCAGAAGTTTGCCGGCATCTAGTGATTCCTCATACACCTCTCTCAGAATGTGGGCCATTTGGTCTCTGTACATTTTGTAAAATTCTATGGGAATGCCATCCATGCCGGTGGCTTTACCCGACTGCGTGTGCATGATGGACTCACGTACCTCATCCAGCTCGAAGGGAGCGCATAAGAACTCCCTTTGTGTATCTCCTAACCATCCCAATGCTACATCCCCCAGATATTCTTCAAAATCCAAGTGGTCAAACCTGCTAGATGTGTATAGCTGTGAATAGTGGGCAGTGACGGCATTTAGTATGTCTGCCGTATCTCGATATAGCGCTTCCCCCAGCTGACGGAAAAACTTGGTTCTTTGATACACCAGAAGCGGCACAAGATTGGTTGGAGGGCTGGAGACCAGCGAAGGTTCACAATGCAAAATGACACTCGGTCTTTTGAATTGGCCCGTAGAACATTTCACAGCACTGGAATTTATTGGTTGCAGCAGTCCAGCGCCGACTTCACCTTTCAAGGCAACGTCAGGCAGCGTCAGGCAGGCGTCAGGACGGGGCAGGTCTATCGGAGCCGACACCCGAGTACATACCCCAGTAAGGTGCGGGCACCCTACGCCTTGAGCCTATGGAGCATTGTTCTCCTAGTTTTTAGGTCATGGTCAAGAGGGCATATTCGACTATTGAGCATTGAGTCTTGAATATAGTTTAAAGTCTTTTAGGCTAGTGCCCCTACTGACCGCTTCAGAGGGTTAATGTTACCCCTCCACTAACTATTATCTCCTTCGTGCATTATACCATTTCCACAGTTTTTCTGGTCCTGATGAAATGCCAGGGATCGTTTTGACCATTAAGGCGTGAAACATGTCGACCTTGTAGTTACCTGGGCACATTACGCCTCCACTGGTAACCCCCAACCTACGGGTTTTTTAGTCTGCCAAGGGTACCTTTTTTATTAAAATTTCTCTTCTTGGTAACCCTTAGACAGTTTTAACATTTTGCACGCACACCATTATCTTTCACTTAGGACTCTGTTCACACACCCACATGCACCAAACGGCAGTTCTCAAAAGATCTCCGCCAAAGTGACCCTTCGGGGGACCCGTAGGGCATTGCACCGCCGGCCCGACGAGGAGCAACTGCCCAATGATGAAGCATGACATCCTTCGGGATGTGTGAGGGCAACAAGAGACAATTTCTGTCTTCCCCCCCACTGACTCCTTGACCTAGCACTATCTTCCCTCTAGCTTTTCTGTAGTGAGTACACGATTTTTGTACCACTCACTGTGGAACAGTGCCCCCCTTTTGTTGACAACGTGGGACGACAGACCATACAGGCTGAGTGCACATTTTCTGCACTAATTGATGGGTTATTTGTGTGAGACATACTCATATGCTGTAGAAGGGGAACACACTACACGGAGTTGGTCCATCGGGTGGGTGTCTACATCCCCTTTCCCCCGACTTCTAGTTAGTTCTTAGTTAGGGCGACAGGCACTCTGCACTATTGGGGTTACGGGCAGCTTCGAGCCCAGAGTGCGGGGGAGCAGGGAGGGTTATAAGGTGGGGGGTGTTAGGGGTTTTGTTTTTGAGTGGTTTTTTTTTGTCTATCACAGAGTAACATGCAGCGAGTCAAGGCGTAGGAAAGGCAGTGACCAGGAACCTGCTCTGGAGAACATTGTAGATGAGGGCAGGTCCTATTGGCTGACGATGGACGTTCTGGGGAGGTGGCGAGGTACGCCCCCAACAGCGAATACTAACTAAAGCATGGGTGTCATGAGTGAGAAACGAATTAAGTTATTATCCTGGAATGTAAATGGGTTGAGGGATAAACTTAAAAGAGGAACCATATTGCAATTTCTCAAACAACACACCCGGAGGTGGCTCTGCTCCAAGAGACACACCTCATAGGGAACATGTGTAGGGCCCTAGCACGATGGGGCTATCAGTTAGTGGTACACCCCGGGTTCACGACGGGCTCCAGGGGAGTGGGCATATTGAAAAAAAACACCTTCCCAATCACAATAGACCAGGTTTACACCTATAATTTAGGGAGATATGCAGCAGTGACTGGCCAATGGGAGGGCGAACCACTGACAATGATGACGCTGTACTTGCTACTGGGACTACAGGACAGTACGTTCAGGGACCTAGGGAGAGTGTTGCTTGCATTTCCCAGTGGCAGAATATTAATAGGGGGACATTTAAACTCAGTTGTATCGGGGACGCTAGATCGCTACCCCCTAGAGAGATACCTCCATCGCAGCTACAACTCCCATGTTTTTTGGATGCTATGGGACTGGTAGACATGGTGGACAGTCAAAATATCGATTTTTAAATATCGAAGCACAGTTATATCGAGTTTTAAATATCGTAGGGACAAAATATCGAAGTCAAGAATATCTACAACCAGAATATCGAAGTTAAGGTAAGAAATATCGATGTTGCAAATATCGATGTTAGTAATATCGATAGTTAAATTATCGATGTTAATAATATCGATATTTATATGAGTGTTATGTATTTTAGTATGTATTTAATATGTATGTGTTCTATATTTTTTGTTAAGTATTGTACTGTTTTTTTAAATATATGTATACATTTTTTAGAAATTAGTAATTTTTTTAAAAGTAAATTTTGCATTTTAGTACCGTAGCGGGTTGTGGGATTATAGGGGTATAGGGTGGGAAGTAATTTAATTATAGTAAATTAAATAATAATTTTTAGGAATTATTAATTGATTTTAATTAAATTTTGTGTTTTATTTCTGTAGCGGGTTGTGGGTTTATAGGGGAATAGGGTGGGAAGTAATTTAATTTTAATTAAGTAATTATTAATTTTTAATTATTGTTATTAATAATTAACTAATTGTTAATTAGTTAATTGGTAATTATTATTAATTGATAATTATTTTATTTGCATTAATTTATTATTGGAGTGGGTTGTGTGTTTTTAGGGAATAGGGTGGTAAGTAATGTATTTGTAATTAAGTAATTAATTAAGAAAAATTGAGTATTGATAATTAATTTTTTTGTTAATTAATTTTTAATTGGGTAATATTTTTTATTAAATATTTATTGGCATCAATATTTTTTTGTTAATTAATTACTAATTGGTTATACATTTTTATTAAATAGCATTTATTGATATTGAAAATTAATTTCTTTGTTAATTAATTATTAATTGGCTCTTAATTTTTATTACATATTATTTATTGGTATTGATAATTCATTTTTTTGTTAATTAATTATTAATTGGCTCTTAATTTTTATTACATATTATTTATTGTTATTGACATTTTTTAAATTTAATTATTAATTGCAAATTAATTTGTATTAATTGATTAATTGAAAATTAATTTAATTGTGTGAAATTTTATGTGGAGTGTGTTGTGTGTTTATTGGGGAATAGGGTGGGAAGTATTTAATATTATTAAAGTAATTAATATTTTTGATATATTTGTAGTTTTTTTTTTCTAAATTTATTAATAAATCATTATTTAATTACAATATTTATTTCATTTATATGTATGTTATTTTTAACATCTACGTTGTCCAACGCTTTCCCTACTGTTGCACTCACTGGAGTGGGAATAGTAATTTTTACCCCTACGCTATCCAGCGCTTTCCCTACTGTTGCACTCTCTGGAGTGGGAATAGTAATTTTACCCCTACGCTATCCAACGCTTTCCCTACTGTTGCACTCTCTGGAGTGGGAATAGTGATTTTTAACCCTACGCTATCCAGCACTTTCCCTACTGTTGCACTTACTGAAGTGGGAATAGTAATTTTACCCCTACGCTATCCAGCGCTTTCCCTACTATTGCACTCTCTGGAGTGGGAATAGTAATTTTTACCCCTACGCTATCCAGCGCTTTCCCTACTGTTGCACTCACTGGAGTGGGAATAGTAATTTTTACCCCTAAGCTATCCAGCGCTTTCCTACTGTTGCACTCTCTGGAGTGGGAATAGTAATTTTTACCCCTACGCTATCCAACCCTTTCCCTACTGTTGCACTCACTGGAGTGGGAATAGTAATTTTTACCCCTACGCTATCCAGCGCTTTTCCTACTGTTGCACTCTCTGTAGTGGGAATAGTAATTTTTACCCCTACGCTATCCAGCGCTTTCCCTACTGTTGCACTCTCTGGAGTGGGAATAGTAATTTTTACTCCTACGCTATCCAACCCTTTCCCTACTGTTGCACTCACTGGAGTGGGAATAGTAATTTTTACCCCTACGCTATCCAGCGCTTTCCCTACTGTTGCACTCTCTGGAGTGGGAATAGTAATTTTTACCCCTACGCTATCCAACGCTTTCTCTACTGTTGCACTATGTGGCGTAAGTATATATATATTAATTTATATGTATATGTTTAATTTACTTTAACATTTAATGTATTAGTTATTATTTTTAAATATCTTTTGATATTTTTAACTATATTTCTTTTAATTATATGTATTATTTACTTAATTTTACATTATTATTAAAACATTACTTACCTTTATGTAGATTGGACTTCGATATTTTTGACTTCTATATTTCTGTGTCGATATTTTTGCAGGTCGATTTTCTGTCCGTCGATATTCTGTCATACATTCGGTAGACATATGGAGGGTACACCACCCTACAGAGACACAATACACGTTTCACTCTAGGGCCCATAAAAGCTTTTCCCGGTTGGCCTATATCCTTGCCCCGGCAGCACAAGTTGGATATGTCAAAGAAATAAGACACCTAGCGAGAGGAATATCAGACTATTCCCCAGTTTGGCTACAGATGGAGTATGGGAGGGGAGACTGTACTAGGGTTGCCCCCATTAGTCCCTGGCATCTTCAAAATCCCACCATAAGATTAAAATTAGAGCAAGAAATTGAACACTATTTTAACGAGAATGAAGGCACGGTCGATTCGGCTCAGGTCCGTTGGGAAACCTTTAACCCTTTGGTGCTTACGTCGGCCAATGGCCGACGCAAGCACTACCTCCCTGGTGCGGCGCACGTCCATTGGCCGTCACCAGGGAGGGCCCCTTTAAACCTCCGGTGCATCGCACCGGAGATTGTTTTTTTATTCCCCCTGGGGAGACGTGGAAGGCTTTCCGCGTCTCCCCCGCCCCTCCAGCCCATCTGTGACGTCAGCGTGCCGCGAGGCGCTCTGACGTCACTGATTTCCCACCGGAGCCGAGGACAGCAGCAGGTAAGGCCGCGCCGACTCCGATGGGGAAATCCGGCCGAAACGGCCTCCCCAGCTTCAGGAGGCCTCGCTTGAAAGGGAGAGTCTCCCTTTCAAACGAGGCCTTCCTGAAAGGGTTTCTGGCCGTGGATCGCGGCAGCGCTGCGATCCACGGCCAGGAAACCCCACTAGACACCAGGGATGTCTTTGGGGGTCGGCCTCGTGGTAATGGGTCGGCTCCCGGGGCATATTTATTTTAATTTTTGAAAGTTGGCTTTGTTTGGGTGCGCGATCGCACCCCAAAAATGAAAAAAAACGAAAAAAATAAAAATAAAATGGCGGCGATATTGGCAGGGGGTCGGTCCTCCTGCTCAGTGGCCGACTCCCTGTGGGGGCATATTTTTATTTACACATGTTGGCTTTCCTTGAGGGCACGATCGCCCCCAAAAATGCAAAAATATTTTTTTAAAGTACAATGGTGGCAATATTGGCAGGGGATCGGTCCTCCTGCTCAGTGGCCGACCCCTGTGGGGCAATTTTTTTATACCTATGTGCTTTCCGTGGGGGCCACAATTGGCCCCCAGGAAGCCATAGCTATAAAAAAATTAGAGAAAGAGAGAGATCTTTCTTTATATATATATATATATATATATATATATATATATATATATATATATATATATAGAGAGAGAGAGAGAGAGTCTCTTTCTCTCTGTAGATGATATATGTATATATATGTATCTATATACATATGTATGTGTATATAGATACATATATATACATAAGTCTAAAGAGTGAATGATATATATATGTATCTATATACATATATATGTATAGATATATGTATATAGATGTATATAAATATTGTAGAGATAAAATCTATGTATATATATATATATATATGTGTCCGTGTGTGTGTGTGTGTGTATATATATATATATATATTATAGCAAAGGTATCGAATAAACGTCAAGACTGAATGGCAATGCTACCCTTGTGTCGGTGTCCGATTCTTATGAAGATTTCGGAAATGGTTTATATATATATATATATATATATATATATATGCTCCTTGATGCACAGTGAACGGCGCACTTGCGGACGGGTGCTTCACAAACGCGGGGTGCGCCCGCGATATTTATCCAGGCTCTGTTTCCTTGTTTCCCAAAAGAAAAACAGCACTCGCGAGGCAGTTGCTAGAGTTTATTGGCCCTCGCGAGTGCTGTTTTTCGCTTTGGGAAACAAGGAAACGGAGCTTTGATATATATATATATCTATATCTATATATATATATATATATTCAGAAACACAAAGGATGCCGCACTCCAGAGATTGGTTTCAGAGTTGCTTTATTTTCACCACGACTGGTGGTAGTGGTGGTGAAAATAAAGCAACTCTGAAACCGGTCTTGGAGTGCGGCATCCTTTGTGTTTCTGAATTTAAATATCGGGTAAGGATTCTACCCGTTGCTGCCTGCACCAGGTATTGAGCGCTCTGACATTGGGAATTAATTGTTATATATATATATATATATATAAATATTTATTTACAGAGATATTTCTCAGTGCTGAAATTATGAGACTGTGAAAGAACTATAATGAGTCTCTTTGAAGTTACCTGAAAGGCAGTAAAGTGTGGTACTGCTGCAGAGTACAAAAAAATTTCTGCTAGATAGAGATATCTGACTTTTGTGTAGTGGCAGTTTTGACGCCATAAAGGGTATGCTGAAACGAACAGATCGGTATTATGTAGACAGCTAAGTGGATTAGTAAAGCCACAAAGTAGAAACACTTTGTAACAGACTAAATGTATGTGAGAGAGGGGCTATGGAGAGATGAGGGGCACGTTTGCAAGGATGGTAGTGGGCGCATCAAAGGAGGTCATAGTGTGCAATTGTAAAGCACACGTTCACCCGTGGCATCTTGGCGCCAAAATGATGGTTGCAATGGCTCCCACCAGCGCTAAAAGGCTGCGATGGTGGGTATGTGGCAAGGTAAAGTAATTCTGTGTCTTTTTCTCTCTTTCTTAGTCTTTTTGGAGAGCGTACAGAGTTCGCAAAGGTAAGGTGACTTCGTCATTATTGACTTAAACACTTCACTCACGCGCACACACCCACCTACACTTTAAAACCAACAACCTATCTGCCTTCTACGTAGGATTGTGTTTTAAAAGGATAGTTTAGGCACTAGCAGAGATGGCATATCGTTGGATGGATGCTGCCCAGGCCCTAAATCTGGTTCTGGAGTCCAGCTCTGAGGCAGGATCAGAGACTGAGACAGCAGATACTGAGACAGCATCTGAGGGAGAGGACAATGGAGCCGAATCTGGGAGTGACTTTTCAGTCGGCGCAGTTCCATCCGATGACTCATCGTCCAGCGATTCTGAAGGAGACAATGTCAGTCGTGCTGTGCCTTTGCCAGCACAGTCTGTGCAGCAGGACACCCGTAACAGGTTAGAGCAACCCAGAGTGCAGGCACGTGCGGCTGCAAACACAGACGGAGTGCTGTCTTGGCAGCCTCCCAATTTAGTTCAGCCCCAAATTCCGCCTTTCACTGGTGACGCTGGATGTAAAGTAGATACGGCAAATTTTTTGCCAATTGACTACTTCCATCTCTTTTTTGGTGTTGACTTCCTAGACGAAATTGTGCAGCAAACAAATTTGCGTGCCGAACAATTTCTGAGGGAGCAAGGAGGCACTCTTGGGCCTCATTCTAGGGCGCGCAAGTGGACTCCCACTTCTCTAGGGGAGTTGAAGATATTGTTGGGCCTCACGCTTAAAATGGGGGTAGTGCATAAACCAACCTTGCTATCCTACTGGTCTATTCGCACGGTTTGGTTAACCCCGATCTTCGCACCATACATGAGCAGAGATCGTTTTTTGCTATTGCAGCGCATGCTGCATTTCAATGACAACTCTGCTGCATTGCCCCGGGACCATCCAGACTATGACAGGTTGTTCAAAATTCGGCCTGTCGTGGAACATTTGTCTGCCAGGTTTCCAGAGGTTTATACTCCTGGAAAGAATATAGCCATTGATGAGTCCTTGATCTTGTATAAAGGGCGGCTGCTGTTTAGGCAGTACATTCCGAGCAAACATGCTCGCTATGGCATCAAGCTGTACATGTTGTGTGAGAGCTCGACTGGCTATGTGTACAGCTTGAGAGTGTATACAGGGAAGGACACAACTCTTAACCCTGTAGGTTGCCCTCCCATGCTAGGGGTCACAGGAAAGATTGTATGGGAGCTTGTCCAGCCACTTCTTCACAAAGGTTATAACCTTTATGTGGACAATTTCTATACAGGAGTAGAGCTGTTCAGTGAGCTCTATAAAGCTGGCACCGTGGCTTGCGGTACAATTCGTTGTCGCCGCAAAGGATTCCCGCAGGAGCTTGTTTGCAAGAAGCTCCAGAAATCCCAGAGCACTGCGTTGTGTTCCAACGAACTGCTCGCAGTTAAGTTCTCAGATAGGCGTGATGTGTACATGCTCACTACAATTCATGCTGAGAGCACTTCCCTGTCACGGTTTGGGGTCAGATGGCCGAAGTCCACAAGCCCAACTGTATACTTGATTACAACAAGTACATGGGCGGAGTGGACAAGAACGACCAGGTTCTTCAGCCATACAATGCGAGTCGTAAAACTCGCACTTGGTATAAGAAACTGTTTACGCACCAGATCCAGATGGCAACATACAATGCGTATGTTGTTTATCGTGAGACCACCACCGGAAGACTCATGTCTTTCCTTGACTTTCAGTTGTCTGTGATTGAAAGTCTTACTGCTACAGAAGCAGAAGCCTCCACTTCATGTGTTCTGGAGGACGTGGCAAGGCTGCAGGAGCGACACTTTGCAGATAAAATTCCTGCAACACCCAAAAAGGAGCGACCATGTCGTCGTTGTAAAGTGTGCTCGATGCAGGGAAAGAGGCAGGAGACTCGTGTTTACTGTCCCCAGTGCCCAAGTAAGCCTGCCTTCTGTTTTCCTACTTGCTTTATGTTGTATCACACTAAAGCAAAATACTGGGAAATTGACTGAGGTGGAGCTGCCAATAGGATAACCTTTCAATTGGTGTGAATGGATACCTACTGTCTGTGGGCCACTCCTTCACTACGCAAGCAGCTGCAGGATATTTCTTCCTCTACTTCATGAAATCATGGACTTCTCAACACCTTTATCTGCTTTCAGAACGTGGTAGTTGTTCTGTTCGCCAATTGACAAGTGCATTATAGTCCCCACGCTGCACATACTGGTGGACAGAACATATGCCACGTTGTCATGGAGTACCCGTGTTTCACATTCAACCGTTCTTCGTAGTTTATGATGTTCTCTTTAGGAAGTTTTTGAAAATTTCCAGCATGTTTGCCTTAGTTTCAAAGGTAGATATGCTTGCTCAGCTCGAGAAATGTTTTTGCGGCATACTCGGGCACCCCCAACTTGCATCCACAAACTGGAAGGAGTTGGATAGAGCATTGTGAGAGCATTGATAGCTCGTGACAGAAATGTTCACTCAAGCTTCAAGTAGCTAGAGATGAAAGGCATTAGTATAGGGTCTCTTAACAATTGGACAGGGTTAGTCAGGACTCTGAGGACAGACACACGAACGGGTTAGAACAGCTTACGGTAGGTACGCTTTCCGAGGAATATTGCAAAGGTAGAAGGCAGATAGTAAAGGTAGTATAGATACACGTCCTGACTTCTTCTTCACCCATGGATTCAAATCCATTGCTGCCACACTCACACTGAATTTACTGTAGTACTTATGGTTCAATGCTGCTTGCCATGTTCATCCTCCATTAGAACTTAGTAGATGGTCAGTTTGCTGTATGATAAGTGCATTACAGTCACTGCACATAACGGTGGATTGGACATATGCTACGTTGTCACGGACTACCCTTGTTTCACATTCATCCGTTCATAGTTTATGATGTTATCTTTTGAAAATTTCCAGCATGTTTGCCTTAGTTTCAAAGATAGATATGCTTGCTCAGCTCGAGAAATGTTTTTGCGGCATACTCGAGCACCCCCAACTTGCATCCACAAACTGGAAGGAGTTGGATTTAGCATAGTGAGTGCACTAAAGGTGCATGAAAGACATGTCTTCCTGAGCCTCATGTGGCTGTCATGGAAGTCATTAGTATAGGTTCACTGGGCATGAGTTCGGTAACGTTCTGGAAGGAGGTGGAGACTTGACAGGTGGTAGAATATAGTCAAAGTCATTATGTCTTGTGGCATATGAATGTGATGGGCCCTTGCATGGCGGCAGTATGTTTGTGTGAGTGCAAGTGATATGGTTGTTTGGGCCCGTGGCTGGCGGTACGGAAGTCTTGTGTGTGGTGTGTGAATGGCGTGTGAATGGACCATAAAGTGGTTGGTGCCGTGATGTGGCTTTATGGCTCCCTTCAGAAGGCTTGGCTTCAATATTTATATACTTTGATAAGTATTTGTGCTTTGAAGCCAGCGTTTCTGGAGGTGCTAAAACCAACCTGTGTAAGTGGTGGATTAGCTTTATCAAATGAGTGTTAGATTTATATTTGTGTTGGTTTAATGGCCTTTTGTAAGATATTTTTTTTCACAATGGCTGGCAGGGGACTTTCTGCCCTAGCTCAGTCGTCACCTAGGCAAACCTTTACATTTTTGAGTAGTAGACAAAGGGGGAAGTACAAGGGTGAATGACTTGCGTGGTTATCACTGTTTTTTTTTACCCAACATGACCTGCTAGCCTCTTATTTTGTTGAAATAAAATCACTATTTCCACACATTTTTGTGTGGGAAAGTTGTGGCATCGCCGGGCAGACATGCATTTCCTACCACCCAGTGTTCCCCAAGGACTCCCGATAATAATGGTACCTCACTCGTGTGGGAGGCCCAAGTACCCGCGACAGGCTAGTGCCCAAAAGGTATTGAGGCGACATTAAAATTGCCTATCACAAAACAACCTGGTTTTGTGAGAGGGTCACCTTGGTTTTGGCCCGTGCTCGGCGGCCAGCTAGGGAAACCTACCAAACCCACACATTTCTGCAAACTAGACACCCGGGGGTTCCAGGAGGTATGGCTTGCGTGGATCCCCCAACGTTTTCTTACCCAGAATCCCCTGCAAACCTCGAATTTAGCTGAAAAAATCACTTTTTCCACACATTTTTGTGTGGGAAAGTTGTGGCATCGCCGGGCAGACACGCATTTCCTACCACCCAGCGTTCCTCAAGGTCTCCCGATAAAAATGGTGCCTCACTCGTGTGGGAGGCCCAAGTACCCGCGACAGGCTAGGGCCCAAAAGGTATTGAGGCGACATTAAATTGCCTATCACAAAACAACCTGGTTTTGTGAGAGGGTCACCTTGGTTTTGGCCCGTGCTCGGCGGCCAGCTAGGAAACCTATCAAACCCACACATTTCTGAAAACTAGACACCCGGGGGTTCCAGGAGGTATGGATTGCGTGGATCCCCCAACGTTTTCTTACCCAGAATCCCCTGCAAACCTCGAATTTAGCTGAAAAATCACTTTTTCCACACATTTTTGTGTCGGAAAGTTGTGGCATCGCTGGGCAGACACGCATTTCCTACCACCCAGCATTCCCAAGGTCTCCCGATAAAATGGTGCCTCACTCGTGTGGGAGGCCCAAGTACCGCGACAGGCTAGGGCCCAAAGGTATTGAGGCAACATTAAAATTGCCTATCACAAAACAACCTGGTTTTGTGAGAGAGGTCACCTGGTTTTGGCCCGTGCTCGGCGGCCAGCTAGGAAACCTACCAAACCCACACATTTCTGAAAACTAGACACGCTGGGGTTCCAGGGAGGTATGGCTTGCGTGGATCCTCCAACGTTTTCTTACCCATAATCCCCTGCAAACCTCGAATTTAGCTGAAAAAATCACTTTTTCCACACATTTTTGTGTGGGAAAGTTGTGGCATCGCCGGGCAGACACGCATTTCCTACCACCCAGCGTTCCCCAAGGTCTCCCGATAAAAATGGTGCCTCACTCGTGTGGGAGGCCCAAGTACCCGCGACAGGCTAGGGCCCAAAACGTATTGAGGTGACATTAAAATTGCCTATCACAAAACAACCTGGTTTTGCAAGGGGTCACCTCGGTTTTGGCCCGTGCTCGGCGGCCAGCTTGGGAAACCTACCAAACCCACACATTTCTGAAAACTAGACACCCGGGGGTTCCAGGGAGGTATGGCTTGCGTGGATCCTCCAACGTTTTCTTACCCAGAATCCCTGCAAACCTCGAATTTAGCTGAAAAATCACTTTTTCCACACATTTTGTGTGGGAAAGTTGTGGCATCGCCGGGCAGACACGCATTTCCTACCACCCAGCGTTCCCCAAGGTCTCCCGATAAAAATGGTGCCTCACTCGTGTGGGAGGCCCAAGTACCGCGACAGGCTAGATCCCAAAACGTATTGAGGTGACATTAAATTGCCTATCACAAAACAACCTGGTTTTGCAAGGGGTCACCTCGGTTTTGGCCCGTGCTCGGCGGCCAGCTTGGGAAACCTACCAAACCCACACATTTCTGAAAACTAGACACCCGGGGGTTCCAGGGAGGTATGGCTTGCGTGGATCCTCCAACGTTTTCTTACCCAGAATCCCCTGCAAACCTCGAATTTAGCTGAAAAAATCACTTTTTCCACATATTTTTGTGTGGGAAAGTTGTGGCATCGCCGGGCAGACACGCATTTCTACCACCCAGCGTTCCCCAAGGTCTCCCGATAAAAATGGTGCCTCACTCGTGTGGGAGGCCCAAGTACCCACGACAGGCTAGGGCCCAAAAGGTATTGAGGCAACATTAAAATTGCCTATCACAAAACAACCTGGTTTTGTGAGAGGGTCACCTGGTTTTGGCCCGTGCTCGGCGGCCAGCTAGGGAAACCTACAAACCCACACATTTCTGAAAACTAGACACGCGGGGTTCCAGGGAGGTATGGCTTGCGTGGATCTCCCAACGCTTTCTACCCATAATCTCCTGCAAACCTCGAATTTAGCTGAAAAAATCACTTTTTCCACACATTTTGTGTGGGAAAGTTATCGCATCGGCAGACACGCATTTCCTACCACCCAGCGTTCCCCAAGGTCTCCCGATAAAATGGTGCCTCACTCGTGTGGGAGGCCCAGTACCCGCGACAGGCTAGGGCCCAAAACGTATTGAGGTGACATTAAAATTGCCTATCACAAAACAACCTGGTTTTGCAGAGGTCACCTCGGTTTTGGCCCGTGCTCGGCGGCCAGCTTGGGAAACCTACCAAACCCACACATTTCTGAAAACCAGACACCCGGGGTTCCAGGAGGTATGGCTTGCGTGGATCCTCCAACGTTTCTACCCAGAATCCCCTGCAAACCTCGAATTTAGCTGAAAAATCACTTTTTCACACATTTTTGTGTGGGAAGTTGTGGCATCGCCGGGCAGACACGCATTTCCTACCACCCAGCGTTCCCCAAGGTCTCCCGATAAAAATGGTGCCTCACTCGTGTGGGAGGCCCAAGTACCCGCGACAGGCTAGATCCCAAAACGTATTGAGGTGACATTAAAATTGCCTATCACAAAACAACCTGGTTTTGCAAGTGAGTCACCTCGGTTTTGGCCCCGTGCTCGGCGGCCAGCTTGGGAAACCTACCAAACCACACATTTCTGAAAACTAGACACCGGGGTTCCAGGAGGTATGGCTTGCGTGGATCCTCCAACGTTTCTTACCCAGAATCCTCTGCAAACCTCGAATTTAGCTGAAAAATCACTTTTTCCACATATTTTGTGTGGGAAAGTTGTGGCATCGCCGGCAGACCGCATTTCCTACCACTCAGCGTTCTCAAGGTCTCCGATAAAATGGTGCCTCACTCGTGTGGGAGGCCCAAGTACCCGCGACAGGCTAGGTCCCAAAACGTATTGAGGCAACATCAAAATTGCCTATCACAAAATGTTTTGGGCCCTAGCCTGTCGCGGGTACTTGGGCCTCCCACACGAGTGAGGTACCATTTTTATCGGGAGACCTTGGGGAACGCTGGGTGGTAGGAAATGCGTGTCTGCCCGGCGATGCCACAACTTTCCCACACAAAAATGTGTGGAAAAAGTGATTTTTTCAGCTAAATTCGAGGTTTGCAGGGGATTCTGGGTAAGAAAACGTTGGGGGATCCACGCAAGCCATACCTCCCTGGAACCCCCGGGTGTCTAGTTTTCAGAAATGTGTGGTTTGGTAGGTTTCCTAGCTGGCCGCCGAGCACGGGCCAAAACCAAGGTGACTCCTCTCACAAAACCAGGTTGTTTTGTGATAGGCAATTTTAATGTCGCCTCAATACGTTTTGGGCCCTAGCCTGTCGCGGTACTTGGGCCTCCCACACGAGTGAGGCACCATTTTTATCGGGAGACCTTGGGGAACGCTGGGTGGTAGGAAATGCGTGTCTGCCCGGCGATGCTACAACTTTCCCACACAAAAATGTGTGGAAAAAGTGATTTTTAAGCAAAATTTGAGGTTTGCAGGGGATTCTGGTAAGAAAACGTTGGGGATCCACGCAAGCCATACCTCCCTGGAACCACCTGGGTGTCTAGTTTTCAGATATGTGTGGGTTTGATAGGTTTCCAGCTGGCCGCCGAGCACGGGGCCAAAACCGAGGTGACTCCCTTGCAAAACCAGGTTGTTTTGTGATAGGCAATTTTAATGTCACCTCAATACGTTTTGGGCCCTAGCCTGTCGCGGGTACTTGGCCTCCCACACGAGTGAGGCACCATTTTTATCGGGAGACCTTGGGGAACACTGGGTGATAGGAAATGCGTGTCTGCCCGGCGATGCCACAACTTTCCCACACAAAAATGTGTGGAAAAAGTGATTTTTTCAGCTAAATTTGAGGTTTGCAGGGGATTCTGGGTAAGAAAACGTTGGGGGATCCACGCAAGCCATACCTCCCTGGAACCACCCGGGTGTCTAGTTTTCAGAAATGTGTGGGTTTGATAGGTTTCCAAGCTGGCCGCCGAGCACGGGGCCAAAAACCGAGGTGACCCTCCTTGCAAAACCAGGTTGATTTGTGATAGGCAATTTTAATGTCACCTCAATACGTTTTGGGCCCTAGCCTGTCGCGGGTACTTGGGCCTCCCACACGATTGAGGCACCATTTTTATCGGGAGACCTTGGGGAACGCTGGGTGGTAGGAAATGCGTGTCTGCCCGACGATGCCACAACTTTCCCACACAAAAATGTGTGGAAGAAGTGATTTTTTCAGCAAAATTTGAGGTTTGCAGGGGATTCTGGGTAAGAAACGTTGGAGGATCCACGCAAGCCATACCTCCCTGGATCCACCTGGGTGTCTAGTTTTCAGAAATGTGTGGGTTTGATAGGTTTCTAGCTGGCCGCCGAGCACGGGGCCAAAACCGAGGTGATCCCCTTGCAAAACCAGGTTGTTTTGTGATAGGCAATTTTAATGTCACCTCAATACGTTTTGGGCCCTAGCCTGTCGCGGGTACTTGGGCCTCCCACACGCAGTGAGGCACCATTTTTATCGGGAGACCTTGGGGAACACTGGGTGATAGGAAATGCGTGTCTGCCCGGCGATGCCACAACTTTCCCACACAAAAATGTGTGGAAAAAGTGATTTTTTCAGCTAAATTTGAGGTTTGCAGGGGATTCTGGGTAAGAAAACGTTGGGGGATCCACGCAAGCCAAACCTCCCTGGAACCACCCGCGTGTCTAGTTTTCAGAAATGTGTGGGTTTGATAGGTTTCCCAAGCTGGCCGCTGAGCACGGGGCCAAAACCAGGTGACCCCTCTCACAAACCAGGTTGTTTTGTGATAGGCAATTTTAATGTCGCCTCAATACGTTTTGGGCCCTAGCCTGTCGCGGGTACTTGGGCCTCCCACACGAGTGAGGCACCATTTTTATCGGGAGACCTTGGGGAACGCTGGGTGGTAGGAAATGCGTGTCTGCCCGGCGATGCCACAACTTTCCCACACAAAAATGTGTGGAAAAAGTGATTTTTTCAGCAAAATTTGAGGTTTGCAGGGGATTCTGGGTAAGAAAACGTTGGGGGATCCACGCAAGCCATACCTCCCTGGAACCACCTGGGTGTCTATTTTTCAGAAATGTGTGGGTTTGATGGGTTTCCCCAGCTGGCCGCCGACCACGGGGCCAAAAACCGAGATGACCCCCCTTGCAAAACCAGGTTGTTTTGTGATAGGCAATTTTAATGTCACCTCAATACGTTTTGGGCCCTAGCCTGTCGCGGGTACTTGGGCCTCCCACACGAGTGAGGCACCATTTTTATCGGGAGACCTTGGGGAACACTGGGTGATAGGAAATGCGTGTCTGCCCGGCGATGCCACAACTTTCCACACAAAAATGTGTGGAAAAAGTGATTTTTTCAGCTAAATTTGAGGTTTGCAGGGGATTCTGGGTAAGAAAACGTTGGGAGATCCACGCAAGCCATACCTCCTGGAACCACCCACGTGTCTAGTTTTCAGAAATGTGTGGGTTTGATAGGTTTCCAAGCTGGCCGCCGAGCACGGGCCAAAAACCGAGGTGACCCTCCTTGCAAAACCAGGTTGTTTTGTGATAGGCAATTTTAATGTCACCTCAATACGTTTTGGGCCCTAGCCTGTCGCTGGTACTTGGGCCTCCCACACGAGTGAGGCACCATTTTTATCGGGAGACCTTGGGGAACGCTGGGTGGTAGGAAATGCGTGTCTGCCCGGCGATGCCACAACTTTCCCACACAAAAATGTGTGGAAGAAGTGATTTTTTCAGCAAAATTTGAGGTTTGCAGGGGATTCTGGGTAAGAAAACGTTGGGGGCACCACGCAAGCCATACCTCCCTGGAACCACCTGGGTGTCTAGTTTTCAGAAATGTGTGGGTTTGATAGGTTTCCCTAGCTGGCCGCCGAGCACGGGGCCAAAAACCGAGGTGACCCCTTGCAAAACCAGGTTGTTTTGTGATAGGCAATTTTAATGTCACCTCAATATGTTTTGGGCCCTAGCCTGTCGCGGGTACTTGGGCCTCCCACACAAGTGAGGTACCATTTTTATCGGAAGACTTTGGGGAACGCAGGGTGGGTGGAAATTTGTGGATCCATGCAGATTCCAGAACTTTCCACCACAGAAATGTGAGGAAAATGTGTTTTTTTTGACAATCTTTTAAGTTTGCAAGGGATTCTGGGTAACAGAACCTGGTGAGAGCCAGTCAAATAACCCCATCCTGGATTCCCCTGGGTGTCTACTTTTCACAAATGTATAGGTTTGAAAGGTTTCCCTAGGTGTCGGCAGAGCTAGGGTTCAAAATCTACAGCTAGCCACTTTGTTGAAAAAGGGTCCGTTTTCACTGCGAAAATGTGGTGTGTCCACGTTGCGTTTTGGGCCGTTTCCTGTCGCGGGTACTTGGGCCTCCCATACAAGTGAGGTACCATTTTTATCGGAAGACTTTGGGGAACGCGCGGTGGGTGGAATTTTGTGGATCCACACAGATTCCAGAACTTTCCACCACAGAAATGTGAGGAAAATGTGTTTTTTTGGACAATTTTTAGGTTTGCAAGGGATTCTGGGTAACAGAACCTGGTGAGAGGCAGTAAAGTCACCCCATCCTGGATTCCCCTGGGTGTCTAGTTTTCAAAAATATATAGGTTTGCTAGGTTTCCCCAGATGCAGGCAGAGCTAGGATTCAAAAATAACAGCTAGGCACTTTGCCAAAAAAGGGTCATTTTTCACTGTGAAATTGGGGTGTGTCCACGTTGCGTTTTGCGCGATTTCCTGTCGCGGGCTCTAGGCCTACCCACACAAGTGAGGTACCATTTTTCTCGGAAGACTTTGGGGAACGCGGGGTGGGTAGAAATTTGTGGATCCACGCAGATTCCAGGACTTTCCACCACAGAAATGTGAGGAAAATGTGGTTTTTTTGACAATTTGTTAGGTTTGCAAGGGATTCTGGGTAACAGAACCTGGTGAGAGGCAGTAAAATCACCCCATCCTGGATTCCCTGGGTGTCTAGTTTTCAAAAATGTATAGGTTTGCTAGGTTTCCCTAGATGCAGGCAGAGCTAGGATTCAAAAACTACAGCTAGGCACTTTGCCAAAAAAGGGTCATTTTTCACTGTGAAATTGGGGTGTGTCCACGTTGCGCTTTGCGCCATTTCCTGTCGCAGGCTCTAGGCCTACCCACACAAGTGAGGTACCATTTTTCTCGGAAGACTTTGGGGAACGCAGGGTGGGTTGAAATTTGTGTATCCACGCAGATTCCAGAACTTTCCACCACAGAAATGTAGGGAAAATGTGTTTTTTAACCATTTTTAGGTTTGCAAGGGATTCTGGGTAACAGAACCTGGTGAGAAGCAGTCAAGTCACCCCATCCTGGATTCCCCTGTATGTCTAGTTTTCACAAATGTATAGGTTTGCTAGGTTTCCCTAGGTGCCGGCAGAGCTAGGGTTCAAAAACTACAGCTAGGCACTTTGCCAAAAAAGGTTCGTTTTTCACTGTGAAATTGTGGTGTGTCCACGTTGCGTTTTGCACCGTTTCCTGTCGCGGGCACTAGGCCTACCCACACAAGTGAGGTACCATTTTTCTTGGAAGACTTTGGGGAACGTGGGGTGGGTAGAAATTTGTGGATCCGCGCAGATTACAGACCTTTCCACCACAGAAATGTGAGGAAAATGTGTTTTTTTGGACAATTATTTAGGTTTGCAAGGGATTCTGGGTAACAGAACCTGGTGAGAGGCAGTAAAGTCACCCCATCCTGGATTCCCTGGGTGTCTAGTTTTCAAAAATGTATAGGTTTGCTAGGTTTCCCTAGATGCAGGCAGAGCTAGGATTCAAAAACTACAGCTAGGCACTTTGCCAAAAAGGGTCATTTTTCACTGTGAAATTGGGGTGTGTCCACGTTGCGTTTTGCGCCATTTCCTGTCGCAGGCTCTAGGCCTACCCACACAAGTGAAGTACCATTTTTCTCGGAAGACTTTGGGGAACGCAGGGTGGGTTGAAATTTGTGTATCCACGCAGATTCCAGAACTTTCCACCACAGAAATGTAGGGGAAATGTGTTTTTTTACCATTTTTAGGTTTGCAAGGGGTTCTGGGTAACAGAACCTGGTGGGAGCCAGTCAAGTCACCCCATCCTGGATTCCCTGGGTGTCTAGTTTTCAAAAACGTATAGGTTTGCTAGGTTTCCCTAGATGCCGGCAGAGCTAGGGTTCAAAAACTACAGCTAGGCACTTTGCCAAAAAAGGGTCATTTTTCACTGTGAAATTGGGGTGTGTCCACGTTGCGTTTTGTGCCATTTCCTGTCGTGGGCACTAGGCCTACACACACAAGTGAGGTACCATTTTACTCAGAAGACTTTGGGAACGCGGGGTGGGTGGAAATTTGTGGATCCATGCAGATTCCAGAACTTTCCACCACAGAAATGTGAGGAAAATGTGTTTTTTGGACAATTTTTAGGTTTGCAAGGGATTCTGGGTAACAGAACCTGGTGAAAGCCAGTCAAGTCACCCCATCCTGGATTCCCCTGGGTGTCTAGTTTTCAAAAATGTATAGGTTTGCTAGGTTTCCCTGGGTGCCGGCAGAGCAAGGGTTCAAAAACTACAGCTAGGCACTTTGCAAAAAAGGGTAATTTTTCATTGTGAAAATGTGTTGTGTTCACGTTGCGTTTTGAGCCGTTTCCTGTCGTGGGCACTATGCCTACCCACACAAGTGAGGTACCATTTTTATCGGGACACTTACGGTAATTCAGATTTGTAAAGCAACTGTTATTACCTATTGACTTTCGATGCATTTCTGCCTTCCAAATGAAAGACAATGTGTAAAAAGAAGTTATTTTGAAAAATGACCTATAATTCTCATGCTAGTATGAGTATTACCAATTTCAGAAATGTGCAAATATCTACTGTTTCTAAACTCTATATTGTGTTCCCATTTCAGAAATACATGGGAGTCTTTCATACCGAATATTCCATGTATACATTTTCCCAGAATAATTGCTATATACCCGGTACATAATAAAAAACCATTGCAAGACGCTGCTCAGTTTTTGTCTCTGGGTTCGTCGGGTTCTTGGTGAACCTACAAGTCCTATATATCCCCACAACCAGTGAGGTCCAGTGGATGTAACAGTATATTGCTTTCAAAGAGCAGTCATAATTAGAAGAAGTTACAGGTGAAAACGTTGACACAAAAGGCTGTTTTTTTCAACTAATTTTCCATTTTTCCTATATTTAACTGTTAGTTTCTATAAAGAAACCTTGATGGATTTACACAAATGACCCCTTGCTGAATTCAGCATTTTGTCTACGTTTCTAAAATGTATAGATTTCCAGGATACATTATTGCTTTCATACCCATTTCTACCATTAACTGAAAGGAGGTTGAAAGCACAAAAATAGCAAAAATAGGCTATGTCCCAGAAAAATGCCAAAACTGTGTAAAATTTTTTGGTTTTCTGACAAAAGTCTGTCATTCCCTAAAAGCTGGGAAAATGGAGATTTCAGCCCCACAAACACTTTTTGATACCATTTGCAGGGAAAAACCCAGACACTTTCATATGCGGGACTTTTTTCCCATTTTTCCCAAAAACCAAAATATAGCTGTATTTTGGCTAAAATCTGGGACCCCTCCAGGGGAATCCACAAACCCTGGGTACCTTTAGAATCCCCATGATGTTGGAAGAAAAGGACGCAAATTTGGCGTGGATACCTTATGTGGTCAAAAAGTTACAGAGGCCTAATCGCGAACTACTACAAATAGCCAAAAAAGGGCTCAGCACTGGGGGGGAAAAGGCCCAGCAGTTAAGGGGTTAAGACAGTAATAAGGGGACAGGCGCTCTCTCAGATCGCCGGGGCGAAAAAAGAAAAACAGGCTAGACTTCTCCGACTAGAAGAGGAGATACTGAAATTGGAAGAAGGAATCGCAGCACCCACTGTCCATGACCCAACCCACATTCTCAATTTGACACTAGACGATAATAGGACCGAGGCGAGAGAGGCAGCCAAAACTATGCTCAGCCTCAAGCTGGGGAGTGTGTACGAACTGGGGGACAAAACCGGGAAACTGTTGGCCTGGCTAGATAGGCGGGAGGCAGTAAGCCGGCTGGTCACAGAATTATGGGCAGACACAGGGAGGAAAATTACGGATCCACAGGACATTGCGGATGAATTTCGCAGATACTATGATCATATTTACACCTCTAGGTCCACCAGACAGGAGGTGGAAACTGCGGAACTATTGGCAGAAATTCGTCTGCCTGTATTGGCAGACGAAGACAAAAAGGCATTGGAGGAAGACATTGCATCGTACGAAATAGCCCAGGCCATTCGTTCTCTCCAGTCAGGGAAGGCGATGGGCCCTAATGGCCTCCTGATAGAACTATACAAGCTGCGCCCTGACAAAGTAGCCCCTCACCTCCGGGCGATGTTCATAGAAAGTCTTGAGATGGGCATCCTTCCGCTGGACCAGAGATTGGCCACCCTGGTAGTGATAC
Source organism: Calotriton arnoldi (assembly GCA_963921515.1). Classification (NCBI taxonomy): domain Eukaryota; kingdom Metazoa; phylum Chordata; class Amphibia; order Caudata; family Salamandridae; genus Calotriton; species Calotriton arnoldi. The sequence continues at coordinate 360,667 of CAWUFW010014058.1, forward strand.
CTAAGGAAGGGAAACCAAGAGACAGCTGCACGTCATATAGACTCATTTCACTGTTAAATGCAGAGGCCAAAATATTGGCCAAGTTGCTGGCCACCCGCTTGATTAGAGTTCTTCCGGAATTGGTCCACCCGGACCAATCTGGATTTATGCTGTCAAGAAACACATCCCTGAATTTAAGGAGGGTGCATGGGGTTTTGGGAATGGTGGACACCATCATGGAAGACGCAGTTGTGGTGTCTCTGGACGCCACCATGGTGTTTGACACTATAGAGTGGTCATACCTTTTCGCTGTTTTGGAGAGGTTAGGATTTGGTCCTAAATTTATTAGTTGGGTCCGACTTTTATACACTGACCCACTAGCACAAGTGGTGGTCAACATCAAAAAGTCATCTATATTCCATCTCCATAGGGGAACGAGGCAGGGGTGCCCGCTGTCCCCTCTGCTATTTGCGCTCACACTAGAGCCTTTGGCCTGTTGGATTCGACGAGACCCTGTAATAAGGGGACTGCGCTGGTCCGAAGATTGGGAGGACCGTGTCTCGCTCTACACAGATGATATTTTGCTGTACTTGGCCTCCCCACATAGATCCCTGCGCAGAGTTCTGAACATCTTCACTAATTTTGGTACATACTCCGGGTACACGATCAACTGGACAAAATCGCTTATTTTCGTGCTTAGGGGCAACTCGCCGGTCCTGCCAAAAGAATATCAGCTCAGGATAGTAACAGAGGGATTCAAATACTTGGGAATTTTTATCACCAAGGACCCCAAACTATTTTACGAATCTAATCTTCTGCCACCACTGCAGCGACTGAAGTGTGATGTAGAACACTGGCAGTCTCTTCCGTTGTCGCTCCTGGGGCGAGCCGCATTGTTTAAAATTATGTCACTGCCTCGTTTTCTACATGTTTTACAGAGCTCACCGGACCTAGTACCTGCGTCATATTTTAGACAGGTGGAAAGTGCACAGCGAACGCTCCTCTGGGGAAATAGTCTGCCACGTATCTCATTCCCGAAACTGGTGAGAAGCTGGTACGACGGGGGAATCAGCTTGCCAAATATCAGGAAATACTACTGATCATTGTATATACCGGCCCCCTACTGATCCGGGCTATGCCATGGATAGATGGCTACTCCCTGGGGGTAACTACATGCGGGCACTGTACTCAAAACCCACAAAGTTCCCCTTGACAGGACCCACAAAACACTCAGTACAGGTGTGGCACCTGGTCCAGAAACATATGGGATGGATGAAGACCATAACTCGGTGAACCCCACTGTGGGACTCTGAGCAATTGGGCATTCTCTGGAAAACAAAGGGATTTGATAGATGGGATCTGATAGGGATCTCGCGGGTGGCCAATCTGTGGAAAAAGGGGGAGGTGCTACCCTTCACAACCCCCCAACAAAACTATGAGCTCGCAGACTCGGAGAAATTCCGTTATCTCCAGGTGCGGCATGCACTTTGCGCAGTCATCCAGAAGGGAGAGACCCCTCCGGAGACCTCTCCTCTCGAGGACAGGCTTTTGGACGGTTACATGCCGAAGAAGGCAATTTCCCTGACATACTTGAAACTGATAAATCATTCACATGATCCCCTCCCGCAACTTCGGGCAAAGTGGGAAAATGACTTAACAGAGCTTGATGAGGAAGAATGGACAGAGGCGCTAGCATCCCCAAGAGAGGGGGCAATATCCTCCAAGTTGAAGTTGGTGCAATTGAAAATACTGCACATAGTCTATGTTACGGGGCCAACACTGGTCAAGATGGGATATGGAGATGAGACTAGTTGTCGACGGCAGTGTGGCCGGGAGGGAACCTTTTTTCATATACTATGGGAATGCCCCCATATCACTAGATATTGGAGAGTGGTTCACTCATGTATGGGGGAAGTTCTGGGACAGACAATAACAATGGAAACCAAGCGCTGTCTCCTAAACATATGGGAGCCAACGGACTTGGGTAGTAAGGAGAGGACTTGGGTGACATTCGGACTGATGGTCGCCAAGAGGTATGTTGCACGGAGGTGGGGGGTACGCGCAGCTCCGACACTAAGGGAGTGGGAGGGCGACATGGATTGGTGCATGTATCGAGAAAAAACAGTATATATATCACGAGGCTGTCCTAGAAAATGGACGCAAATATGGGGGAAATGGTACGAATACAGGGGTAATATATATGAGCCACCCAAGTTACCGATGCAGCCGTCCCCGGGAGAATCAGCACCCTGATGTACAAACGTTCACTTGAAGGTTTTCTTCACATGATAATATGGAACTGTATGCAATGTGTCGCTGACTGTCGCGCCATTTGATTTGTACCATTTGCAAGCTGTGATGTTGTTTTGGTTAACAATAAAAAGAATTTAAAAAAATAAATAAACACCACCATTGCTTGTCCTTCTTGCCTCATGTCCTCAATTTGTGGCATTCCTGCGTGTGTGTGAACCCAATTAATACTAGCGACGAGTGGGTTACCACAATTTCTTTGTGTGTGTTATGACTACGACAAGACTATGAAGCACGTCTGTCAGTCAAAGGCTCTTTCACAGCTGAAGATTGGCGCTTAGAAGGGTCTCATCATTTTGCTTTTGGTGATCGGCAGTCTACCATTGGATTACAGTGTGGAGAGGTTTTCTTTGCACCCTGCCATTGCAAATTAGTGTGCGCCACACTCATTGGTCCTGAGGCACGCCCATTGGTTCACAGGACAATCGGCATCCTGAGAAGCGGGTTCCACCACACACACTGTGTTGTGAAGCAGAGTGTTCGGTACGGTGGTAATTGCTTCTTAATTTTTGGGTCTGTTGGAGGTGGCATATCTGGAGAATTCTCTCACAGCAACAGTATTTATACGCCGGCGTGCAGATTGAGGAGACGTCAATCAGCACATGTACTTGCACGCAAACACACGTGTGGATTGTTGATTCACTTTGGGGATTATTACAGTGTCTTACCTCTACTGTGATACACACACCAATACATAACCAGCAACAAAGGTGGCTACTTTTGTTATTTTTAACTTATTGGTGTTGTATTTTTTTCCCTTTGTTTCTTTTGATTCCAGCCCACATTTTTATATATATTCTGTAATAACAGTATGGCAGGAATTGTATCCCCACTGTTAGACCTGGCCCTTTTGACAGGTTTATCCCCAAACCTTTTGCCTTTTGCCTCCTATTTTTCTGACACTGTTTTCACTGGCTATAGGATTCTAGGCACTTTACCACTGCTGACCAGTGCTAAAGTGCATATGCTCTCTATATAAATTGTGACAATGATTGGTTATCCATGATTGTCATATTTGATTTACTGATAAGTCCCTAGTAAAGTGCACGGTGTGTGCCAGGGCTTGTAAATGAAATGCTACTAGTGGGCTTGAAGCACTGATTGTGCCACCCCCATTAGTAGCCCTGTAAATGTATCTCCGGCCTACCACTGTAGCGTATGTGCGTGCAGTTGTAATCTGCCATGCTGTCCTGACAAGCGCACCCACTTGCCAGGCCCAAACCTTCCCTTTTCCTTACATGTAAGGCACCCTTAAGGTAGGCCCAAGGTACCCCCATGGGCAGGGTGCAGTGTATGTGAAAGGTAGGACATGTACTAGTGTGTGTGAATGTCCTGATAGTGAAAAACTGTGTATTTCATTTTTCACTGTTGAAAGGCTATCTGTCCCATAGGCTTATCATTGGGGTTGCACTGTAAATTTTTACATGCATACTTGCAATAGGGACAAGATAGGAAAATGAAGTTTAGACTCTACGAACTCAGAATTTATTAACGCACCTTTTGGTGAAGGTTGTTTTTAAATCCTGTGTTTGAAAATGCCACTTTTAGAAAGTGGCCATTTTCTTACTTCACCATTCTGTGTGCCTCTGGCTGTTTGTGTATTCAGCGTCTGGTGTGTGAGTGACAGGAGCTGAGATGTGCATTCACTCTAGACAGTCACTGGGGGGTTGAGGTGTGTCCTGCCTTGCCTGGGTGACTCATCACAGGGCTGAATAGACCTGGTCTGCATTTAGAGTGGTGGGAGGAGTTGTGCTTACACCTGAATAGGCTGTGTCTCCTTTTGCACAATGCTGTCTCGGCCCCCTGTGGTCACGCTGCACCAGTGAGGGCAGAACTGGTTTCAACTGGGTTCAGAGACCCTTGCCACAAAGAGAACAAAGACATTTTGGGGTAAAAGTATTGCACCTAAAACCTCAGGACTTTAGATTACTTCCAGGAATGAGAGGACCCTGTCAAGAAGAAGAGCTGGAGAGCTGTAAGGAGGAGTACTGCCCCTTTGCTGTGTGCTGTGTGGGGTTGGCCTGCAGTTGCTTGCTTCTGTCTGTGTTGGAGGAAAAGGACTGACTCGTTTGACCCGGCTGTGGTATCCTGCTTGGGAAGAATCTCCAAGGGCTTTTGTGTGTTGGCCTCCTGTTAGAAGTCTCTGTGATACAAAAGGCTTCTTAAAGGAAACTGGCAGGGGAAGGACTGGACTGTTTTATACCCCTTCATCTGAGATAAAAGTACTAAGGAGCGCTTGGTGTTTCCAGCTCAGCGTGGAGAGTGCTGTCGGGGGGAGAAGCAGGAGGGGAGAGCTTGTTACTGAGGAAGTGCTCTCCCCCGGTGCATGTGTTCTGCCCCACAACAGCACATGGTGAGTGCTGTGTTATGCACTCATTTCATTGTTTTGGAGCTATGCCTGCGGAGGACGCTGTTTAAAGGTCCTAGGCTAGCACCGGCATGAAGCACTGCACTTCCCCCTCCATGGCCGTGGAAGTGTGTGCGCAGTTCCCTGGTTGCCTAAACCACCAGGGAAGCTGATCGAGAGCAACCAGGAAGCTCAATGCATTGCCTGGCAACTGCCCCGGAGCTGAGGGAGGAAGGCGGGGCCAGCCTGGAGGAGTCTGCGAGTCTGCAACGCAGCTGCTGTGGGAGGCGGCAGCCGCACCCGGTGAGTAAGGCCTAAGAGGGAGGTCTGTCAGCGGAGCGGGAAGGCCAGGGAAATGCCTCCACCTTCTCTGACCAGGTGGTAAGACTGGGGGCCCTGCGAGGGATCGAGGCAGACGACCATCCCTGAGATTGGGTGAAGACCCTTCCCTCACATCGTCACTGGAGCCGTGCACCGCTGCGCCGCCCGAGGGTGGGCCGCTGCGCCTTTTCTCGCTGTTGGGGGCATGGTGCATTTGTTTGTGCCATTTACATTGTGGAGCAGAACCCCCACAGAGGCCCCAGCCCCAGAATCCTAGGGAGATGGGTCCCAGACACGCTACATGGATGGCTGCAGCTGCTCATGTTAATCCACATCTTGGGGGCATTTTGTTCTAACTGGCCAGACGGGGTGAATCCTCGGAAGAGGGCCCGAGGTGCAAACTCAGAGAATATAGAACTACCCCCTATAATACATATGCTGAAAGGCACGCAGAGGTGGTTATGCCTGCACATGGTGCTTACCTACCGTGGGACAGGTAAAAAGAGCACAGGGGAGCTGCCAAGTGATCCTACAAGATGCTCCCGGTGGTTGGGGGTACTGGTGGTTCTTCCTCACATCCCCAGAGCTGGCCTGGTAGGCCCAGCAGTATGCTTTTTGTGTATTCAACATTACTATACCAAGTGTTGTAGAAGTGCAGAGAAGCTGCACCCTATATGATCCTGATAATGTTTAGTGAGTGATGGTCTACCTATCCCTGATGTCATTACGATCTAGCTTTGGAGGGTAGGATATGCATGCTAATGGTGTTCTAGATGATAATGGTTTCATGACATGTGCACCCTACAAGAATTTACTTTAGGGCACTATGATGTTTATGACAATTGCCAGTGGCAAAGCAATTTCTGATCTATGTGATGTCATGGCAAGCACCTAGTGGTGCAGTGGTTTATGTAATTGTGGTCTAATGTGTTTCTATGTATGAATACAAAGGATATTTCTGATATAACCTTGTGTGCAGTCTCTTTTTGTGGTGTGCCTAGTGTGTCACTGGCGTGTGTGTGTGTGTGTTGTGCAAACGCTTTACACATTGACTCTGGGATAAGCCTGACTGCTCTGCCAAGCTACCAAGGTGATGAGCAGGGGTTATCTTGGGTGTGTAACTCCCTTACTCTGACTAAAGTGGTGTGTTTTGCCTGGCGTAGGTGTAAACCCTAGCCAACCAGAAACCCCATTTCTAACACCCACCCTTTTTTTTTTAGCTGTGTCTGGGAAACCTCTCATGGATTGGGAGACATGGGAGGACGTGCTCTTAGCCTATGTTGAGGTGTTGGAGGGTGATGACTGTGGTGCTGGAAGAAAGCTTGCACTGTTAAAACACTGTTTAGGTGGGTGTGATCTTAATGAGATCAAAAATGTACCTTTGTTGCTTAATCCTGGCCAGGTAGATGTGTTTCAGTATGTTTCTAAGCAGACGTGTATTAGGTATAGAAAAAAAACAATGTTGTCATTGAAAGATTTAAATTTTATTCATGAAAACAGGGTGTTGATGAATCTATTTGGGTGTATTTTTTTGTTCTGAGATCTTTAGCATCTTCATGTGATTTTGACCACATTACGTACGAGCAGGTATAAGAGATCAGATTTTAATGAGGACCAATGACAAAAAAATTCAAGAAAGGCTGTGGACTAGTACAGATATGTCACTAAATGCAGCCATTGACCTTGCAAAATCAATTGAGCATTTGGAGAAATTCGTACAAGAATTTAGAGGGTGTTTGGATAATGAGGTGCATATCATGCATGGTGGAGATAAAATGAGGAAAACAACTATTCCAAGAAATGATACAAAAAATGTGGCATTATGTTATCGATGTGGTAGTTCTCTAATTACAACTCCCGGCCTTGCCATGCACAGTCTTGTCATCAATTATGCAATTTCAAATGTTGCAGTGATGTTATCAGTGATTTCATAGATCAGGTCATGAGTGATGTAATTTCAATTTCAATGGGTTTTTTGGCATATAAAATGTTACATTGGTACTGAAATTTTCATTTAACTATTATGTTTCTTTAACCTTTGAGTTTTCAGTGAATTTCTATGGTTTTATTTAATGTAAAGTAATATTTTATTACCATACGTAAAGCCAACTGCACAGCCAATCACCATGCATGGCATGGGGTAGCCGCAAGGCCTGCATCCAGGCAGCCAACCTCCCACTGAGCATGGCTGTGCACAGCAGGGGGTTGGGCGCAGGGCCTGACATCCAAACTCCTGCGGGCGCACATTGCTCAATATAAGGGGTGTCACTTGAAGCAAGGCAGAGCGACTGACTTTGTCAAAGGGTCAGAACACCAAAATATAAAAAGTGGGGTCAGAATATCAACATATATAAAGCATATGTATTGTCTTTGACAGAAAATGACTGATAATTATAAAGAAATGCATATTTCATTAATTCACAAAGTTCAATGTTTAATGAAAGTGATTGTCATTATATAATTTGACAAAGCTTTATTAAGAAAACATAAATTAGTCTTTTTTAAACACTTTTCAATCTACAACGTGTAGCTATAGAACTGAATGCAAGGGGGCTCTGCACTCCAGCTGAAGAGCATAGAGCTGCAGTCAGAAGTGCTTAAAATAAATATGACGGGGGCGTGGCCAAGTAAGATGGCTGAGCGGACGTGAGCCGCTTCAGCTCCGGACCCCGACGATTGCCGCATGGTGTTTCCACAGCATGTAGTGAGCACAACTCTACATGCCTGCAGCCAGCAGTGTCCAGGGACTCATCAGAAACCTTGAAAGTGCCTGACCGTGGAGGGCTGTGACTGGTAAATGCCCCCGAATCTGACGCGCCGGAGCTCCGAAGCCGCCTTCAAAATGACGTAGCGGCGCGAACCGGACGCCCTACAGGCCTTTCTACCTGGGAGAGAACGGTGTCGGCGGAACTGAGCTTCACCGCGGATGGCGCTGAGACCCCCCGACCTTGCGGAGCTGCGGGAGGGCGCTGAAATCACCTACCTCGTCCCGCTACCTCGGTGGACTCGTTTGACGAGGTCTGGAATACCTGCGGCTGAATCACAGCAGACCGGAGGAGCTGCGGAGCACTCAACGAACTGAACGCGGTAACGGCGGACGGCGAGTTGGCAGCTTGAAACGAACGCCTCATGCGGGTCAGTCTCTTCCCCAATATCGGTTTTGCACGTGGAGGGGCTGGGGGGAGTCGGCCTGCGAGCATTATGCCTGACTCTAAGATGGCGGCGAAGCAGCTGGAAACATCGGAGTCTACCACCTGCCTTATGCCATGACCAGGGGATAGACGGTACCCAGTGCAGCAACTCCATCTGAAGATTACTTGGCTTCTTTGGGGTCAGACCATCTGGAGGCCACCACCTCCCTGTTAGACCGTGCTTCTCCCTGCCTGATTCTAATATGGCGGCCAAACCCCACGACCCAGCAGGGGCCTGACATCAACACGAGGGGCGATCACGCGGTCAATGCCCGGTCCCCGGCGCCCACACACTAGAGCGCTCCTGAGTCATCTGATCACACGCCGTGCTGGGCATTGCCCTTATGCCTCCTAAGAAACCCCCAAACAAAGTTTCCCGTTACTTTGCAGCATCGGAAAAGGACACCCCTCCATCGGAGACCGTCCACCCGCAGAACATGACACTTACACGGGAGGACCTGGTGGCCACCCTACGTGACTTCAAAGCCAAACTATGCCTAGAAATCAAACAGGACTTACGATCCTCCATGGACCAACTGAAAGCTGATCTCACTGGAAAAAGGATGACCCTACGTCAGGATGTGGACGCTGTGGGCACCAGAGTGTTGGAGGTGGAGGAACAGACACAAAACTTAACGACTCGCACCGCCAAAATGCAAGACTCCCAGCAAGGCCTCCAGGCCCAGCTCCAGCAGGTCATACTGAAAGCAGAAGATCTTGAAAACAGAACCCGACGGGAGAACATACGGATTCGAGATTTGGAGGAGGGCGCGGAGGGGCCCGACCTGGAGGCGTTCGTGATGGGCCTATTTGCAGAGCTCCTGGCCCCTCAGCAACTGAAGCTTAAACTAGTCCGGGTCCACCGCGTGGGGAACCTGCAGGCCGGGGAGCGCAAAAGGCCGCGAGACGTCTTGGTCAAGTTACACTCTTTTAAAACGAAGGAGGCCATCCTGACTGCGGCAAGGAAAAGGAAGGAGAAGTCCTTTCAGGACTACAAATGTTCCCTATATCAAGATTTAGCTCCCTCCACCTTGGCACGACGTCAAACGCTGAGACCGGTCACCTCCAAGTTGCGAGCTGAAAATATCCGTTATCGCTGGACATTCCCCTTTGGTCTCACGTTTGATTACCAAAACAAGACGCATCATGTGACAGATCTCTCCGATGGCCTTCGCATTCTAGGCCTCCCCCTCCCAGAAGACAAAACCACCGCAGGCTCCTCGGCAGATGCGGAACTGCCCAGGAGGGGCCCCAAGCCCTGGCACACAGTCATGAGATCCCGATGATCCACGAACGGTCCTTACAAAGAAACCTGCTCTTCATAACCACTCCGACCTCCGGGATCCTTTACTTGGACACTCTCCCAAGGAGCGTTGATACGTCGCGCAGTGGAGGCCCCGGCACGACAGGCAATCAGGCCGGGAACACATGGCACTGGGATTGACTAATGTGAACACTGAGGTTTTTATTTTTCTTCCCATTGAAATGCTCACTAGACACTATTGATTGGCAACCGGGGGGTACGGGCCTTGTCCGTGCTACCCACAATTCTTCCTTTTTTTGGAGGAATTTCGAGCCGCAGACCCGTTGGTCTTACGGCTCCCAGTTTTTGGGGATGTTGGGGGTTAAGGGGCTGAACTCCCCCCAGAAGCGTCAGAAAATATGGAAGTATCTCACAGACCACAGGTTTGACGTGATGGCCCTCCAGGAGACCCACCTCAAAAAATCTGAGGACACTAGGCTCCGACATAAAGCATACCCCTTAATATACAAGTCCTCTGCTAGTACTAAACATAACGGAGTGGCATTACTCTTTCATAGCACAACGAAGTTTCAACCTGAAGCCACTAAGTCAGACCGGGAAGGGCGGCTAATAATGGTCAAGGGGAGGCTGAGAGGCACACTCTGCACATTTATTTCTCTATATGCGCCCAACTCTGGCCAGTCCACATTCCTTTCTAATGCACTCGATTTGTTGGTTGGATTTGCAGAGGGTCCCGTGATACTACTGGGTGACTTTAATTTGACTTGGCACGAGACGTTGGACAGCTCACACTCAAACCGGGCGTCAACTAGTACTTTCTCCAAAGGGGTTAAACAGAAAATGCTCACACTAGGCCTATGCGACGCTTGGCGGTCACTCCACACTACCACCAAAGACTACACATACTATTCTCACGTTAATCAGACGTACTCCAGGATTGACTATATCTTCATCAGCCAGGCCTTGATAGGGTCACTACAGGCGGCGCAGATATTGCCGATTTCAGTTTCAGATCACAACCTGATCACTATTAGTCTGACCTGGAGTGGGCCTAAATCTGGAACACCAAGGTGGTACTTCCCGACGGCGCTCACACGGGACAAGGTCTTGCGGGAGGAACTAAGGGCTTCCATCACTGAATTCTTTACACTCAACAATCGTCAAGACACCTCCCCGCAGAATAATTGGGATGCCTTCAAGGCGGTGCTGCGGGGAAAATGCATCCAACTCAACGCAACCCTAAATAGACAAAGGGCGAAGGAACGCGTCGCTCTTGAAAAGAAGCTGGAGGTAGTTGAACAGGCACACAAAGCCACACCCACTCGGGTGCTGCAGCGACAACTCACCGCGATTCGGGGCAAACTGCGCTCCATCTACAATAACCGAGCGGAGTACACCCTTCTGAAGCTGCGACAAACATCCTTTGCCCAAGGCGATAAGGTGGGTCCTCATTTGGCGCATCAGCTCAGGGTGAAAAGGGAACGTGAATTCATTGGGGGCATCCTGGATCAGCGGGGCCAACTCACCCACACTGATACCACTAAAGCTAACATTTTTGGTGACTTCTACGGGAAGCTTTACCAAGGTACCACCCCGATGCGAGCCTACAACAACAATACCTTGATTCCGTGATGCTCCCCCATGTTTCCCCTGCGACCGCCGATTCGCTGGATTCCCCTATCACTTCGGATGAGGTGAGAAAAGCTATCTCAAGACTTAAGTTGCATAAAGCCCCCGGGCCAGACGGCCTCGCGGCGCAATTTTTAAAATGCTATGCCTCTGAGCTCATCCCACACCTCACCGCATTATTCCAGGCAATAGCGAAAGACGCCCGGGTATCAGCCTCTATGGCTGAGGCAGTGATATCTGTGATTCCCAAACCCGGGAAGGACCCCCAACTTTGTGGCTCGTATAGACCCATAGCCCTTCTCAATCTTGATGCAAAGCTATATTCCGCGATCTTAGCAGCTAGATTGGAGAACTTGATGCCCGATCTGGTCCACCCTGACCAATCCGGTTTTATAAAAGGAAGGCAAACACACGATAATATCAGATGCACCATTCATCTGATTGAGAAGGTGTCTAAATTTAAGTTTCCAGCAATACTGGTGGGCCTAGACGCGGAAAAGGCCTTCGACAGGGTGGACTGGTCGTTCCTCTTCCTAGCTATGCGGAAATTCGTCTTTGGAGACATATTCCTTAATATGATCAAGGCCAACTACCACCTCCCAAGCTCCCGGGTTATAGTCAAAGGCTGTCCATCACTCCCCTTTGTTCTAAGCAGGGGCACCCAGCAGGGATGTCCGCTCTCCCCCCTCTTATTTGCCCTCAGTATCGAACCCCTTGCAGCAAAATTCCGATCAAACAAAGAGATTTGAGGCATCCGCTTCAGTGGTATAGATCACAAGGCATCTCTCTTTGCCGATGACATCTTGCTCACACTTACGGAACCGGCCTCCTCACTCCGGGCGGTGCAGGGAGAACTGAAACATTTTGAACAGGTGGCGGGATTTAAGGTAAATTTGTCCAAATCATCTATACTTAATCTCATGCTCTCTGCTGCTGAGGCAACTAGATTGAGGAGCCAGACGACTTTACAATGGGCCAAACTTTCTCTACTTTATTTGGGGGTCCATCTTATGACCAATATTGGGGGTCTCTACGAGGCCAACTATCCATCTTTGGTAACACAACTACAACAAGACTTCAAGAGATGGACTCCCCTCTACATCTCCTGGCTAGGACGGATTAACGCTGTTAAAATGTCAGTCTTACCAAAATTTTTATATCTTTTTCAAGCCCTGCCCATTGAACTTGACCGAGATTTATTGCCGCGCCTGCGCTCACTAGTCACCAAATTCATTTGGCAAGGAGGGAGGGCTCGCCTTCCTTTTCATGTACTGAGACGACCAAGGAGCAGGGGGGATTGGCCCTACCGGACTTCGCATTATATTATCAGGCCGCACAGTTAAGAGTGGTGACAGAATGGTCCGTGCGGGAGTCCGACAAGCATTGGCTACACATGGACCGCTCGGTTGTGGGAAGATCTATCTGGGATGTCCTATGGCAACCCAAAAGGGACCGGCCCGCAAAGCCTACATTACCACCCCCATCCGCACCACTCTGACAATCTGGGACAAGGTCACTAGGAGGGAGGGTTGGACCTCATTCCCCTCCCCTTTCACTCCAATCCATTTTAACCCGGCATTTCCACCAGCCTTACGTGAAGGACCCTTTGACTGCTGGAGGGAGGGGTGATGCCTAAAACTTTCAGATCTGTTTCATAACTACGATGTTCTAACATTTGACAGTTGTAAACGAGAATTTATGATACCCCACAGCGAACACTATCACTACCTCCAGCTTCAACACTGGTTTACACTCCCACACGTCAGAGAGGTGGCCACTAGAGAGCTAACGGCCATGGAGAGGCTGGCGATCCATAAGGCAGGCACCATGAGAGGCGCCATCTCCTCACTCTACGACATGCTACTGACTACATTGCAGGCGCCCCGGGCATGCTACATGTCCTTCTGGGAGCGGGTCTTGGGTCGGGACGTCACCGAGGAGGAGTGGAAACACATTTGGGGCGATATCACTAAGCACAATAAATCGGTGGCCCTAAGGGAAGCCCACTACAAGACGCTGCTCGACTGGTATCTCTATCCTACTAAACTCAGACGAATCTTCCCTGACACCTCTGATCTCTGCTGGCGGGGATGTGGTCTTCAGGGGGATTTTCGCCACATTTGGTGGGACTGCCCGGGTATTCGCCCTTTTTGGGAAGAAATCCTCTCACACCTCAAAGATATGCTGGGTTACCCCATTCCAACTACCATAGAGGGGGCTCTTCTGGGTATCAGGGACCCGGCATTGGAGCACCAAACGAAAGCCGACAAGGCGATCATGTGGACGTGTCTAGGGGCGGCGAAACTCACAATAGCGGCTGCATGGAAAAAGAGAGACACACCGGCAACATCGATGTGGCATGCCCGCTTGTGGAGAATCCTCTCCATGGAACGTCTGGCAGACATCTTTAGGGATAATTACAAGGCTTTCGAACATAAGTGGGGCCCACTAGTCACCTACTTATCCCGCCGCTTGCCCTCCGCAGTTTGTCCGCCTTCCGTGAGGGCTATGCACCTCTTCCAAGTCTAATCTACTCAAAACTGGCCTGTAGTAGGGATAACCCCTGCTACTTGATTAGAGGGGGCCTCGCTTTGGTTACTCTGACCTACGGCAGTGCTTCTGCTTAACATTATTTCACTGTGCACCACCATCACCACCGGGACGGGGGGGTTGGAGGGGGGGACGAGTTGATTGGAGGCTAGGTTCCTGCCTGAAGACCCTCCTCAGGGTTTGTTGTTTCAAATCTAGCATCTTCCACTTTGACCATAGGGAGTGGTATGACCTTAGGGCTGTATGAAACTGAGATCCAAATAGCTGAATGATTTGCAACCCCGGGGCCTGCTCGCCCTATTGTACTCATGGTGTCCCTGTGACTTTCTTTGATGCTTAATAAAAAGAATTTTGACAAAAATAAATAAATATGGCAAGTTCTCCTGTGGTCATGGATTTTATGACCCAGGTAACTTACTGTTTTTTTGTAATGTTGCTGAGGAATTGCTGCACTCCCTGCAGCCACCAACATCAATAAAAAAATGGCTTGGTGGTGTCCCTCACTATTCAAGGGACAGCACCTAGCTCAAAAAATATAAACAAAAAAGCCCTCACAGGGCATTATGTGGAGCTCCTTTATTATGCCTTTTTCTAAACAAATATTTTTTTACTTTTTGGCTGACCCAGTGCCCAACTCCTGCGGTCAAACCAGCTTCAACATACTGGGTGCTGGCGGGAGCTAGCACCTTTCCTTTGCTCGCGTCCGGATGGGAGCAGCATTTTTTTTTACAACTGCCGCCCAGTGGAAGCAAAGCTCTGTTCCCTGCCCGGGAGAGTGCAGACATGGTACCACAGTGTCCCAGGGGTGGGCTCCCCAGGACAATGTTAAGTATTGGGCCACAAGAATGGGGTCTTTGTGGCCAATCCCAGCTTGTTGTTGGAGGCTGCATGCGACCCTCTCCTTTTACAATTATGCTAAGCCCCAGGGGATGGGGACTCCGGGCCGTAATCAGCTCAGGGAGAGGCCTGCGTTTCCTCTCCCCTTTTACAATTATGTCAGGTTCTGGGGATGGGGTCCATAGGGCCATATTCAGCTCGGAGAGGGAGCCATGCACCCCTCCAACTTTGACAATAATTCTGGGCCCTTGGGGGATGGGGTCCCGGGGCTGTAATCGGCTCGAGGAGGGGGTCAGATCCCCCAATCCCCTCTGATAATAATGCATTGCCCCAGGGGTTGGAGTCCCCAGGGCCGTAATCAGTTCAGGGAGGGGTCCCCACGCACACCCCTCCCAATATGCATTTTGATTGACCCACTGGGCCTGGTCCATCCCATGAGTCATTTTACTTTACAAAATGAATTGCGGCTGCCATTTGCCTTTTTTGTACACAATCACACTGGAAAACTGCAGGATCACAGCAGAAAACCCCAATTTATAAATACCCTGCCCCCTTATATTGTTTTTTTACACATTTTCAAGACAGGGGACTCTATCCGGAGTCCTGTAATGGCTACCGCAACATTTTTGTTCATGTTGTGGCTAGTCAGTCAGAGCACTCACTCCAACTAGACCCTCACTCTTGCGGGAGCGAGATGGCCCAAGGGAAAAAAGCCCCCTCGGCCAACCAGAGCACTCTATTTGTTGAAGTTGTGCTGTGGCACTCTTGCTAGAGTCCCTTGAACCCAATCGTCCAGATATACACATATTTTTTAACCGTAATTTCTCAAAAACCACTGAATGGATTTACATCATATTGCATAAAGCACTCTTTCTGGACCAAGATATATCTTCCTGCCAAATTTGGTGTAATTCAATTCAGCAGTTTTCAAAGTATAACGTTCCAAATAAGTCTATTGAAAATGCATGGGAATTTTCCATTTTGGAAACCCTCCTTTTTTCTCAGCCCCCACTTGTCGGAACACACCAAAACTTTTCAAGAACAAACTAAGCAAAAAAAGAATACTTTTTGGGAAAGTTTTGTGAATATTCGTCAAATGGCGCCAAAGTTATTAGCAAATGAAAATAGGCATCTCCTGTGGAAATGCAAATCTAACTATACCAGAGGTGACCGCCACTGCATAATCAATATCTACATCCTAGAAGCCCATTATGTGGACAAAGTTTCTGCACAAAATTGAAGTGCTGGTCTCGAACAATATTGGGCACAAAATTGAAGTGCAGGTCTTGAACAATATTGGGATACAAAAAATAAAAGTGGCACACTTTTAATTTTTTTTAATTTATAATCACAGACAGAGAAAGCGAAAATTGCAGTGCACTTAATCCATACAATTTCATAAATGCTACTAAAAAACATGTTATATAAAAACCTTTCCCCAAAATCACAGAATTCATCTAAACATTCCTAAATGAGATCTGCATAGGCATCCTAACACATTGTACAAAGCTTCCACCCCCACCCCTCCCAAAAAAAAGAGAAAAAAAAACTGCTCACAACTCACTACTCCCCACCCCAAATTTTGTGGAACTTCATTATGGCCCCTACTCTTTGGGAGTATAGCTTTTCCTTGAACTTCACCTGCTTCATCTTATGCTCCCAATGATCGAAGGCTGCAACCTCCACCATTCTCCATTTTTGTAAGATCAAAATTTGCCCACTAATGATGCGATAAATAATAGCTGTTTCTGTCGCACTGGTAAGTGACGTGTAGTATTAATACCAAAGAGAGCAGCCAATGGTTCGGAGGCCAAACACGTCTGAAATGTTCTACTAAGCCACTGAAAATGCAGTTTCCAAAACTCTGTAAGGGCCAGGCATGTAAAACATTCATGTATCCAGTCTCCTGGTTGATGTCTACACCTTAAGCATGACTCGGAAAAGGATGGTCATAGGTGGGATGGAGTTTAGTATAATCGCCACTTATAAAAAAAAAGGCCATAAGTGTAAATTTAGCCCCTCGAATGGCTTTGTGTGACCACAAATTATAAGATTTCCACGTATGCACTTCTATTTTACACCCTGCGGAAGTATGAATGTTTTGCAAGACTAGTCGAACAATTTTATCATAGAGTACAACTGGATTAATCGATGCCAACTCCGTACCCCACTTAACCCGTTCTCATAGAGAGCATGACTAATCAAAGTGGCTAGGGTATCCCCTGAGGATAGCACATGCCGCATAAAATTACGAAACTGCAAAAAGGAAAAAAAATAGGGAAGTTCTGGATTGCCCAGTTATTATAGCAGAAGGTTTGCATATGTAGGCTTCTTTCCAGGAAGTTAAACATTGTATCTATTCTTGTGTTATTTTGTAATACATTTTGGTACTCACGGTGGATTTATGTCATTTTGTCGTACCATGGGATGACAGTGGCTAAACGTATTTATGCTAAGTTATAGGAGTCGCACTGGCTCTTCATTTGTCAATAACATGGGACTCAGGGCCGACTCTTACTATTTTGTAATAAAAAGGTGAATTTATGGTGTTTGAATGTTATTTGTAATCCATTTTGATGCTCGCGGTGGCTGCACCTTAGTTTGTCACGTACCATGCATTGTTTGTCATTACAAAATAACAAGCAAGAGGTTTAAAGAAAGAAAGCGCTTTCAACAGAGGTGGAGCCATACTTGTCTGAAGGGATTTCATAGATTTTATCACGAGCCAATTTGAATACTTTGCAGGCTAGAATTTGCCTACAGTGGACACAATGGGGTCGATTCCGATTCGGGCCGGAAATTTCTCCGACCGAGCCGGACCCGGAGAGATTTCCGACCGAATCGGACCCGTGCAGTCCGACCGAACGAGTACGATGCGGCCGTATGTTATCGGACACGAGTCGGTCGGACTCCCATTGAACTCAATGGGAGCCGGTCGTACAACGCGTACGCGGGCTCCCATTGCCTCAATGGGTGCGAGGCGGACAAGGGCGCCCCCTACAGCGGGTACGCCGCGAGCGCTTCGCGGCGTACACGCACAGGTAGGGGGACCCTTGGGTCCCCCTGTGTGCGCCTCGCGCGGCTACGCGTACAGGGGGTCCGACACGGACCCCCAAAGTACGGCTCCGACAGCTCTTACGAGCCGGAGTGCGCGGCTCGGTCGGACTGCTCGCGGCGCGCATCGTACTTACCCGGCCGGGAAACGTCTCCATTGCGCGGTGCGAACCGGGTCCGACCGAGTCGGTCGGAGCGGTTCGAGTCCGAGCGAGTCGGTCGGAGTTGTCGGGACGCCCGGACGAGTCGGTCGGCGACTCGCATCGTACTCGCTCGGCCGGACCCGCAGTACGGTTCGGTCGGGAAACAGGCTTTCGCATGGCTTTTTTCCCGACCGAATGGTATTGGGTGCGCCTCCGACCGAGATCGGAATCGGCCCCAATGTGTCCCGAATGTACTTTTTGTGGTTAATAAGTAATGCACTGACACTTGGGCACTTCCTCTCCACGGAAGCTTGTTGCTGCTATTTTGAGTCTGGTCCAAGGTCCTTTCAAGGTGCTTCTTGCAGACTTCTGGAACTGTGCATGACCATAGATAAGTAATAATCTGATGCTATGACCTGCTGTAATCGCTAAACTGCGCTGTGTGTGATATGGTTGCACCAATTAAAAACAATGCCATTTGTCCACATGGCATGGTACAAGAAAAGATAATGCGTCAAAAATATTGTGTATTTTTTAATAAAAAAGATTTTTCTGTGGTGTTGAGAATTAGCTAAAGGACCAGGGGGTATATTGTACAATGCTGAATATTATTATGTGTGCTTCTATTTACCAAGTACAGACATTAGCTAATAATACGTGTTAAGCAAACAAAAAAAAAATCAGGAAAATGGTTATGGTGTTGAAATATTTTACAAACTGTATGGGGCATATTCACAACGACCGGCGATACCTATCGCAAACGCCAGTTAGAGGCAGTTTTTTTATCGCCGCCTAACCCTGAAAACTATCGCCATGTTAGCGGCGTATTAACAAGCCGTTGCTACATGGCGATAGTATCAGGGAACGGCGGTGAAAACTGCCGCTAACATCAGCGGGATGGCGATAGGAAATCCGGCGTTAGCGGGCGATACCTAGTGATAGGCCCATTAGCGGCAGAAAGGTGCAGCTAACGCAGCGATAACTCCTTGTGAATATGCCCCTATGACTTACCAGTCAGTGCATTTGCACGCCAGGGAACACCGCTGGGAATTAGGGACCTGCGCCGGTCGAAGGAGGGACACCCCTGTGTTTTGGAAGAGGTGAAGTGCGTTCAATAATTCATAATTGGCATGTAATTGTATTGCTTGTTGGGGGATGGGCACTGCAGTGACCTGTGCATAGCGTGGGCGCGTGAAAGCCCATTGTTGCCTCTAGTGTGCGTGGGCCACACCAATACAAGTGTACACAAACATCCACAACACGCACCCGTATGCACACATAACCGCACACACACATGCACTCATACAAGACAGAAGCATGCATACTCGCACACGCGCAGCACAAGAGCACACACACACATAAACACACACTGACACACACATACAAGACAGAAGTATGCATACTCGCAAAACCAAAGTACAATACCATACACACACCTAGACACAACCACACACACACTCTCATAGAAGACATGAGCACCTATAATACACAGCACAGGAACACGCAAACCCTAACATTGACAGAAGCATGGTAAACACACACAGGCAATTATATAAAAATTAGGCATGTACATACAAACACGTGCACAGGTACGTGCAGTCATCCACTCACTCTAACATCCAGGCCAGATAGATACGCATACACACAATACATGCATACGTGCCGGCACTGCACCACAAGGGCTCACAAAAAGCACAGGTGCACACACCAGCACAGACTAAGACGCATACCAAAGGTGGGAACACACACTCAAACACTAGCCCGCATGTGCAGTTTATACAGTCACAGAGGTAAATACACACATGCACCGAACATGTACAAGCAGACCAGAGAGGTACCCTGCGTGCCATCCTTGGGGCTACCTTTGGTGCATTGCATTCTCATGTGGTCCTTGTCACACCCACGCCCCGGGAAGCTCGGCTCGTTCACTACCCTAATTTACGGTGGAAAAAGAAGCCACCCCAGGGCTGATGTTCGTGTGGTGGTATTTTTTTTTTTTGTTTTTTTTTGTTTTTATCCCTTTGGAGAAGGCGAAGAGAAGCTCCGCGCCGCTTCCTGTGTGGGGAAGGAACGAGGGTGGATTCTCCAGTAGTAGGTGCCGTTCCTCGGTTTCTGACGTGGACATAGTACACTGCGCCAGTGCACATACCGGCCTCTCGGCACGAGCTGCAGGGGATGGATGCATTATTCATGCCCTACGCCAGCCAAAGATAGCCATGGGAACGGCAGGCCTCCGGGAGCGGGCGCCTCTAACCTCGCCCACCTCAGAGGGCTGACCTGTTCGTCCACCCACGGGGCCCACCAACGGATGGGGGAGGGAGCGCCCCCGGCCAGTCCACTGATGGCCATGCAGCACCGACAGCCCTATCAGGGCCAGATCGTTTCAGTTCTAACACGAACAGATCATGTTAAAAAACGGTCGCATCATTTAGAACCTGCAGCCCGGGGCAGCCGTGGCAACGGAGGCAGTCCTTTCATTTCAGGGCTGCCTGTCCTGATAAAATATTTACATTTTGAGGCTGTGGCTGCGAAAATGCCGAGGAGAGGGCGGGCGCCGGCCCTTGCATGGGCATGATTCACGCTCTCGATGGCCTAAGCTTGCACTTAACACGTTTAGGGGTATGTCTCGGCGGCACTCCAGAGTGCCTGGGGCAGGCTCGTTGGCGCCCCTCTACTGGTCTACCCTCCCAGGCTGGCCAGTGCCACCTCAAAGACTACAGTGCAGGCTCTCTGGTGCCCCCCACCACAGCTGCCTATCCAGACTACCATGTGCCCCATCATGAACTACACACCTAGGTTCACGTGTGCCTCCCACCTCGCCTTTCCCCCCAGGCCCACAGAGGGGCATCAAGCGCAGTGCACCCTCCCAGGCTGCATGACGCCCCCTCATGGGATACCTACCCAGGTTGATCTGTGCCCCCTGGAGGACTGCACACGGAGGCTCTGCAGTGCCCTTCTTGGGGGCTCCTTTCCCTGCCAGGCTAGGGCCGACCTCGAAGTCTGCACCTCCCCAGGCACTCCTCTCTTGGGCCGGCCGCCCAGGCTTCACAGTGTGTCCCTCGTGGGCTTCAGGATGCCCAGTTCTACCCTCGTGTGATGCCCTTCATGCACCCAGGTGCCACCCATAAAGGCTGTCCCCCAGGGTGCCCTCCTCATGGACGGACCTCCCAGGTTTCTAGGTGCTATGTGAAGGACTGCCCTCCTCAGGGCACCAGAGTTCTAGGTGCTCGGCGAAGAGCTGCCAGCGCCCTCCTCATGGACACCAGGTTTACAGGTACTCCATGAAGGGCTGCCCTCCCTGGATGCCTAGTGCCTGCCTCATGGGCTGACCTCCCAGGATGCCCTCTTCATGTGCTGCCTTCCCAGGTTTCCGGGTGCCCTGTGAAGGGCCGGCCTTGTAGGATGCCCGGTGGTCTCTTGTGGGCTCACCACCCAGGTGCTCAGATGGGCTGACCTCCAGGGTTTCCAGGTACCCTCCCAGGTTTCCCAGTGCTCTCTCACGGACCTCTTTTCCAGAGTGCTCTATGCCCCCTCAAGGACAACACTGCAAGGCACCTGTTCCCCTCCCCACCCACGATCGCCCCTCCACCCCTGAAGGGCCACCCTGCCTAGGCTCCCAGATGGCCCTTATGAGCTCCCTTCCCTGGATGCCTGGTGTTGCTTCTGCCCCCCCCTTCTAGGGGTTTCCTTCCAGGCTGTACATGCTCTTACTGCCTGCCTCTGTGCCCCTCAGGGCAGGCTTGCCCCTTTCATGCTGGCTGGTGCTTCCTCATAAGGGCACTCTATGCCCCTCCACACTCAATGTTGCCTGACATCAAGCCGTTCTCCCAGGCAACTCTCCCGCCTTCCCTTATCAAAGCTTTCCGTCTCTCCCCCTCAAGGTTAGCCCTGAAGGACCGCCCAGTGGCAAACACCCTTCATGGATGGGCGACCCAACACTGGGGGACACTCGCCGGCACCTGTCCCCCATCACCCAGACTAACCTCCGAGTCACCCGATGCCCTATCACCTGGCTGTCCTCACAGCTGTCCAGCCCCCTCCAGCACTTCTCAATGGTGGACGCTGTACCCCCATGCACAGCGGGTGTACCACTCGTGTGCCAGAGGCACATACGTAGTTGCGACGCATGCCATAACATTGCATTCCATTCCAATGCATACTAATACTAGGCACATTGCAACAGTAGAGTAGGTGTTGTATAGCGGAGACATAAATGTCACTATTCCCACTTCAGCGAGTGGAACCCAAAACTAACCTTTGCACCCCAAACCCGACCGTGAACCCTGGAATTCCTTTTTGAGCCCCCAAAACACACCCCAATTTTCATATTTTACCCCAAAACACACTCCAATATTCATATTTTACCCCAAAACACACCCCAATATTCATATTTTATTCCAAAACACACCCCAATATTCATATTTTATCCCAAAGCTCACCCCAATTTCCTGATCAGACATCCGGAACCCATACCCACCCAAAAACCTTTATTTACCCCATTACTGACCTCACAATGCGTTGTAATCAAATGCGATGTAACGGCACCTGCATTGTCGGATTTGCGTTTTTGACGATGTACTGTATGCATTGTAGTGGTCATCTCCCGTGCCAAAGGCAACCCATAGGCTATGCCGTTTGTGTCCGTCTGCCCCTGGACCGCGCTCAGCACCAAGGAGCCTTCCTCTTGGACACTCCACCGCTACGACGCCAGCACCCTCTTTGCCATCAACCCTGGACGCCACCTCGCCTGCCAGGACCAACCTCTGCTCCGGTCCGGACATCGCTATCGCCAACACTGACGGCTGCAGTATCACCGCAAGGAGCACCCCGACCGTCAAGGAGGAGGCATTGCCATCAACTACAGAAGCACACTCTGACTGACCACGCACTCTAATGACCCAAGGGTGAGCAGGGACTACCTCAACTCTCAGATCCGGACCAAGCCCAAGTACATCCTCTGCGGCACCCTCATGTGCAGGCCCCCCGGGCCATGGCCCCCCATTCTCCAATACCAATGTAGACCTCATTGCACCCCAGGGTCTCCCATCCACCAACATCCTACTCGGTCAACTCAAGTTCCACCTGGACAACCCCAGTGACCAGAACACCACCCCCTCCTGGGGAAGGTCCGCTACATCAGACGCAAGCACCAAGTCACCTCAACAAGCCACATAGCAGGACACACGGTCGAGCACGTCACCTCCGCCAGCGGGAACTTGAACTACAGCCACAACACCGGACTCTCCTGGACTGACCATCATTGGTAACACACCGTCTTCACCTTGCCCACCGGATACCACCGCCATCATCGCACCCCCTTGCAGCTGGATCAAGGCCACCGAAGAACGTCTTGTCAACTCCCTACGCACCAACACTCCACCAATGCTTCCAAACGATGACACCACAGCGCGCAACCACCACCGATGGATCTCCAACAGCACCGACATTCGGGCACCCCTCATGAACGGCACTGCGTCAGTACCTTCCGCCTGCCTGATGGCAGGTGTGAGGGTGACACAGTGCCACAGGGATAGGCTGGCCCCATGCATTGATGGAGTTGCGTCATGGTTGTGACACAACTGCAGCAATGCGTGACTTTAGCGCAGACAGATACGTCAGGATTCCTGACGTATCTGTCATTACTTGCGTCATGGAGCGCTGTCCAGTGTATACAGCACATCCATGCTGTCGCAAGAAGGGCGTAGCGAGAAGTGTTGCAACGCTGTCTTGTCGCAGCGCTGCAACACTTTTCATGACTGGGGCCCAGGAATGCGCACTATCTTATTGATGGTGCGCATTCCTGCACTGTAGTTTTGTCGCAGGGCAGCGCTGCAACATTGCTTGCAGCGCTGTCCAGCACCAAAACCTGCTGAGATGAGGCCCCAAGTGTTATCCCCATTTTTAAGACCAGCTATTTTCTGGTCTTAAGTAACTGGCTCTAACTGCAGTTAGAGACAGTTTTTTTGGTCTTCAGAACTTCAAGGATCCCCTTGTCAATATGGAAAAGTGGTGTTTGCGGCCGTTTTTGCACGGGAACGCCTCTCCTGCATATAATTATCGCTAACAGAAGTGGCGATCTTTACAACTGACGTTTTTGCCTAAAAACTGTCGCTAACGGCTGTTAGCGACAGCTTGGTAATAGGGCGATAAAATTATCGTCGCTTTAGCGGCAGAAAGCTACCGCTAACGCGGCGATAACTACTTGTGAATATGCCCCTGTATATTTCCTTGGAACATTGTGCAAATTACTAAAGAACTGAGAGCAATGGTAAAATCTTGTTTTTACCAACATGTTATTTTGTCATAAACGTTTTACGCTCATTTCTGTGCCTCGAAGCTAGAATATGGAAAATACGACCTGCTGCAAGACCTTCCCCTCACCAACGCCTTCGTTGTTTTCACTCCGCTCTCATATCTCCCTTGCGTCCCCAAAGTAATCCAGATCATAATGAGATAAGTAGAGAGAGTGGGAAACGTTTTCCCAGCGTGAATAGGCAGGAAGTGTATGATGCCAAGAATATCATCTACGCATAACAGTAAAACCAAAAGTTCTCTTTACAGAGCTCCTTGCATGTTTGACTGGCTTCAGCTCAGCCAGATGTTCTCATTCAGCCAGATGTGGACAAAAAAATCCCCACGCTCTCTCTACCAGAGGTAACGTATTTAGGGCTTGTCCAACCTACTTTTCCTCAAGTTGCCTTTATAAGAGAAAGGTTTTGTGCTCTACCGCACATATGTTGACTGAGTGTACAAAGCGGATCCTCGCAGTTGGAATAATCATTGTCTATTTTCTAATGCAGATATGACAACTGGTGGAGGCTATACATTTGCATGAATACAACTGCTTAATCACTCTTTCACGAGAATGAAAACCAATCAACCCTTTTTAATCAGTTTCTTCTGCTGAGTTAAAACACATGGCTCCAGCTTCACAAGGCAAAGGCTTTGAGAGTCGGAAATGTGTTCCCTTAGGATTGCTCGTATGCTTTCAACACATTTCCAATTTTCACAGGACTCACAAAGGATGCGAGGAGTACTAAAGGAAATGCATGTCAGTCACAGCTTAAAAATCAGTCCAGTTATGTATGACTAAATCTGATGTAAGTATGCATTTACACACCGTGCTCTTTTTTTGTTTATCCATGGGAAAACAATATTTCCCAAAGGAGAAACCACTTCCCTTCCACGAACTTTAAAAATGAAGATTTTCTCTTCCCATTCTCATAATGGAACGGTACATAATCTTGCCCTAGCCGAGGGCAAACTGCCTGCATTTCCAGGATTGTAACTTACCTTTAAGATGTACTTAGCAATATGGTATATCCAGAAATAACTGCAGACCAGCCCCAATCAGGTATGCGAATATTCATCAGGGTATTCGGTCAAAATATTGTATCAAAAATGTTGTGATGTAAAGAATATTATTGGGCAGAATATAGAAGGTAAGAATATTGTCCCAGATTTACAAAACTGTCATGGAATGCAGCACTGCATCCAAAGGTGCTGATCTGTGTTGTGTGACAGGAAGAGAGCAGGAAAGAGCCCCATCTACAGGGATATGTCACTCTCCTCCTCTTTCCCTAGTGCTGGTGCACAATCAAGTAGCGGAGAGCCATGCACACACCTTTGCACCTCAGTGCAAAGTGGTCTGTGTGAGTCTTGCATAGGTTTTGTATTGGAAGAGTACCCTTCTATTGCAAAATACTATGCTTGGACTGATTTTAATTTTTTTTCCACTTTTGATATGTGCTGTACCCTGCAGCACAAATACAAAGTGGTAAAGGTAGGCGAAATAAAAGCATTTCTCCTTTTTAACACATGCTGGCAAGTGGCATTAATTTATGGCACAAAACCCTGTCTACTGTTTAGATAGAGTTTTGCTTACTTTGGAGTGGGAATAGTAAATCTGACCCCTTCAAAATGAAACACTCTCCTTACTGTTGGTTTGGTTGGTTGGAGTGACAGTAGTGAATTTGAATACTCCAAGTGTCAGTTTTAAAGTTAAAATATTATTTTGTTTTCATTTTTGAAAGTAAGTTTAATGTAATTTTTTATTATTTATTTTTTGTACAATTTTTATTAATGTATTTTTATTTTCACGTTGTTATACTATTTTTTAACATTTTAACATCTACTGTTCGTAATTATAATTAATTATTGCTCGTACTTTTTATTATATATGTTTGAATCATCATAACTTTTCAAATGTTATGTCAATTTTTCTGTGATTTACATTTTGCATTTTTATTTCTTATTTATGATTTTAAGTATATGTTTTTAATTGTAATATTATTTTTAAAGTTAGTATATGTTTAAAAGTTAAAATAGTTTATATCAGTTAAGCTTTGATATACTTACCTTTTTTCTGGTAATATTGTGGTCTTCTATATTTTTTGTTGATATTTTTGACTTTACATGCAAGGTATATAAACCAATATTTGTCTCCTCAATATTTTTTTGCAATATTTTTAGCACAGATATTTTTTGATGATATTTCATCATACCACCTTCACCAGGCTCGCAGAATTTTAACATCCACCAATACACATTGCTAGGATAACATTCTATCATTTTGACTTTGTAAATCAGGATTAGAAATTGTATTTACAGACTGTTGTTTTACCTTTGTGCAAATCTGTGCTCTACCAGGTGTGTAATACCTCTATAAATCATCCCCATTATTAGGATGTCTGTTCATATGTCACTAATCACATTTTGGGGTCGATTCCGATCCCGGTCGGAGGCGCACCTAATACCATTCGGCCGGGAAAAAAGCCAGGCGAATGCCTGTTTCCCGACCGATTCGCACATACGTCCGAACGAGCAAGTACGATGCGCACAACTGCCCAAATCCCGACCCAGTCGTACTCACCCAATACAGGTCCAGTTCTCCGACCGATGCGGATCCTGAAACGCAGAATCGAGTCGCACAGAAGCCAAAATGCAGCCCCGTCCCCGGACAAGTACGATGCGCTTTCCGTACGCGCCGAACCCGTCGCTACGCACGGCACGTCAAAGCATCCGGGAGAGGCGTACATAAGCTCCGATTCGCGCCACAAGACGATCCACGGCTACGAGACGAACACGCCAGCGACGAGGACGAGGCGAAGCAAAGAGAAAGACGAACGAGACGAACCAACCATGAATCCCATCGCGCAGGTCCTACCAATAATCTACATCTATTACCGGAACAGGCACGGACGCGTACGGCGCAGAAGGTAAGTCAGACACCAACCACAAAAACAAACAACACGTACCCGACATATCACACACACACAGAGGGATACAGAAATTACTTACACCAGCAACAGCAGCACCATAGGGGCGGGATGGCCATCACCAATGCCACATATACACATAGGGGCCTGGATGCCAACAACTAACACCACCCCTACCCAGGGGGTGCTAGATGCCTGTCACTCCTTCCACCTCTACCCATGGGGGCTGGATGCCCACCACCACTACCACCCCTACTCAGAGGGTTCCAGATGCCTACCACTACTACCACCTCTACCCATGGGGGCTGGATGCCTACCACTACTACCACCTCTACCCATGGGGGCTGGATGGCTGTCACTACTACCACCCCTACCCATGGGGGCTGGATGCCTACCACAACTACCACCTCTACCCATGGGGGGCAGGATGCCTGTCACTACTACCACCTCTACCCATGGGGGGCTGGATGCCTGTCACTACTACCACCTCTACCCATGGGGTGCAGGATGCCTACCACCACTACCACCTCTACCCATGGGGGCTGGATGCCTGTCACTACTACCACCCCTACCCATGGGGGGCTGGATGCCTGTCACTACTACCACCTCTACCCATGGGGTGCAGGATGCCTACCACCACTACCACCTCTACCCATGGGGGGCTGGATGCCTGTCACTACTACCACCCCTACCCATGGGGGGCTGGATGCCTACCACCACTACCACCTCTACCCATGGGGGGCTGGATGCCTACCACTACTACCATCCCTACCCATGGGGGCTGGATGCCTGTCACTACTACCACCTCTACCCATGGGGTGCAGGATGCCTACCACCACTACCACCTCTACCCATGGGGGCTGGATGCCTGTCACTACTACCACCCCTACCCATGGGGGCTGGATGCCTGTCACTACTACCACCTCTACCCATGGGGTGCAGGATGCCTACCACCACTACCACCTCTACCCATGGGGGCTGGATGCCTGTCACTACTACCATCCCTACCCATGGGGGCTGGATGCCTGTCACTACTACCACCTCTACCCATGGGGTGCAGGATGCCTACCACCACTACCACCTCTACCCATGGGGGGCTGGATGCCTGTCACTACTACCACCCCTACCCATGGGGGCTGGATGCCTACCACCACTACCACCTCTACCCATGGGGGGCTGGATGCCTACCACTACTACCACCCCTACCCATGGGGGGATGGATGCCTGTCACTACTACCACCTCTACCCATGGGGTGCAGGATGCCTACCACCTCTACCCATGGGGGGCTGGATGCCTGTCACTACTACCACCCCTGCCCATGGGGGGCTGGATGCCTGTCACTACTACCACCTCTACCCATGGGGTGCAGGATGCCTACCACCACTACCACCTCTACCCATGGGGGCTGGATGCCTGTCACTACTACCACCCCTACCCATGGGGGGCTGGATGCCTACCACCACTACCACCTCTACCCATGGGGGCTGGATGCCTACCACTACTACCACCCCTACCCATGGGGGCTGGATGCCTGTCACTACTACCACCTCTACCCATGGGGTGCAGGATGCCTACCACCACTACCACCTCTACCCATGGGGGGCTGGATGCCTGTCACTACTACCACCCCTACCCATGGGGGGCTGGATGCCTACCACCACTACCACCTCTACCCATGGGGGCTGGATGCCTACCACTACTACCACCTCTACCCATGGGGGCTGGATGCCTGTCACTACTACCACCTCTACCCATGGGGGCTGGATGCCTACCACTACTACCACCTCTACCCATGGGGGGCTGGATGCCTGTCACTACTACCACCTCTACCCATGGGGGCTGGATGCCTGTCACTACTACCACCTCTACCCATGGGGGGCTGGATGCCTGTCACTAATACCACCTCTACCCATGGGGTGCAGGATGCCTACCACCACTACCACCTCCACCCATGGGGGGCTGGATGCCTGTCACTACTACCACCCCTACCCATGTGGGGCTGGATGCCTACCACCACCTCTACCCATGGGGGGCTGGATGCCTGTCACTACTACCATCCATACCCATGGGGGGCAGGATGCCTACCACCAACAACACCCCCACTCACAAGATGGCTAATGCATGACACAACAAGCACACACCAACATAAGGAATGCAACAAAAAGACATCCCCCCCAACACCATGACAAGCGTGTGTAGACTGTGTCAAATGCCTACAACACTGAACATGACTTTGAACATACAATGTGACCCCCTATCACATGTGTCACACATAAATGTGTGTGGCCCCCACAATGCAAGCAGACCATGACCACTGTGGCAATGGGGTCCAACCCCCATCATCACAGTGACCAAAAGGTAAGTGTGGGGTCCATAGCTGAAGCACATTTTGCACATTGTGGCAATGGGGTATAAACCCCCATCATCACAGTGACCATAAGGTAAGTGTGGGGTCCATAGCTGAAGCACATTTTGAACATTGTGGCAATGGGGTCCAACCCCCATCATCACAGTGACCAAAAGGTAAGTGTGGGGTCCATAGCTGAAGCACATTTTGAACATTGTGGCAATGGGGTCTAAACCCCCATCATCACAGTGACCAAAAGGTAAGTGTGGGGTCCATAGCTGAAGCACATTTTGCACATTGTGGCAATGGGGTCTAAACCCCCATCATCACAGTGAACAAAAGGTAAGTGTGGGGTCCATAGCTGAAGCACATTTTGCACATTGTGGCAATGGGGTCTAAACCCCCATCATCACAGTGAACAAAAGGTAAGTGTGGGGTCCATAGCTGAAGCACATTTTGCACATTGTGGCAATGGGGTATAAACCCCCATCATCACAGTGACCATAAGGTAAGTGTGGGGTCCATAGCTGAAGCACATTTTGAACATTGTGGCAATGGGGTCCAACCCCCATCATCACAGTGACCAAAAGGTAAGTGTGGGGTCCATAGCTGAAGCACATTTTGCACATTGTGGCAATGGGGTATAAACCCCCATCAACACAGTGACCATAAGGTAAGTGTGGGGTCCATAGCTGAAGCACATTTTGAACATTGTGGCAATGGGGTCCAACCCCCATCATCACAGTGACCAAAAGGTAAGTGTGGGGTCCATAGCTGAAGCACATTTTGAACATTGTGGCAATGGGGTCTAAACCCCCATCACCACAGTGCCCAAAAGGGAAGTGTAGTCCTGGTAAAAGCTGCAAAAACATAACTGCAGGGATTATTCCTGGCCACACAACACCAAACACTACAGTGGCATTGTAGTGCTTGTGTCCCATAGCAACATAGATTGTGTGAGGCAAGCAGTGCAGTGCCAATGACACATCGTTCTGGCCATGTGCACACAAACATCAGCCATGGGGGCCCACATTGTCTACATTCACAAATAACACAATGACAGAAGTGAGCATCATAATGCAGACCCACATATCAGCACCAATGGACACACAAATGTAGATATCCTGTGGAGACTGTAGATGTCAGGTGAACAAATACCATACCATGGCAGCAATGGGACATACTAACCATGATCAATGTGCTGACTGATGACCTAGCAGTCCCAGGGCCAGCAGGGGAAAGCCAACAAACAACATACAGCCAATGGCAAACTAAAGATATGCCAATGCAGTGGTGCAAAAGCACAAACACAAACAGGCAGACTCACACTGCATATCATACACAACAGGTGAGGGGGTTGTGTGCCAGTGTCCCCAGGCAAACACACAACACATGAGGAGGCCAGATTCACTGATACACAGATGTCAACACAGTCACATACAAAAGTAACTCATGGATTGGATTCCCCTATGTGGGCAAACAGGCATTGTGAGATGAGAGGGAGCCCAAATTACACATGTCACACAAGCTTTTAGGAACAGCAACACACACAGCAAGAGACAGAACCACCACAGCACTCCCCCAGGGACCCCACATTGTGGTGACACTAGCCTGCATGACAATCACACTGTGATGACAAAGGTAGATGTCATCCACACTGTGAACCACAGCCATGTGTCCTGAGCAACAAACTACCATCACACCTATACAAGCACAAAGCACTCAGCACGGCCTGCCAGCCAAGGAAATTATGGAGGTAGTGCCCCAGCCGTGCAACAACTCACATTTGCACACACTCAACGCCACACACCTTGAACTCCACCAATGTGCAGCGTTGAAGCTCACATGTGCTGCTGACATTGCACATGCACCCATGATAATCCCAGGGGTGGTGGGGGGAAATAAGGTGCAGAAACCCATCACACATGGCCAGTCAACAATACTTGTGAATGTCTGACACACTGCACAGTATGCCGTACATGGGCATGACGTGAAATCCATCCCAAACAATGGGATCCTGGCCATAGTCACACACCAATGAAGAAGCCAAGCTGACCCACAAAGGACACACATAGACAACTTCCAACATTGCAGCTCCCACCCTGAGGAGTGGCAGCAGCCACACAAACAACGTGTCACAATAACTGAAAGCATACACAAACAGAAAATCACATTACTCATGTAACCAACAAGTGCCAAGAGGAATCCTGACTGTGTCCCATCTGCGTTTGCCCACATCCCCAGCCCTGACAACAAAGACAACTAGGGATGACAACCTCATGAACATTAGTTTGCCATGCACCCACATCCCGGAGTAACCAGGTCCAAGATGCTGGATGAACACAGAACAACTCAGCAAGCATCACAAACAGGAACATCCGTAGGGACACAGCCTGTGTAGGAAAAGGAGAAGGGAACACGCACAGACATGCCTACACAACACACAACATGGGCACAGCCTATATCACGGAATCACGCACTGCCATGAGGGCACTCCACTCCTGTGGAAGGTCAGCTGTGCCAAACCTTGTCTGTGCATGACTCAAACATGTCAGCAGAACACTCGGTCAGTGAGTCAACAACTACAACACACTGAAGGCTCTGCTCATATCAGCCTGGGCACGGGAGTGTCACGTCAGTCATCTGCATACACCCAAGACACGTGTCAAGCAACTTGCACTGTGTACACAGATGAGTCCTCCAAATTTGATGTGCTAAACTGCATGTCCATTGGAGACGGGCACACACTCAGGGTACTAGGAACATTGGACAGTGGTAAGCCCACCAGATGTGCATCAGTGTAGGACAAAGATGGTAATCTACAAATGCTAAACGTACATCCCTGTGTCAAATGCTGAACATTACACCCTCAGACTGCAGCAAAGGATGCTATAGATCCAGAATAGATTAGGACACATATCCCATGGACCACAGGGAGCCCATCACAGCAAAACTTCATTTACCTGATCTGAACACTATTACAACAGCAAATGCATGATTCTACACATCTACATCATGTACCTCCAAAGATTAACCACAAGTAAACAAAAATAGGCTTTATTCAACAAGTGTGCAACTCAAATCAAAAGTCCAAAATAAACTAAGGCCAATGGCCAGTCCAAATATACAGTCCCAACAGGGTGATGTGTGACAACTTGTCAACAATTGCTTGCCTGCACAGGTACGGACAGGGGACATCCCCCTTGGAGGGGCATACGAGGGGCAGGCCAGGCACCGCCAGGACAGGATCAGGGGATGCCAGAAGGAGGCAGTGAAGGGGAGGTGGGTGCAGGAGTGTCACCGGCAACTGCAGTGGAGGTGTCTGACTCAGGGGGCTGGCACCACCGCAGGGCTCAAGTCAGATGGAGTTGGTGCTGCAACCACTGCAGTGGGCTGGTCAGATGAAGTGGACTGGGTCCCCAATGCAGTGCCCGAGTCAGACGGGGTGGTTGTGGACTCCACCGCAGTGCATGACTCCACGGTAGTGGAAGGGGGGCAGAAGAGCTGGGCAGAACAGAGGGGGGACACGGTCTCCACACCAGTGGCACAAACAGGCAGAGCGTCTGGTTTGGGGGTGGAAGAGCAAGTGGCAGGGGGAGGGCCTAAGCAGTTTGGGGATGCGGTATCGGTGTGTGGGGGAACCTGGGGCAGGGTGTGGCGGTGGAACCTGTGGAGTGGTGGCCTGGGGGATGGAGGTGAGAGACTGGGTGGTTGACTTGCAGGGCGGTGGCGGGGTCTTGCTCTTCCGGGACCGGGGGACTTGCGGGTGGGGGGCTCACTCTGCCTGCACCTGGGGAGGGTGTCCGGGGCGAGGGCACTCCCCTCTGTGTGGGTGGACTTCCTCTTCCCCCGGTATGCTGGATCAGCAGGATTGGAGGGGAAGAGGCCGAGGTCACACAGGAAGATCTGCTGTGTAGGTGTGTTAGCAGGCGAGGCAAGGGAAGGGGTCTTGGAGGGAGAGGATTTGGAGGACTGCGGAGTTAATGTGGATGCCTGTGTGTGTGTGGGTTCCCCATCCCCTGTGTCTGTGGTATCAGTCCCCTGAGGATGCGTGTGTGCACGTCTTGCCTTTCTCTTGGGTGTGTCTGTGCTGCTCGTGTCTGTGTGTTTGGGTGACTGTGCAGGTGTGCATGTGCTTTGGACAGGTAGGGGGCAGGAAGTGTGGATGGGGCAGAGGTGGGAGGGGTGAGGGACTGTTGGAGGAGGGACACTGCTGCCGTCAGGGAGGAGTCCATGGACCTAATGCTCCTCTGTAGGGCAGACATACCCGTCGAGATGCCCTCCATGAACGACACCAGCTGTGTCAACAGAGTGGTGTGTTCATGGAGGACACTCAGCATTGCTGTCTGCCCTACATGGAGCTGCCGAAGGAGGTACACAGACTCCTCGCTCAGGGCAGCATGGGACACAGGGGCAGGGGGTGCGGTGCCTGGCACGAAGGAGACACGCTCCCGAGTATGGGAGCCTCCACGGACCTCAGGAATGGGAGCCAATGGGAGGGCGGTGGTGGTGGTGGTGGTGGCGGGGCCAGACAGACTAGCTGGCCTTTGGTGGCTGCTGAGACCCGCCTCCACAAGGGAGTCATCCTCCGAGCTGCTGTGGTCCTCAGCTGAGGTGGATGGTGCTGAGGACTCCTCGGTGTGGCTCCCCTCGCCCTCTGTGCCACTGGGTCCCTCTGACCACTCATCCGATGCTGACCCAGTCTGGCTCCGCTGCTCCTCCTGGTCCGTGGAGCTGTCCCCTCCTGTGGCCGTGGATGTATCTGCAAACAATTAGGGAAACAGACAAACATCAGTCACCTGCACTGACCGCACACACCACAGTAAGTACAGCACATTACAGAGCAAGCCCTGGCATCCTTAGTTGAACATTGCCTAAAGTCCTCACACAGATTCAGGGAAGCCAATTGTCAGTCTGATGGTCAACCATGGGACTCACACCCCTCCTGCCCTTGCACCCATCTGTCCGGTGCCTGTCTGATGGTAAGACCCCAGTGTGGACACATGCACCACCTACACAGTTGTTGGACATTGCAGGGAACACAGTGAAGTATGTGAACATGCACACATCACATCTCTTGCCACTGAGTCAGTGCAGGTGTCCGGATAAAGGGATGGCCAGAGTCTAAATAGAAATGCATGTGATGCATACCAGCACCAGACACCATGATGCACCCATGTACGGATAGTCAATGCCACAATGGGGTGCATGTTGCACATGTCACTCCCCTGCAGGATCAGTCTCAGGAAGTTGAATGCCATGACACAGGAATGCGTGCAAAGTCATACATTACTGTCTCAAGTCACATGGCAATGGCAGCCAGCCAACAACAGTCTGCACTGTGTCACAATCCGAGGGCATGGGGAATGCAAGTTATGTGACTGACAAGTGCACATGTCCATCCCCCAAATACCACATCATCTGTACTACTATTTGTCCACGTCATACCAACTGGACATATGGGGGACATGAAACACAACTCTCTGAACATGAGCACCTCACAGTGTGCTGTGAATGACAATACAGCTGACTGAATGTCACAGTCGCAAACACCTGTGTGCACTGTCAAGTGATCAGACACCTATAAGTCACAGAAGTATCGTCTATCATGGTCACATCTCAGATGGCATGCTGAGCCCTAACCGATAAACATACCAGTAGTCCTGACAACGAAGACACAGCACAATGAGACAGAGGCAGACACCTGAGGGTAAATTACACTGATCACAACATGCCAGATGATACACGGGAGTGGGAGTACAGAGTGCATTGCATGCCCTGGAGTAGGCATGACTGTCCAGCTCCACCTGTAAGAGGGATGAGTCCTGGACAGTAGGCAGGTGGCTAAGCATGTGTGACACACTGGATACACATACTCCTGAGGCCCAAACATTGTTCCCACCAGCAGCATGGGTGTGTGCCAAATTCCCCAGGGACATGTGGTGAGTCAGAGCAGCAAGCGGACCACATATCAAAGTTACACCCAGATCACATGTCAGAACTTAGGCATTGTGTAAGCAATTGACCCACCCATGAATCGCACAACATAGTCACGGGAACAAATGCTGTCCCCCAGCTTGAGCAAAGCTAAATGCAATGACACAGTCCCCAAATGACACAATTTCCTGACTATAAGGATATGCGTATCAGAGGAGAAGTGGGCATGTCACAAATGAGGGACATGGGTCCTGGACCACATGACTGATGTACTGTGGAAGTTTAACCAGGCCAGAGGAGGGCACATAGCATGTCAGACAAAGTGCACAGTGCAGTCATGGACTCACCCCCTCCTTGCTGCTGTCTGTCCTTCAGCTGCCCATCCAGGTCAGGGAAGACCACCGCCAGGATCCGGAGCATGTGGGGGTCAGGGTCCGGTGTCCGCCCTCCTGCGAGGAGGCGACAGCTTCAGCTGGACCCTTGCGATCCTCCGTGTCCAGCCACGAAGGTCCTGCCACCTCTTCTGCCAGTTGCGGATCCTGCACCTGTAGACCCCCACGGATCTTACTTTCCGGGCGATGGTCAGCCAGATTTCCTGCTTCTGGTGGGCATCAACCTGTAAGGATGACAAAGTGAAAAGGCCATTACTATACATGCAACATATACGTGCATCACACAGTTGGATATACATGTCTCAATCACAGGGGCATATGATGTACACAGGCAGTGCAACAATGGCTATGAACAGTTTGCCAGCAGTCACTACATGGTATCATTGCATGGGAAGTAAACCTAGTTGGAATGCACTGTTACTGCACTGTACCAGTTCAGTGCATGTAACTACACACTTTGGGGTGTGACAACTACTCAGTGGGCATGCTAGCCAGTGGTGTGCACACTGAAAGCCCTGCTAGTCAGACAACATGCACAATTAGTGAGGCAGTGAACAGCACACTCACCTGCTCCCCTGGTTTCCCATACAGCTTGCTGTACTGTGGAAGGAGGCTGTCCAGCAGGGCCTGGTTCTCCTCAAGGCTGAAGGCTGGGGCTCTCGCCACAGTACGTGCCATTGCAGGAGCCAGAGGATGCATAAACAGCAGCAGTGTTGGTGGCAGATGTCGTCCTGGAGCATGTAGTGCAGGCAAGTGAGCTCTCAGGGGAACAGCCAGCATTATATGTGTGCTGCAGAGGCAGATACTGTCCCATGTGTCCAAAGTGATAGGTCCAAGTCGTTTGCATCTTCTGAATCTGACCAATCCATGGAATAGCAGCACTAATACACGCCCACAGCATCCTTCAAATCTTCAACTTCATGACACCCATGATTTTGCAAAATTGTTGTGGCTGGCCAACTGAATTCACTGCATCAGACTCGTTGGAGCTTCGAAAACGCGTCCATTGCCATGCCAGGCCCCAGCCAATGTGTGCGCACCGTTCGGTCCATTGCTGTACAACGCGTACCCAGGATACAACGCGTACCCGCTCACATACAATGCAATGGGCCGGCCGGGCACACCGATCGGTCCATTGCTGTACAACGCGTACCCGGGATACAACGCGTGCACCGCTCACATCCAATGCAATGGGCCGGCCGGGCACACCGATCGGTCCATTGCTGTTCAACGCGTACCCGGGATACAACGCGTACCCGCTCACATACAATGCAATGGGCCGGCCGGGCACACCGATCGGTCCATTGCTGTTCAACGCGTACCCGGGATACAACGCGTACCCGCTCACATACAATGCAATGGGCCGGCCGGGCACACCGATCGGTCCATTGCTGTACAACGCGTACCCGGGATACAACGCGTACCCGCTCACATACAATGCAATGGGCCGGCCGGGCACACCGATCGGTCCATTGCTGTACAACGCGTACCCGGGATACAACGCGTACCCGCTCACATAAAATGCAATGGGCCGGCCGGGCACACCGATCGGTCCATTGCTGTACAACGCGTACCTGGGATACAACGCGTACCCGCTCACATACAATGCAATGGGCCGGCCGGGCACACCGATCGGTCCATTGCTGTCCAACGCGTACCCGGGATACAACGCGTACCCGCTCACATACAATGCAATGGGCCGGCCAGGCACACCGATCGGTCCATTGCTGTTCAACGCGTACCCGGGATACAATGCGTACCCGCTCACATACAATGCAATGGGCCGGCCGGGCACACCGATCGGTCCATTGCTGTACAACGCGTACCCGGGATACAACGCGTACCCGCTCACATACAATGCAATGGGCCGGCCGGGCACACCGATCGGTCCATTGCTGTACAACGCGTACCCGGGATACAACGCGTACCCGCTCACATCCAATGCAATGGGCCGGCCGGGCACACCGATCGGTCCATTGCTGTTCAACGCGTACCCGGGATACAACGCGTACCCGCTCACATCCAATGCAATGGGCCGGCCGGGCACACTGATCGGTCCATTGCTGTTCAACGCGTCTCGGGACAGGTCACACGCATATGTCACCATGCTGGTCACTGGTGAACCTATGCCAGCCACATATAGTTTCCAGGGACTCAGGGGCACACCTACAACACCACACCCAGTCCACACTGTATCTAAGGCATGTGTGGCAGCATAACCTTATCTGTGTATTGGGGTGAACATGTGGTTTTTGGGGTGGCATTTGGGGGCAGACACACCCAGGCTGTGCACGTGTTCATGGGGACAGGGTCCTTTGTGTGTTGTGCACCTGACCACTGTGGTGTGCAACTTTTCATTTATGGGCATGTGTCATGGTCACATTTCCAGGTTGTGTATGTGTATGACATGTCACATATCCCCAGGCTCACATGTGGGAAGGCATGTACGTCACAGGGTGGCCCATTGCCACAATAGTGATGTCCCTCCGCAGTCTGTGTGCATGTAGTGTTTCGCATGTCTCTGACTCCATGTGCACAATGGGAGACAGTCTCCACATCCACGTGGTTTGTGCATGAACTTTGATGTTGTGTGTGTGTGTGTCACAGACGTCCATGTCTGTCCTGCATAGGCTACAGGGGCCACTACCTGTGGGTGTCATGTTAGTTTCTCTGACGTGTACATGATACGCAATGTCATGCCAGTGTCCATGTGACAAGACAGGGTCCCTGGGAATCTACCTGTCAATGAGCTGTGATGCCTGTGGAGCATCTGTCCAGACATGTCACTGTGGTATGTGTGTGGAACGTGAGAGCAGTAAATGGGTACTGTGACACAGCCTAATGGTTTCCCATAGCACACCCTGGAACCTGTTGTCAACACTTGTTGAACAGAAATGTTAGATGATGTCCATGTAGGTGCCATATATGTCCAAACAGAACGACACACACATCAAGTACTTGTTTGTTAATGATGTATCATGTGAAATTGAGTATGGTGAACGGCACATAGTTGGGGTGACTGACAATCTTGCTTTCTTCACCTATGCACTGCAGGGCTCCTGCTGTCCATCAACCATTCCCAGACCTGGCAACGATGGTGGAACGTGACAGCATCCGACGGTACCGCTTCACCAGGCAGCTTATTGAGGATTTGGCAGTGCGGTTGGACCCACATTTGCAGCCTGGCCGTCCGTATCCTACAGCGCTGACCCCCAAGGTGAAGGTGATGGCAGCCCTACACTTCTTTGCCACCGGTACCTTTCAACACACTGTGGCGACTGCCGGTGGGATGTCACAGACTATGTTCAGCCATGTGCTACGCGATGTTTTGGGGGCAATGTTGATTTACCTGAACCAGTACATCTATTTCCCAACACGTCAATGACTCACTGACGTCAAGAGTGACTTCTATGCCCTGGGGAGGATGCCACATG
This sequence comes from Calotriton arnoldi, assembly GCA_963921515.1. NCBI lineage: Eukaryota > Metazoa > Chordata > Amphibia > Caudata > Salamandridae > Calotriton > Calotriton arnoldi. The sequence continues at coordinate 399,621 of CAWUFW010014058.1, forward strand.
TAATTGGCTCCATTGATGGGACACATGTGGCTTTGATACCACCACAGGCACATGAGCAGGCATACCGGAACCGAAAACATTACCATTCGATCAATGCTCTGGTGGTATGTCTTGCAGATATGACCATCACACATGTGTGTGCCAGTTTCCCCGGTTCGGCACACGATGCCTACGTGATGAGGAGTAGTCGCATCCCGAGGATGATGTCACAGATGCCGAACCAGCGTGCCTGGCTTGTTGGTGTGTACTGACTTTGTACCATTGTGTGTGTTCTGCTATGTTGTTTTCCGCACACATTTTCAAATCGGCTAATGTGCAATTGTCTGTCTGTAGGTGACTCGGGATACCCCAACATGCCGTGGTTGCTGACACCCCTCAGGAACCCTGTGACACCAGCCCAGATGCGCTACAATGAGGCACATGGTCGGATGAGGAGGGTGATTGAGCGGACCTTTGGTCTCCTGAAGAGCCGCTTCCACTGCCTGGACAAGACAGGAGGGGCCCTCCTATATGCCCCAGCAAAGGTGTGCAAGATTGTCATCGTCTGCTGCATGCTGCACAACCTGGCAGTGCGGAAGGAGTTGCCTCTCATCCTGGATGACGATGACCAACGTCCGCCACCTGTGGAAGATCCTGGCCTGGGTCACGATGCCAGTGAAGATGATGATGATGATGGTGGTGATGTCCGCACACAGCTCATCACCAACTTCTTCAGCTGAATGTGAGTCTCCAGAGGGTTGTAATGTCAATGATTTGAGTTTGCATGATACGTGTGTGTGGTGCTCTGTTGCTGTTTGAGTGTGGCCATGTGCTACTTGACTGGATGCGTGCAGCGATGTGTCCTTGCAGGTGGTCTGTACTGCCCAACAGTGTTGACATGCTAACTTGGTTTTGTGTAGTTATCTCGTGACATGTATTAGACATGGGTATTGCCGTTCTGTGCTGTTCTTCAGTGGTTTTGACTGTGTGTCATGTCTGTCCTTCACAGGGTGCTGCCGGAGTTGTTTGATCAACTTGGATCCCACGAATCCATGAATCAACTTGCAAGGTGGAAGCAGTCGTTTCCCTACAGGTGATGTGCCACACACCCCTGGACTTTCTATCTTCTGCACTTTTTGACTTTGTGGCCACAGCCAGGTTGGATTAGCTAGCATTTGTAGTGGAAACAATATGTTGCAAATGTGTAATAAACCTGTGCTTCACTTGGGATGTGCGTTGTCTGTGGTCACACATCTGACTGACATTTGCTTACTGCACCTGTAGTCTAGTTGACAGACTGTGAATAGGTGGCGTGTCTGTGCATTCCACTGTATTTAGTTGCAACATCAGTATAGGTGATGAGTCTGATGGCCCTGGTGTGTATGTGTTGTGTGGCCCTAGTGGTGTGTCTCCCTCATATGTGTCACGTCGCCATGACTGACATGACGGTGTTGGACTTGCTGTAGCAGTTAGCATGCACAGTGTCATTTTTCTGATCACCATCTCCATGACAGAGAGCACGTTGGAATCACAACAGAGGCAGATATGGTGTATTGGTGAGTTTATTTACATACAGGTGTGAGAATGGTGCACAGGATGGTGGGTGCTGTACATAGAAATTGGAATCCAAAGTTCCCATGTGATTTGGAAGTCTTGGTAGCTGAGATGTCCAGAGTAAAGTCCACAGTCATCTGATGAATTTGGCCAACTAGAGCTCCCCATGTCATGTGGGAGAGTTGGGTTGGCTTCGACAGGGCGTGCAGTTTGCACACAGAGGAAAAGTTTCCGAACAGGTGTTGGCTTCCTGGGGGATGTAGATGGCCATCGGCCTCTCAGTTTGGCCTCCTCGGACGGCCCCTCTTCTTGGGGGGGGACCCTCAGGTGCAGGCTGCGGCGGTGCAGGGGACTCTCTGCCAGAGTCCTCCTCCCTCCCTGTGGCATTTGCAGTTGTTTCAGCAGCAGATGTTGTGGGCACACAGGGAGGTGTGGCCATGTTGGTGCTGATCTGGCGGAGGCATGTCAGTATGTCCCTATGCACCGCTGTCAGTTGTTCCAATGTGTCCCACTTGGACTCCATGCCAGACATGTGTGTCTCGACACGTGACATGTGTGTCTCGACACGGGACATGTGGGAGTCCAAGCGGGCATGATGGGCAGCCTACTGCTGTTGTATGTCCTTGAGGATCCCCACTACCTGGCTGACCTCTCCGGTGCTAGTCTGGTACGCATCCGCGATGCGTGCCAGTTGTGGGTCATCATGCAGTCCAGACCCCTCTGCAAAGAGCGACCTATGTCTACCACCCCTCCCACCACCCCTGGCGACACGTGCAGGACCTGCGGTGGCACGCACAGGTGACCGTGGGCCCACTTGGGTGTTGTTCCTGGGCTCGTTGTCACCAGCTCCAGTTTGGGTCTGGGTCCCTGCGCTGTTGTCATCTGTGGTCCTTGGTCTGTCCGTGTTGGCAGGGGTGGCCTGTGTGTTGGCAGTTGTTGGAGGGGTGGGTGCAGGGGGTACAGATGTTGGTCCTGCTGGTGCTGCATGATGACTCACACCGGAGGGTCCAGCTGGTTCTTCGCCATCCGAGGAGTGCAGAGGCTGATCCACACCAGTGAGCTCAGTGTTCCCTGGAGCCTGGGACAGGGACTCCTCCTCGTCTGCTGCTGTGTCCCCATCATCACCTGTTTTGGGGAGAGACACAGATTGTATGTTATGTTTCTACTGGCATCAATTGTTCAAACTCCTGACAGTTGTGACTGTACCTCTGGATGTGGGCCAGGACATTGCATTCTCCTAAATTGTGACAGTCAGAGAGTGATATTGGTGTAGCACATTGTCCTGCCAACCTGTGGCATGTCAATGTGTATGTTGAGGTGTGTGCATGACCAGCATTGGTGGTATTTGGTTGCCATCCAGGCCTCCTTCTCCCCCAGCCCAGTTATCCCACCATGAAGCGTGCTTCCATTGCAGGGAGTGCAAGTCGTCTTTCAGGATGTCAGTCAGTGGTGTCCTGCTGTTGGTTGTTGCACAGTTCCCAGCAGGGCCTTGTGCTCCCCCCAGCAGTACCCAGTGTCAGCCATCTTGTGGGTCCTTTTCCACTCCCTGTGATGTGAGCATGGTTGGGAGTGGTGTTGATGGGCCAATTGTGAGGGTGAGCAATATCTGTGCCTACAACTCCCATCAAGCTATTGCCTCCACCCCCTTCCCAGCATGCCCATCCTTCCTTCCTTTTGACTCTGCTTCCCTGTGGGGTGGGGTGCCTGTGCTGACAGGATGGCTGGGAGTGTTGTCCTGGCAGTTGTTTGGCTACAAGTCCCAAGAGTGTCCCTGTGCTTCACACAGCATGACCCAGGGTGGTTGTTCTTTGTGGGATCTTCAGTTAGGATGTGAGGCATTGCATTCTCCCAGGTGGGTTATGTGGAGTTAGTGTTGAGGGGGTGTGTGAGGGGAGGTCCTTGTAACTATGGTCATAGCTGTGAGTCCTCCTTCCCACCCAGCCAGATATCCCACCATGGAACGTGCTTCCATTGCAGGGAGTGCAAGTTGTCTTTCAGGATGTCAGTCAGTGGTGTCCTGCTGTTGGTTGTTGCACAGTTCCCAGCAGGCCCTTGTGCTCCCCACAGCAGTACCCAGTGTCAGCCATCTTGTGAGTCCTTTTCCACTCCCTGTGATGTGAGCATGGTTGAGAGTGGTGTTGATGGGCCAATTGTGAGGGTGAGCAATATCTGTGCCTACATCTCCCATCATGCTATTGCTTCCACCCCCCTTCCCAGCATGCCCATCCTTCCTTCCTTTTGACTCTGCTTCCCTGTGGGGTGGGGTGCCTGTGCTGACAGGATGGCTGGGAGTGTTGTCCTGGCAGTTGTTTGGCTACAAGTCCCAAGTGTGTCCCTGTGCTTCACACAGCATGACCCAGGGTGGTGGTTCTTTGTGGGATCTTCAGTTAGGATGTGAGGCATTGCATTCTCCCAGGTGGGTTATGTGGAGTTAGTGTTGAGGGGGTGTGTGAGGGGAGGTCCTTGTAACTATGGTCATAGCTGTGAGTCCTCCTTCCCACCCAGCCAGATATCCCACCATGGAACGTGCTTCCATTGCAGGGAGTGCAAGTTGTCTTTCAGGATGTCAGTCAGTGGTGTCCTGCTGTTGGTTGTTGCACAGTTCCCAGCAGGGCCTTGTGCTCCCCACAGCAGTACCCAGTGTCAGCCATCTTGTCAGTTGTTTTCCACTCCCTGTGATGTGAGCATGGTTCAGAGTGGTGTTGATGGGCCAATTGTGGGTGTGACCAATATCTGTGCCTACAACTCCCATCCTGCTATTGCCTCCACCCCCTTCCCAGCATGCCCATCCTTCCTTCCTTTTGGATGGACTTCAGTGTGTGTGAGTGTGACAGCAATGGCAAGATGGCTGACAGTGTGGTCCTGTTGTTTGTTGGTGCCCAGTTCCCAGCAGGGCCTTGTGCTCCCCACAGCAGTAGCCAGTGTCAGCCATCTTGTCAGTTGTTTTCCACTCCCTGTGATGTGAGCATGGTTCAGAGTGGTGTCGATGGGCCAATTGTGGGTGTGACCAATATCTGTGACTACCACTCTCATCATGCTATTGGCTACACTGACTTGACCAGCATACACAGAATTCCTTCCTTTCAGTGAGCTTCCCTGTGAGGTGGTGTTCTAGTGGTGGGTAAATATCTGGGAGTATTTGTTAGTTCTATTTGTGCCACTGCCTTGCTGTATTTGTTGTTAGGTTTGTAGATGTCATGACACAGTTACATATCACTATGGGATGGCAGGTATTTTGTTTGTCTGACTAGCATTCACATCTTGGGATGGGTATCTTTTGGTTGGTGTGTATTTGCTAAGTGTGCATGGTTTGCCTATCCCCTTGACTGTGATGTTGTGTGTAGTCACACCATATTGTGTATATTAGTTGTGTACTCACCAGGCTCTGGGATGTCTGTTAGTCCGTATACGCTCACTGGTGGTAGGATGGCCCGCACCTTCTCCTCCCAGGGCCTGAGGTATACTGGTTTTGCAGGAGGGCCACTGCCGGTGTGCTGGCTGAGGAGGTAGTCCTTTTGAGTAGTTCCCTGACCCTCCTGCGCACATCATACCACCTGTTCTGGATGTCTTCCTTTGTGCGCAAACATGGTGATTGTGCATTGACCCTGTCGACAATCCTCGCCCACATCTTGGTTTTCTGCGACATGGGGGTCTGTTGTACCAATGTACCAAACAACTGTGGCTCTACCCTCAGGATCTCGTCTACCAGGACTTCCAATTCACAATCTAGGAACTTATGGTTCTTCTTTGGGGGCATGGTGATGGGTGGTGGTGGTGATTGATGTGTGTGGGTGCGTGCAAGTGGGGGTGTGTGAGTGTAGGTTTAGCTGGGTGTGTGTGAGGGTGCTATTTGTAGGTGTGGTAATGGTGTGTGGCTTGTGTGATGTATGAGCTGTGAGTGTGTCTGTGGTTGCTGTGTGATGGTGTTCTGTCTGGCAGGTCAGTGGAATTTGCAAGGGATCATGGTCGGGATTTGTGGCCTTTATGTAGGTGGAGTTGGAGGTGTGTCCTTGTTCCATTTTTTTTCCTCCCTGTATTTATTGGCTTAGTGGTTGCTTGTTTGGCCCTTTTTAAAAAAAAATTCCTTGGTGTTTTTGGTGCATGTAGGAGTTGTTCTTGTGTCCGAGTAGGACGCTGCAGTTGTCTGGTGCGATCTTGTCCGACTCGTTCCCGCTGTGTGTCAGCTAGGTATCATATGCGGCGTACGAGTCGGTCGCGTAGTATTGGGTTGCTTCGGCTGGGTTTTGTATGCGTGTCGGTCGTATGGCTTGTGCTCCGGGCGAGTCGGTCGTGTTTTGCACGCACAGCATCGTACTCACGCGGGTCGGAGTTCGCGGGTACGTTTCGTTCGGGTTCAATTTGAGTGCGTGTCGGTCGGTTCGTTTCGCGTGATTTCCCGGCCGGATGCCTTGTTTCCGTCCGGCTCGGTCGGTCGTTTTGTATTCCGTCCGAGTCTGTCGGATTTCACATGCATTTCATCGTACTACCAGGGTCGTGCGGTGCCGGTCCGAGTCGGTCGGACTAAATTCCCGTACCGAGTCGGTCGGTACGTTTTCCGGCCCGAATCGGAATCGGCCCCTTTGTGTTTTTTAAATGAGACACAGGGATTATCTTACTTAGAAGAAGGCTGGTCTAGTGAAAAGGAAACTGGGCTCAGAAGAAGAGTTTCTATGTTGTATTCACAGCACCTCACCGCCACTCTACTTATCCATAGCTGTGCCATGTTACATGCCCTACCTCAGATACCTAATGTGGGATCTTCTATCATAAATGTGTGTGGATATTCAGTTCGCTGTATTACAAGTGCCAGGATACCCTTGTTGGTGATAGTGCTCTTTACAAGTACACATAAAATAACATGTGTGTTTGGCTATAATGCACTTGTTACAAAGCAGAGGGGGCATGCCCCACTTTGCTGACAGAGTAACCCATCCAGCAGACTCTAAATGAGGCCCTTAAACTGCTCTCTTCCACTCCCAGGTCCCAACTTGAGTAAGTTGATACATGTATTTCCACAGCAATAGCAGACAGTAGCTAAAAAAGAGCATTGTACATGGTACTTTCATATCAGAAGGTAAAGAGAATTCGTTTTCTTATCTCAGTCATAAAAGTAGTCAGATACTGACACTCGTACCTTGATCTCATGTGGAAAATCGCAAGGTCCACCAAAGATCAAGTGAAGAACCATAACTTCCTTCATGATCACCACCTAATCACTTGTTTCCATGCAGCTCGTCTCATCAGCGTGGTAAATCCTTTACTAAGTTACCAAGTCAACGAATACTACATTCATCCTATTTCAGCCAGTCAGCAATTCATGTAAGTGTAAGAAATCATTATTAAGTTACCCAGGCAACACATGGTGCATGCCTCTTATTTCAATTACTAAGCAACAGCAACAAATCCATTGCCTTGTGACCCAGTCAAGGCACACTGTATGCTTCTTATTTCAGATTCTCAGAAACTCAAGTCACAGCAAGAAATCTCATGTTACATGATCAGTGCATACTGAAGAGCCCCAATCAGGGTGAAACCATCTTGGGTTGAGTGTGTTCTGCTCCAGAGATGACCTAGCTTGGCAGTTCAGGCTGTACTGCTCCTAGTGGATGAGGGTCAAGACTGATTTTCATATGGTTGAGTGTAATCTGAGGTGGCATGGTGGACAAAAGAACGATGGGCTGGAATGCTTCACCAAAGCATTGCCAGTGGTTAGACTTGTTGCAAGCATCCTTCCATCACCTTTTGTGTGTTTCATTTATTTCAGCTATACAGCGACTCCTGTCGCAGGGACAAGTTTATGACTATTTTTATTCATGTTTCAGACTATTATAAATAATTGAATTTAATTCAGCATTATTTCTATGGGATTTTATTTTAAGTCCCTACTTCCATTATTGTCTGTAGGAGGGTTTTGCAGTACCAGTAGATGGCCATGGGTGTGCTGGACTCACCACTGTTTGTTATTTGATAGTATTAACTAACACTTCTAAATTTGGCTCCACCTTCTTTTTCAGGGAGTGGAGACATGTACGTCTACACATTTGAGTAACTTTTAATAAAGTTACTGAATATAGGACAGGCTTATCTTGTTATGTGTGGAGCCTCTGCCACGAGTATGGAGTATTGCCAGTTGTAAAATTACTACTAGTAAAATTAAAATTGTAAATACCAAAAAGTGTAAACTTACACAAAAGTGTAAGTTTGCCTTTGCGAATCAGGCCCATTGAGTGCCCCTTTGTTATGGGCCTCCAATTTAATTAGGAAAGCCAATAATTTATTAATAAAATGTAGAATGCTGACTTGCTGTGTGCCCTCACAGACTTAATGATATGTATGCCACAACCTTTATGACTTATATATTCTTTATTCTATAACATATAAAAGTCATATAAATCTATACATGTCAAATGGCATTAATTTATGGCACAAAACCCTGTCTACTGTTCAGATAGAGTTGTGCTTACTTTGGAGTGGAATAGTAAATCTGACCCCTTCAAAATTAAACACTTTCCTTACTGTTGGTTTGGTTGGTTGGAGTGACAGAAGTGAATTTGAATACTCCAAGTGTCATTTTTAAAGTTAAAATATTATTTTGTTTTCGTTTTTTAAAGTAAGTTTAATGTAATTTTATTATTTATTTTTTGTACAATTTTTATTAATGTATTTTTTATTTTAATGTTGTTATATTATTTTTAAATATTTTAACATCCACTGTTCGTAATTATAATTAATTATTATTAGTACTTTTATTATTTATATGTAAATCTTCATAACTTTTCAAATGTTATGTCAATTTTTCTGTGATTTACATTATGCATTTTTATTTTATTTAAGTTATATTTTTAAATATATTTTATTATTATAAGTATATGTTTTTAATTGTAATATTATTTTTAAAGTTAGTATATGTTTTAAAGTTAAAATAGTTTATATCAGTTAAGCTTTGATATGCTTACCTCTTTTCTGATGATATTGTGGTCTTCTATATTTTTTGTTGATATTTTTGACTTTACATGCAAGGTATATGAAACCAATATTTGTCTCCTCAATATTGTTTTGCAATATTTTTAGTACAGATATTTTTGGATGATATTTCATCATACCACCTTCACCAGGCTCGCAGAATTTTAACATCCACCAATACACATTGCTAGGATAACATTCTATCATTTTGACTTTGTGAATCAGGATTAGAAATTTTATTTACAAACAGCTTTTTTACCTTTGTACAAATCTGTGCTCTACCAGGTGTGCAATACCTCTATAAATCATCCCCATTATTAGGATGTCTGTTCACATGTCACTAATCATATTTTGTGTTTTTTAAATGAGACACAGGGATTATCTTACTTAGAAGAAGGCTGGTCTAGTGAAAAAGAAACTGGGCTCAGAAGAAGAGTTTCTATGTTATATTCACAGCACCTCAATGCCACTCTAATTATCCATAGATGTGCCATGTTACATGCCCTACCTCAAATACATAATGTGGAATACTCTATCATAAATGTGTGTGGATATTCAGTTCGCTGTATTACAAGTGCCAGGATACCCTTGTTGGTGACAGTGCTCTTTACAAGTACACATAAAATAACAAGTGTGTTAGGCTATAATGCACTTGTTACAAAGCAGAGGGGGCATACCCCACTTTGCTGACAAAGTAACCCATCCAGCAGACTCGTAATGAGGCCCTTAAACTGCTCTCTCCCACTCCAAGGTTCCAACTTGAGTAAGTTGATACATGTATTTCCATGGCAATAGCAGGCGGTAGCTAAAAAAGAGCATTGTACATGGTACTTTAATAGCAGAAGGTAAAGAGAATTCGGTTTCCTATCTCAGTCATAAAAGTAGACAGATACTGACACTCTCACCTTGATCTCATGTGGAAAATCGCAAGGTCCACCGAAGATCAAGTGAAGAACCATAACTTCCTTCATAATCACCATCTAATCACTTGTTTCCATGCAGCTCATCTCATCAGCGTGGGAAATCCTTTACTAAGTTACCAAGTCAACGAATACTACATGCGTCCTATTTCAGCTACTCAGCAATTCATGTAAGTGTAAGAAATCATTACCAAGTTACCCAGGCAACACATGGTGCATGCCTCTTATTTCAATTAGTAAGCAACAGCAACAAATCCATTGCCTTGTGACCCAGTCAAGGCACACTGTATGCTTCTTATTTCAGATTCTCAGAAACTCAAGTCACAGCAAGAAATCTCATGTTACATGATCAGTGCATACTGAAGAGCCCCAATCAGGGTGAAACCGTCTTGGGTTGAGTGTGTTCTGTTTCAGAGATGACCTAGCTTGGCAGTTCAGGCGGTACTGCTTCTAGTGGATGAGGGTCAAGACTGATTTTCATATGGTTGAGTGTAATCTGAGGTGGCATGGTGGACAAAAGAACGATGGGCTGGAATGCTTCACCAAAGCATTGCCAGTGGTTAGACTTGTTGCAAGCATCCTTCCATCACCTTTTGTGTGTTTCATTTATTTCAGCTATACAGCGACTCCTGTCGCAGGGAGAAGTTTATGACTATTTTTATTCATGTTTCAGACTAATATAAATAATTGAATTTAATTCAGAATAATTTCTATGGGATTTTATTTTAAGTCCCTACTTCCAGTATTGTCTGTAGGAGGGTGTTGCAGTACCAGTAGATGGCCATGGGTGTGCTGGACTCACCACTGTTTGTTATTTGATAGTATTAACTAACTCTTCTAAATTTGGCTCCACCTTCTTTTTCAGGGAGTGGAGACATGTACGTCTACACATTTGAGTAACTTTTAATAAAGTTACTGAATATAGGACAGGCTTATCTTGTTATGTGTGGAGCCTCTGCCACGAGTATGGAGTATTGCCAGTTGTAAAATTACTACTAGTAAAATTAAAATTGTAAATACCAAAAAAAGTGTAAACTTACACAAAAGTGTAAGTTTGCCTTTGCGAATCAGGCCCATCGATGCGCTGGAATGCTTCACCAAAGCATTGCCAGTGGTTAGACTTGTTGCAAGTATCCTTCCATCACCTTTTGTGTGTTTCATTTATTTCAGCTATACAGCGACTCGTGTGACAGGGAGTAAATTGCTATCATGTTACCCAGTCAATGCATATTCCATGCGTCTTACTTCATCTACTCAGAAACTCATGTGACACCAAATAATATGTTTCCATATTACTCAGTCAATGCATTGTATTTCAACTACTCAGCAACTGAAGTGGCAGCAAGAAATCTGTTAGCATATTACTCAGTTAATGAATACTTCATGCACCTTATTTCTGCTCCTGAGTAACTGTAGTAACTGCTAGATATCCAGTACCATGTTAAAATTTCCACTTATACTGTGTAAGACTTATTCCATTACTCACCAGCTCAAGTGGCATTATTTTAACTGCTGAGCAACTTATGCTACCAGTCAGCTTTGTAATAATCAATGAATCAGTCTGTGGGATCTACTCAAAAGCTGCATCTTGCAGTGCATTGCAGTACGTTGTAGTACTACAGAAGTACCATTAAGGCACTGTAAAATGCTATTCACAAACTTATGAGTGCAAATTTACACTTCCAACTCTAATATCTTTTCTGTAGGGTGATCCTCACACATGTAGGTCTACTTCATAGTAGTTAATGTGGGAGCGACTATGGGGAGTGACTAGAAAAAGGGACATACCACTTAATGAAATGGGCTTAGGGAGGAGTAAGGAGTGGTTTTGGGAGGATTAAAGATGGGTTTAGGGAGGGACATGCACCCACCCACAAAAGTAAGCCCACTACTGTTTACAAACTGCACTTGAAAAGTTACTACAGTTAAAAAAGGACCAAAAAAGTAGTAAATTACTCCAGCTCAGAGCTGGAATGCATCCAGCATCACACATGGCCTCACTGGTACTGCAACTTCCACCAAAAGAAAATAATGTTGGTAAGGACTTAAAATATAACTTCAAAGAAAATAATGTTAGATGAAGTACTTAAGATATTCAAAAATATAAATATAATTTAACGTTAAAAATATCTAAAATAAAACATGTTTATTATTCAATTATAAAATATTTTAACAACTGTTTATAAATTTATAATGTTTAATAAAATGTAATTAATTTACTTTTAGTTAGTTGTAGGCATCACGTGTAATGATTTAGTAATCCATAATGTAAAAGTTTTTTTAACTTTGGGTGGGAATTTATTTTTTAATGAGTTAATTTAATAGTGCTGTAGCATTTTTTAATTTGCTCTACATTTAAAATGAATATATACCATTACCTTACATGAATATTTAACATAAATTTCGCATCCCTCCTAGCAAAACGCCTGGCGCCAGTGGTGAAAACTTTAGTGCACCCCGACCAGAATGGCTTTGTTCTCACCAGAAGTACTTCACTGAATATTCGGCGGTTTTTCAGAGTGCAACAATATGCGCTCCACTGCTGGCCACGATCTGGTTGCCTAGTGCTCGATCTAGAAAAAGCTTTCGACTCTTTAGAATGGCCCTACCTGTCCGCAGTCCTGCATAAATACGAGCTGGGAGATTTCTTCATGAGTATGGTTCAATTGCTGTATCAGCGACCGATGGTCAGGGTCCGCACAGGACGAATTATATCAGACCCCATATACGTGCGGCGAGGCATGAGGCAGGGTTGCCCCCTGTCCCCATTATTGTTCTCCCTGGCCATGGAACCACTGGCATACATGCTCTGCATACCGGGAACCGAATGGGGCATACCGTTGGGGGATGGAATGCATGCTGTCTCTCTCTATGCCGACGATTTGCTGTTATACATAAGGGACCTGACTCGTATTCCTGTGATAATAGAGGACATTCTCAGGAAATTTGAGGGGCTGTCTGGGCTTCGGGTAAACTGGGGTAAATCAGGGGTCTATTCGTTCAGCAATGCACTGGAGGAAACACCAGTGCGCATAAACAATGCCACACTCACTTGGTACCCTAACACATTCCGATACCTCAGCGTGTTTATATATCGAACACCAGACGACATTTTTGAGGGAAATCTTGTCAGAGCGGTCTCATCGGTGCGTGCCCAGGTCTTATTCTGGAAGACTCTCCCGCTAAATGTTATGAGTCGGGTAACACTAATCAAAATGATAATTCTTCCCAAATTACTGTACTATTTTTCGAATCTCCCTGTATACGTACCCACAAGGTTCTTTCGGGAACTAGAACGGTTACTCCGTGAATTTATTTGGAACAATGGCAGGCCGCGAGTGGCGTTGTGGAAGTTATATGCCCCCATGGCACAGGGCGGACTGGCAGTTCCAAATTTGGAGCTATATTATTTAGCGGCCCAGCTGCAATGGACAACAAAGTGGCTGGATGACAGGGATCTAGGCGATACGGCCACAACACTGCAGCCATGGACACGATCCCAAATTTATCATCTGTTCCACCCCCTTGCTCGCTCGCCATGTCCGTCACAGCTATTCCAGCATTTAGCGCTCAAGTGCTACAAACGATGTCTGTATCTCACCAGGGCAGTGATTCCCTATGCCCCTCTACTGCCACTCATGGGCACGCCACGGGGCGGAGCTGGTACATCAGAGGGTGTTCTTGCCAGCTGGCACGTGGCCGGCCTAGATACGTTGGGAGACCTTTATGCGACGGTGCCTTGCTCACCTTTGAGGCGCTGTTAACGGCTACCGAACTGCCTGCCGGACAGTTTTTGCTCCATAACTCTATCACACGGTCATTGACTGCGGCTTGGGGCGACATTACTGCTGAGCCGCCGATGCATCTACTGATCCAGTATATGCACATTATGGGATCGGGCTCTCATGTAGTGCACTGGCTAGTGGAGGCGCTACTCACACACATGCTACAACCTTATACACGGTTACGTACCCGGTGGGAAGCGGATAGGGGACGACCTTGGACTGAGAAGGAGTGGGCCACAATACTGGCTGGTTCATCCAATGTGCCGCGTAATTCCAGATTTAAGTTAATACAAACGTATGTGATACACAGAGCATATCTCTCACCTGACAACATCAATAAATACTTCGCTATTGCCACCTCTGCATGCCCGAGATGTCAACACCACAATGCTGACCTCTTGCACATGCTCTGGTCTTGCCCCTCTCTGCAAACCTATTGGACTGCGGTTACAACCGCACTGGCGAACTGCACAGAGGTACCACCACTTTACACATGGGAGGTCTGTATTCTAGGCATATATACTAGATCCAAAAAGAACAGGGTGACCTCCCGCTTCAGGGACCTGGGATTAATAGTGGCAAAACGGCTTATTATCAAAAGTTGGAAACAGAATGCCCCCCCATAGCGGTGAGCTGGGAGAGATCCCTACTTATATGGGCACAAGCAGAAAGCGTTACATTGCATAGAGAAGAAACAGCAGGCCTGCGAGAATACCCGATAGCACAACCCTGGGATGACATCCTGGACACTTTTTCCCGCAGTTGTAACATTGAAACCCCATACTCCTCACAGGAGGCCGATGCCGAGACAAATGTCCCTGCCACCTAAGTGTCAGATACCATATGGCATTTTCAATAGCTGTGAGACACATGACCCCAAAGTGATTCTTACACTATGCATGACTCCTTTCCCAGCTCTGGATCCCGGCAATGGTGCAATGTGCTAAGATGGCGTGCTTTGTTTTATATTGTTGGTTATAGTTTTCATTGAAGATTATTAAACTTTAAATATGTATTTTATTTGCCTTAAATCCGGATTTTTGTAATTACTGTAAACTGCGTTGACTTTAGATTTCCTGGATACATGTTGTATATTATACACAGACCAACTAATACTCGTGACCGGTTACCCCTAAACTGTTGTCTTTTTGGGCAGAATTAATGCTCTTGTTTACCCTGAAAGAAGTGTCTTAACTTCTCTAGAAAGCGTTGTGGTACTTTAAGTTTGATATCAGATTAGTACATATTGTATTGTTGATTATTGCAGACAGATATCCTCGGTCACAATCTGAAACATTGAAGTGTGTTATTTGATAATCCACAGTGCATTCAGGAGTCATTTTTCAATAACGGTATGTTGTAAAGTGAATATGGTATGAAAATACAAATAAAGATATTTTTAAAAAAAAATTAAAAAAGAATATTTAACATAAAAATATTTTTACTAATTGTTTTTGAGTTAAAGAAACTTTTATACATTTCCCTATACTCTACAGAGGTAGACTGTATAGCAGGGGTGGAGATCTCCCTTTTGTAAAGTATAGGGATTGTTTTTTTAACATTAATTATACTTTATTATAAATTATTACAAATAATTTTATGTTGAATTTTAATCTAAATCAATGTTAAATATGTATTTTAAATGTAAGAAATGCTTCAGAACTATGTACTTAAATTTGAATTGTCTTTAATTAATTTAAATATAATAATAATTTTAAAAAGGTTAATAAATTATGTTATAATTACATTTTAATTTATAGCTATTTTTATTCTTGTTTCAGACTATTATAAATAATCGAATTTAATTTAGCATTATTTCTATGGGATTTTATTTTAAGTCCCTACTTCCATTACTGTCTGTAGGAGGGTGTTGCAGTACCAGTAGATGGCCATGGGTGTGCTGGACTCACTACTTTTGTTATTTGGTAGTATTAACTAACACTTCTAAATATGGCTCCACTTTCTTTGTCAGGGAGTGGAGACATGTACGTCTACACATTTGAGTAACTTTTAATAAAGTTACTGAATATAGGACAGGCCTATCTTGTTATGTGTGGAGCCTCTGCCACGAGTACGGAGTATTGCCAGTTGTAAAATTACTACTAGTAAAATTAAAATTGTAAATACCAAAAAAGTGTAAACTTACACAAAAGTGTAAGTTTACCTTTGTGAATCAGGCTCATTGTGTACCCCTTTGTTATTGGCCTTCAATTTAATTAGGAAAGCCAATAATTTATTAATAAAATGTAGAATGCTGACTTGCTGTGTGCCCTCAAAGACTTAATGATATGTATGCCACAAACTTTATGACATATATTCTTTATTCTATAACATATAAAAGTCATATAAATCTATACATAAAATATTTTTTTTATAAAGATCCACATTTTATGCTGATAATATCCTAATTTGTACACTTTACATAAATATATTTACCAGTCTCACTCTCTCAGGCTTATAAGAAATATCCACCCACTTCACATTCAGACCCTTTCATTCTGTGCCAATGTACAGAACACAGACCCTCATTATGATCGTGGTTGGACCGATCACCGTCCACTGTTGGTGCAGTCAGGAGACCGTCCGACAAGCGTGCAGCAATCCAACTGCCGCATTATGATATGACTGCTGTGCTGACGGTCAGAAAGTGCTCCATACCACGGCGACTTATGCTTAAGCCCAGGCCGAGTGCTCCGCTCCGCCAGAGGAGATTGACCAACTCCACGCTCTGCTGGGAACGCAAAGTTGGGGCAAAACTCCGACTCCGTGGCAGAGCGGAGTGCGCCCCTCAGCCGAGTCAGCCCCCTGCAAAAAATGTTTATGGAGGAGCCGGTCACACTAACGGCAGCAAGATCATCTGGTTATAGAGGAAGTTATTAGCTCCCTCGCATAGCAACAATTTGAGAATTTGAGAAGATTATTGAGAGCAGTACCAAACACGGCATTTTCGTTATGGGGGTTCCAGGTGTTTAGCACCTAAAGTCTAGAAGCCCTGATGAAGTCGTGAGGGATACATTCCCACTACGACGAAACGCGTTGGCGCAAGGCTATAAAGAGAAAAAAGAAATAAAGAAAGAAGAGAAGAATAAGAATCGTAGTATCGTCATTATTAGATAACTACGAACTGTAGTTGAAATTGTGTTTTGCGTGTGCCTTGTATTGGTTACATAATTTTTACCCCTACACTATCCAACACTTTCCCTACTGTTGCTAACCCTGGAGTGGGAATAGTAATTTTTACTCCTACGCTATCCAACACTTTCCCTACTGTTGCACTCCCTGGAGTGGGAATAGTAAATTATTCCCCTCCGCTATCCAACACTTTCCCTACTGTTGTACTTGCTGGAGTGGGAATAGTAAATTATTCCCCTCCACTATCCAACACTTTCCCTACTGTTGTACTTGCTGGAGTGGGAATAGTAAATTATTCCCCTTCGCTATCCACACTTTCCCTGCTGTTGCACTTGCTGGAGTGGGAATAGAAATTGTTACCCCTCCTCTATCCAACACTTTCCCTACTGTTGTACTTGCTGGAGTGGGAATAGTAAATTATTCCCCTCCGCTATCCAACACTTTCCCTACTGTTGCACTCGTTGGAGTGGGAATAGTAAATTATTCCCCTCCGCTATCCAACACTTTGCCTACTGTTGCACTCCCTGGAGTGGGAATAGTAATTTTATCCCCTCCGCTATCCAACATTTTCCCTACTGTTGCAGTTAATGTAGTGTAAAATGTAGTTTTAAAAAAGTTAAAATATTTCAATTTTTTTATTTATTATATATATATTTTATTTTAATTTTACAGGTGTATGTATATATATGTATTTATAATTTTTAATATGTTTCTAACATTTTATAATTTATTAAAATAATTATTTATTAATATTGTTAAGTAAATATATATATTATATGTTATATATATATATATGTATGTTTAATTAATTTTTACATTATATTCATTATTTATAATTTAAAACATTTTTTAATAATTCTAACTATGTTTTTTTAATTATATGTATTATTTAATTTATTTTACATTATTTTTTAAACATTTTAAAAAAACGATATTTTTAACAACGATATTTTTAACAACGATTTTTTGTTTTCGATATTTTTGTGCTTACCATTATGAAGATAGGAGGTCGATATTTTTGACAACGATATTTTTGTCACGATATTTTTGTAGGTTGACATTTCTGTTGTCAATTTTCTGTCAGTGATCCAATCCGACTGTCGGACCGAATGGCTGTCGCCAGTTGGACCACCACCAATGGCCTGTCAGTGTGCGGTCCAACCGCCATCATAATAAGGCCCACAGTTTTATCAGTGTCAACTACTTGGTAATCATAGTAGAATTTGAAAAGTCTCTTCAGCGTTTTGCTGGTCTTTGATTTTGTTTCTCCCTTCTTCAGGACTAAAAGCCCTACAACAACATATGCACAATGCTATTAAGAGCATTTTACATTGAAGTCAACTCCTGTTTGAATATTTCCCAACAAACATTGAAAAACAGAAAATGATGGTTCCAAATGGAAATTGAGTCACTTTATCTTGGTATCTTGTTCTGGAGTTTTAATTTTATGCTCTTTTCATCGTCCTGATCGAATACTAATCTTGCAATTGTAATTAACATTTAATAGATTTAACTCTAAATTCCAGTATTGGAAAAAATGAGTCCAAGTTTCTCTTATTTCTTGTGGCTCAGTTTGCAGTTCAAATGTCCATATTTATAAAATTACTCCAGCCACTTTGTGTCATATAGGTAAGTTTAAAGAGCCTCTTTAGGGCTAATGTTTAATTTTGCCCTCAGAACCTGCATGTACAAGTATCAGCATGCAGGATATATATATATATATATGTATGTATATATATATATATATATATATATATATATATACACATATATATATGTATATATATATTCACTGAAAAAAACCACAGGTTTCAGGGACGTTATAGTTAGAAATTAGCATTTAAAAAACCTTTGATATTCACTGAAAGAAATTCGGCCGTTATAGTTAGTTGAGCTAACTATAACTCATGCCCCGTAATGCACTGCTGATGACGTCACATATTACATCACTCATGACATGGTCAGTGACATCACTGATGACATCACTGATGACATCTCAAATGACATCACTGATGACATCATCCAGAGGCTGGGTGATTTTTAAAAGTTTAAGAATGTTAATTAAAGATACGCAAGGTGTATTGAAGAATGAGAGGGTGTATGAGTGTCTGAATGGATGATTTAGTGGGTACGTGACTGACTGTTTAAGTGAGAGATTAAACGTGTCTTAGTGAATGCATGGGTTACTGACTAAACTGTGTGAATGTCTGTATCAGTATGTCTGTTGGTGTGTAAGTGGCTGCATGGGTTGGTGAGTAGCTACATGAGTGTCTATATGGGTTATTTATTGGTTGTCTGAGTATCTGTATGGGTGCCTCAGTGTCTGTGTGGGTAGGTGGGGTGTGTGTGACTCCCTGCACGAACATATGAGTGGGTGATTCACTGGGTGTATGGGTTCAAGAGTGCGTCTGTGAGGGGCTGTATGGGTAGGTGAGTATGTGTATGGCTGTGTTGGTGAGTGAATGGATGTCTCAGTGGTACATGTGTGAGTAACTATATATGTGAAAGGCAGTATATGTGACTTGGAGTATATAAATGACTATGTGTGAGAGTGAGTGATTGTGAGTGTGGCTGTGTGGATGAGTGTGTGCTTGTGTCAGTGATTGTATAAGAGAGTAAGTATGTGTTAGTATCTGTATGAATAAGTGAGGTGGTTTGTGTATAACTGTGTATGTGAGTAATTGGGAGTGTGATTGATTCTTTGCATGACTGACTAGCTGTGTAAGTAACTCTATGGGTGAGTGGTGGTGTGTGAGTGTTTGTATAGGTTTATGAGTGCATATGATAGTGGCTGTATTGATGAGTGACTGCATGTATGAGTGACTGTATGGGTGAGTGAGTGGATGTGTGTGTAGACCTAGGAATCAGTGAGTGGGAATGTAGTAATTGGTATTGGTGTGTCTATGGTTTCAAGAATGGTAGTCTGTATTTTAGAGTGGGTGTATCAAAGGTTTTATTAGGCTGTGAGGAGGTGCATCAGATTATCACGTGGATGATGTCATCAGTGATGTCATCAGTGATATCATTTGAGATGTCATCAGTGATGTCACTGACCATGAAATGTCCAACTAACTATAACGTCCCTGAAACTTGTTGTTTTTTCAGTGAATTTCTAAGGGTTTTTAAATGCTAATTTCTAACTATAACATCCCTGAAACCTATGGTTTTTTCAGTGAATTTCAAAGGTTTTTAAATGCTAATTACTAACTATAACGTCCCTGAAACCTATGCTTTTTCAGTGAATTTCAAAGGTTTTTTAAATGCTAATTACTAACTATAATGTCCCTGAAACCTATGGTTTTTTCAGTGAATTTCTAAGGTTTTTTAAATGCTAATTTCTAACTATAAAGTCCCTAAAACCTATGGTTTTTTCAGTGAATTTCTAAGTTTTTTAAATGCTCATTTCTAACTATAATGTCCAAAAATACTTTTTCTTAGTTTTTTATTTGTTATAAAAATAATGTAATGTTTTCTCTTTTCTAAAAATGAATATACATTTCATTTTTTAAAAAGTGGATTTGCGTACCGATCATGTACCTGTCTCAGTGGGTGCACGAATCCAAGAATTTTGCCACCATATTGGATAAGTCGTGTAGGATGCGCGTTTGGTATGCGATGGGTGCGCGGTGCCCGGACCCGCGTAACATCACGTACGTATTTCCGGGGGTCGCACCAGGTGCGCGAACCCACCGTAAAATGTTTATGTTTTAAAAGTATATGTTTATAAGTTTAATATGTATATTATACCAAGAGATTATTTAAACTAATTATAAAAATCATATATTCGTAATTGTAATAAAGATATATTATTCTTAAATATATTTTCCGGAAATTGCATCGGGTGCGCGCTGGTTGCGCGCCGGGTGCGCAAATCCCATGTGACTTCAAAAGAAAGCATTTCATTGGTTTAGAAGCTTTTGATTATAGAACTTGAAGGACCCCACCCATTTTTTTCATTCTTTCAGGTGCATCTCAGAAGACACACCTGTTGTCTTTTGCTTCTCTTATTTGTCTCTTCTTGGTGTTTTTTTGTTCCATCGAACAATGGCAGCTGGCAATCCACCTCAGCAGCTTCCACCTGAAGAGGAAGAAGACCTGGAGGAACCTATCAAAAAAAGGTACGAGAGCATTGTGTGGGCATTTTTCTCCATACCACCTGGGGAGAAAAAGGTCAATGCCCGAAAGGTAACCTTTACCATTTGCCAGAATGTCCACTCACGAGGTTCTGAGAAGTATTCGTGCGGGACGTCTTTGATGCTAAAACATCTGCAGACCATACATCCTCGACCTCTTGCTAGAGAACAGCTTCGTTGAGAACAAGAAAAGCAGGCAAGTGAAGACAACGCTGCTGGACCGAGCACGTCATCTGGTTCATCCTCATCTGGCACACCAAACATCATCCCTGAGTTGGCTAGAGTGGAGCAGCATTGCGTAAAATGCAAAAAGATAATCTGTTGTGGTGAGCAATCACTGGATGCCATTCTGGTTGCTATTAGGAACCACAAGTGTAATTATTATTATTTATGCAATGAGTTTATAATTGCATAATTTTTTGTACATGTTCACTGTTGGTTCTGTTTTTTTTTCTGTTTTTTTAAGAAAACACCCAAAAGTTCAAAACAGAGTTAAAAAACAAAAAACAAATATAAAACAAAAATAGAAGAAAAAAATGGTTCTTTTCAGAACCGCCTATTTAGTTTAAAAATAGACAAATTTGTAAGTGTTTTATGAATTGTGGTAAATGGAATATATGGAGAAGTGTATGGGTAGTGCATATGTGATTGCATGAGTACATGGGTAGTGCCTGGGTGATTGGAGGAGTGCATGGGTACTGCCTGAGTGATTGAAAAAGTGTATTGGTAGTGTCTGGGCGATTGCATAAGTGCACGTATAATGTCTGGGTGGTTGCATAAGTGCATGGGTTTTGTCTGGGTGATTGGAGTAGTGCATGGGTATTCCTGAATGATTGAAAGAGTGCATGGGTAATGCCTGGGTGATTTTGTAAGTGCATGGGTAATGCCTGGGTGATTGTATGAGTACAGAGGTTATGTCTGAGTGATTGGAGGAGTGCATGGGTACTGCCTGAGTGATTGAAGGAATGCATGGGTAATGTCTGAGTGATTTCATGAGTGCAGGAGCAATGCTTGGGTGATTGCATAAGTGCATGGGTAGTGCCTGGGTAAATGCATAACTGCAGGGGTAATGCCTAGGTGATTAGAGGAGTGCATGAACACTGCCTGAGTGATTGAAGGAGTGCATGCATAGTGCGTGGGTGATTCCATGAGTGCAGGAGTAATGTCTGGGTGATTGGAGGAGTGTTGGGTAATGCCTGAGTGATTGAAAGAGTACATAGGTAATGCATGGGTGATTGCATAAGTGCATGGATAGTGCCTGGGTGATTGAAGAAGTGCATGGGAACTGCCTGAGTGATTGAAAAAGTGCATGAGTAGTGCCTGGGTAAATGCATAACTGCAGGGGTAATGTCTGGGTGATTAGAGGAATGCATGGGTAATGCCTGAGTGATTGAAGAACTGCATGGGTAATGCTTGGATGATTGCAACACTGCTTGGGTACTGCGTGGGTGATTGGAGAAGTGTATGGGTACTGCCTGGATGATTGCATGAGTGCAGGAGTAGTGTCTGGATGATTGAAAGACTGCATGGGTAGTGTTGGGTGATTGCATGAGTGCTTCAGAAGTGCCTGGGTGCATGTATGACTGCATGGGTAGTGCTTGGGTGATTGCATGAATGCAGGGGTAATGTCTGGGTGAATAGAGGAGTGCATGGGTAGTGCCTGTGTGATTGCATGAGTGCAGGGGTAATGTCTGAGTGATTAAAGAAGTACATGGGTAATGCCTGGGTGCATGCAAGAGTGCATGGGTAGTGCATGGGTGCATGTAGGACTGCATGGGTAGTTCTTGGGTGATTGGAGGAGTGCATGAGTTTTACCTGGGTGATTGCATGAGTGCATAGGTAGTGCCTGGGTGATTGCAAGAGTGCTGCAGAAGTGCCTGAGTGCATGTATGACTGCATGAGTTGTGCTTGGGTGATTCCATGAGGGCTGCAGAAGTGCCTGAGTGCATGTATGATTGCATGGGTAGTGCCTGGGTGATTGCATGAATGCAGGGGTAATGTCTGGGTGAATAGTGGAGTGCATGGGTAGTGCCTGAGTGATTAGACGAGTGCATACGTAGTGTCTGGGTGATTTTATAAGTGCATGGGTAGTGGCTGGGTGAGTGAAGGAGGGCACGGGTAGTGCCTGGATGAGTGAAAGAGTGGAAAGGTAGTGCTGGGTTATTCCATAAGTGCATAGGTAGTGCCTGGGTGATTGCATGACTGCAGGGGTAGTGTCTGAGTGATTGAAGGAGTGCATGGGTAGTACCTGGGTGATTGCATGAATGCAGGGGTAATGTCTGAGTGATTAAAGAAGTACATGGGTAATGCCTGGGTGCATGCAAGAGTGCATGGGTAGTGCAAGGGTGCATGTACGACTGCATGGGTAGTTCTTGGGTGATTGGAGGAGTGCATGAGTTTTACCTGGATGATTGCATGAGTGCAGGAGTACTGCCTGGACGATTGGAAGACTGCATGGGTAGTGCTTGGGTGATTGCATGAGTGCATAGCTACTGCCTGGGTGATTGCATGATTGCAAGGGTAGTGTCTGAGTGATTGAAGGAGTACATGGGTAGTACCTGGGTGATTGCATGAATGCAGGGGTAATGTCTGGGTAAATAGAGGAGTGCGTGGGTAGTGCCTGAGTGATTAGACGAGTGCATAGGTAGTGTCTGGGTGATTTTATAAGTGCATGGGTAGTGGCTGGGTGATTGAAGGAGGGCAAGGGTAGTGCCTGGATGAGTGAAAGAGTGGAAAGGTAGTGCTGGGTTATTCCATAAGTGCCTAGGTAGTGCCTGGGTGATTGCATGACTGCAGGGGTAGTGCCTGAGTGATTGAAGGAATGCATGGGTAGTACCTGGGTGATTGCATGAATGCAGGGGTAATGTCTGGGTGAATGGAATAGTGCATGGGTAGTGCCTGAGCGATTAGATAAGTGCATAGGTAGTGTCTGCGTGATTGCATGACTGCAGGGGTAGTGCCTGAGTGATTGAAGGAATGCACGGGTAGTACCTGGGTGATTGCATGAATGCAGGGGTAATGTCTGGGTGAATGGAAGAGTGCATGGGTAGTGTCTGAGTGATTAGATGAGTGCATAGGTAGTGTCTGCGTGATTGCATCAGTGCAGGGGTAATGTCTGGGTGATTGGAGGAGTGCATGGCTACTGCCTAAGTGATTGAAGGAGTACATGGGTAATGCCTGGGTGATTTCATAAGTGCATGGGTAGTGCCTGGGTAATTGGAATAGTGCATGGGTACTGCCTGGGTGATTGCAAGAGTGCATGGGTAGTGCATGGGTGCATGTAGGACTCATGGGTAGTTCTTGGGTGATTGGAAGAGTGAATGAGTTTTACCTTGGTGATTGCATGAGTGCAGGAGTACTGCCTGGATGATTGGAAGACTGCATGGGTAGTGCTTGGGTAATTGCATGAATGCATGGGTAGTGCCTGGGTGATTGCATGACTGCTGGGGTAGTGCCTGAGTGATTGAAAGAGTGCATGGGTAATACCTGGGTGATTCCATGAGTTCAGAAGTAATGTCTGAGTGATTGGAGGAGTGAAAGGGTACTGCCTGAGGGATTGAAGAAGTGCATGGGTAGTGCCTGCATGATTGCATGAGTGCAGGGGTAATGTCTGGGTGATTGGAGGAGTGCATGTGTACTGCCTAAGTGATTGAAGGAGTACATGGGTAATGCGTGGGGGTTGATTCCATAAGTGCATCGGTAGTGCCTGGGTAATTGGAGTAGTGCATGGCTACTGCCTGGGTGATTGCATGAGTGTATGGGTAGTGCCTGGGTGATTCCATGAGTGCAGGAGTAATGTCTGCATGATTGGAGGAGTGCAAGGGTACTGCCTCAGTGATTGAAAGAGTGCAAGTGTAATGTTTGAGGATTAGAGGAATGCATAGGTAATGGCTGGGTAATTTTATGAGTGTAGGGGTAATGTGTAGAGGATTGGAGAAGTATATAGGTAATACCTGGGTGATTGGAAGAGTGTATCGGTAATGTCTAGCTGATTGCATGAGTGTACAGATAGTGCCTTTGATGATTGAAAGAGAACATAAGTAGTGTCTGGGTGATATTATAAGTGTATGGGGACTGGCTATGTGATTGCAGAAGTGCATAGATAGTGCATGGCTGATTGGAGGAGTATGGGAACAGTGCCTAACTGTATAGATAACTGCATGGGTAGTGTTTGAAAAAATGGATGAGTGCAGTAAAAGTCACTGTAAACATTAGTTCATATTATCATGCTTATTACATTATTTCATCTTACCTTTTTTATTAAAGAAGATACAAAACTCAGTGGATCTATTTTACATTCGTTTTGTTGTAAACTGAATTTAAAATCTTTTCAAACTTTAGTATTACATTCTGTAAAAAAAAGAAGAAAAAGTGTTATTGCATATAATATTATAGTTTTAAGACCACAACATAATTTTAGAATTACATAACATATTCAGTTTCCCTTTTTTGATGTTCTCAGATTCTACTGAATTTCACCATACACAGTGATTTGAATGTAGATCATCAAATAACAGCGGGGAAAAAAATACAATCAATAAGATTGTAAAAAAAAAAAAAATCTGCGTTGAAAATATTTTCAATAAGTGCAACTATCTGTTTACCTATCTACAGTTTGTAAATTACATTCTTCAACTACATTAAATCTTTTACTTCTCTCAAGTACATTTTGTAAAATATACACTCTCATTTACATCCCGTATAATATAAAGATCAAATATATAAACGACTTCTTCCCAATAGGCCGAATAATGTTTCCAAAACCATTTGCATTGAAAATATCTAAAATAAACTTGTTTATTTGTGTTCACATCTTCCCAATAGGCCGAATGATGTTTTCAAAACTTTGGCATCAAAAATATCAGATATGAATTTGGTAATTCATAAGGCAACTAACATTTGAATTCCAAATGGGCATCATTACAATGAGTCCATCCTTTATTGCACTTTAAATACATAATATAGTGTCCAGATGTTGTAGTAGGTCCATCATGAAAAACAATAGCCACTGCTTTAAAAATTCTTCCTGAAACTGATACTTGACTTGCCGCAAAATTTTAAGTTTTCGTTTCCAATTTTCTTCCATCTGCTCTACAACGTTGTAGCATTAAAATGACATATTGTCCAAATCTATCTATAAATAATGTTGACAACATTTCTGATTTGCAATGAGAACATTTCGTATCTTGATTAGCTGTTTTTACTAATTTACTAAAAGACACTGTTTTGCAATTGGGTATCGTCAAATATATGAATCGTTCAGTGTCTATTTCAGTGGTAGAAGAAAATGAACACTCTTCACATTTTTGATCCCATCTGTAACTTAGTCCAAACTAATTTTCAATTTCTATTCCTTCCTCTTCCAATACTGCAAGCATAAACATAAGAAATTCTTGTGCATCTTGTTGTACATTAAGTGTAAATTCTGAAGAACCAGTACATATATCCAAAAGATGCCGTATGCCAGAAGCAGTATGGATTTTAGTTCTATCAGTTACCAACTTTTGAAAAATATAATGTAATAAAGAACAGAATCTTTTTTCTCGATTTTCCATAATTTCATGATGAAGATCTTCTAGATAAAACACACCATTCACAATTACATTAGCATAGCAGTTGATACCTGAACTATTTTCTAACTGGTATCCTACAATATCATCAACAGGGTCCATTTTCATTTTCTTTGCAGCTTCATCACTCTTGAATTGTTTTCTTTTTTTGAACCTCACTAAAATGTTTGTCATATTTTCGTTTTGGACACATTACACGTTTTTCATATACGGGATATTCACCTAAGTTAGGAGCATACAGTCTTCTTAACCGATTATACTCTCTTACACAATTTGCATCAGCACTAACCTTTTTCTCATCAAAATCAATCAAATACAAATCAGATAATGTTCTTACTTGAGACAATGCAGCATATGCAATGCCCTCTTTAAACACTGTACTTCCAATATTTACCAAAGCATTATCTACACTTAAACCTTGAGATTTATGAATGGTTACAGCATATGCTAAAGAAAGAGGAAACTGTTTTCTACAAACATACAAGTCTTTTACAAGCAAAAAACGAACAGCACAACGTCCAATCTGTTTTACCTCTTCAATCTGATCAAATGTAATCTTCAAAAATTCAATTCCATCTCTGTTCTGAAAATTTAGAAAATCAACAACTTTTCCCATTGCTCCATTTACTAAAATTACCCCACAATTTACACATACACATAAAAGGGCCGATTCCGATCTCGGCCGGTAGGGCTCCGAATCGGACTTGGCATTACCGGATCCGATTCGGAGCCCTGTTTCCCGACCGAGTCGGACGTGCGTCCGGGCGAGCGAGTACGATGCGAATGTACGCGAAATCGCCGACCGACTCGTTTGCGGGACCCAACCGCTCTGACCGACTCGCACGGACACGACTCGCACCGTGCAATGGAGACGTTCCCCGGCCGGGTAAGTACGATGCGCGCCGCGAGCAGTCCGACCGACTCGCACCGTCCGGCTCGAAAGAGCAGTCGGAGCCGCACTTTGGGGGTCCGTGTCAGACCCCCCTGTACGCCTAGCCGTGCGAGTCGCACACAGGGGGGACCCATGGGTCCCCCCTACCTGTGCGTGTATGGTGCGACCCGCTTCGACGCGTACCTGCTGTAGGGGGCGCCCTTGTTCGCCTCGCATCCATTGAGTCAATGGGAGCCCGCGTACGCGTTGTACGACCGGCTCCCATTGACTTCAATGGGAGTCCGACCGACTCGAGTCCGATAGCATACGTACGCATCATACTTGTTTGGTCGGGCTGCTAGAGTCTGATTCGGTCGGAAATATCTCCGGGTCCGGCTCGGTCGGAGAGATTTCCGGCCCGAATCGGAATCGGCCCCAAAGTCTTTTCTAAACCTACAGTCTTAGACACCGACTTTTCCAAAGAATCCAATTTTGACTGTAATTTCTCTGAGAGAAGAATAGTAACTCCTTCATGTTCCATTTTATCAATAGCTTCCATTTTCACTATTGGTTGTTTTATCCAATTTCAAAAGTTGTTGATTGAATGTAGAACACTCTTGGAGTGTAGGCATTAGGCAAACCATAGGCTGCTTTTCTCCAATTTTTTGGTACATTATTTTAGCTGCTATGTTTTCATTAGCAAACAAGTTTGTTAAAAGCTGACTTTGTAAAGCTTCTTTACCATCTTTAGTCAAAACACCAATTCTTATATTTTGTCGCATATTCTTAACAAGTTCTTTATATTTAAAATGAGACCAAATGTTGACATTTCCAATACTTCCCAAAGATTTCCTAGTGTCTTCATGGACAAGCGTTTTAAAAACAGGTCGCCTTTTTACAGGAGTAAGTTGTAGTAGGTCGCCAATTACAATTACATGTTTTCCTCCAAATAGAACATCATAATCTGTTTTTAAAATCTGTTGCATTCTTAAATGTACAAAGGCAAGCATTAAGTTTGACACCATGCTCACCTCATCAATAAATAGAAGTTTAATTTTCTTGAGTACTCTTGAAACTTCATAACAAACTTCTCCAGATAGCTTGTGATATTCCAACTTATTTTCATGTTCAACTGTTAGCATGAGTAAGCGATGCAATGTAATTCCTTTAATGTTATTTGCTGCTAACCCAGTTGGAGAGGTTACAACACAAGATAAATGTTATTCAGTGGTTTTGTGTAGAAAACTGGTCGAAACTAAAATTAAGAAACTTTTTCCTGTTCCAGCTTGCCCACTGATATACATTTGAATAGGTTTAAATGATGTGCATTGGCATTCTTTTTTTCATGCAGTAAACCATGCTGTATCTGTTGTGTCACTTGTACATATATTTCTTTCTGTTCAATATTTAGATGTTCTTCTAACTTTTTTAACTCAATAATATCCTGTTGTGCTTGTTGCATTGCCGTTTCTACTTCACTCATGGCTATTGCTGCTTCATTTTCAAGAATTGGTTGTCCTAGTGGATCTTGACTTAGTGGAGCAGAACTTTGACTATCTTGAGAACTGTCTCTAGCTATTTCACCTGCAATAGTAGATTCTTGTTCAATCTCTTCATTCAACATTTGTAGATAATTTGGAAAAATTGTACATTCAATGCTATCTTTACATGCATTAAAAGAATCTTCATAGCAGTCAAAATCGCCAAGTAATTCCATTTCAGTACGCCAAGGCTTGAAGAGTTGCAGAAGTGCTAAATAGAAAAATTCCCTTTTATATGGAGTACCACAACTGAGTTTCCTGTGATTAATAAGATTTCCTTTGGCAAGTTTTACCAAACATCCATCACATCCAATTACGGCATATTTTTCTTCATTTATATTTTCAGTAACATTTCGCTTAAAACTATAATGTTGCAGTACTTCATAGAGACATATGTTTTCCAGATGTGGACTCCTTTTCGGATAGTACGTATCCAACATATTTGTTTTAACAATATCTGTACTTTCCGGCTCATTCAAAGCTAAGTATTCAATTTCTTGTAGAGATTTCAAAACTCGATTTCGTGTTGCAGCAAGACCTAGACTTACCCAAATGATTACTCTTGACTTTGAATATAAACTTGTAGATGTCAACCGATCCGAACATTCGTAGGATCCAATCTCTCGATGGGAAAGCATCTTCAAACTAAAGCTGTACAATTTATTACTAAGAGTCTTCTCTTGTGAAATTTCTTCCCACATTTCTTTCAACTCCGTCTTTTTAGATTTGGTTATATATGATGTAACATAACGAGCAACAGCAATCGAATTATCTGCAACATACTGGATATCCATGTTTGCATTTCACATTGTCAAAATCACTGGATTGTAGTCATTAATATACTTTGAATCTTCACATCTTTTTATGTTGTAAGTATTCTTTGGAGATTTTCGAGTTATAGTATGTCTTACTGCTGACATGAAACTGTTGACTCTTCCTTTTGAAATTACTGGATGTGGGAATCCAAAATGACATTTTGTATAAAATTTTCCCTTTGCTCTGTATTTCCGTCAACAATACTTTCCACATCGATGACTTTGAAACCGTAAAACTTGTTGTCTTAAGCTGTTTTCTCCTCCTTTTTTGGAATGGCACAGGTAACATAGTCTTCAATGAAAGACAAAACAGTTTCATCAGAATCGGTTCCAAATTTAGGTGCATTGTTGATCCACAATAACATGTGTATATGAGGAGCACCTCTGGCTTGGTACTCCTTTCTCCAAAAGAAATCATTTACTTCTCCAAGAGGTGGATTTTTTTATTACAGATAAAAGACATCATAGCTTGAAACCTATGTTTAAAATATCTGCACACATTTACAGGATCCAACGAACACAGTTCTCCAGCTGTCTTCAATTAAATGTTTTTTACATTTGAATTTGCTTCTCGTAGAAATTCAAGTAAATCGTCCCATGCGTATTCTGCACAGCTAAGCATAACAAACCATGTAGGGGTTCCTAAGTTTCTTAACATACATTTAAGTTCTCCGTGATGACAATACCATTACTCATTAGTACCACGTTCACACGCCATCAAATTAATTAACTGAGATTCTAAATGATCATCTCTGTGTTAAACTTTGTCCAAGAATTCCTTTGCAGAAACATGTGTAAGATGAACTCCTGTTGTTAATATGTGGTTCATTGCATATGAAAGTCCAGACAAGTCACTTTCAAACAGAAGATTAAATAAATATGGAATACACTGTCAAAATCTTGGATCTTCTGAGTACAATCTTGTTGCACGATATTCTGAAGCTGGAATCTGTACTGGTCGTTCATCATATCGTCCACCTTTTCCAGTGGGGAAGAGCTGTGGAAAACAATGAGCTTCTAAACTTTTTTCCCAAACACTCATGGGAGTTCCCTTCGCTTTCTTCATTTGGAATAATTCAATAGTGTTTCCAATCACTTCTTTTGAATGTAGAGGATGTATACTGTAATGTTTGTAAATTTCTTCACTCCTGGACTTGTCTACTTTTTTTCTATTTGGCCAGTTGAAATTTCTTGCATCTTCCTCTAAACATATTTCCTGTTCTTCCACATTTACAGTTTTATAATAAATATTGTTCTGTACAAGATATAATGAAGCCTTTTGAAGTTTGGTGACATCTACTAACTCTTGCCATATTTTCCGACTCTTTGTTGGTACACCATTAACTAGAATAACTACAGGCTTACTTTCCTCTCTCTCTATACCAACAGTTTCAATATTTTTCTTAAAATCTAAAGGTAAGTACACAACTCAGCCTTTCAGGCCTCTTTGTAAATCTGTTGGAGGAAGCTTACCTGTTTTAGGCTCCATACGAACAATAACCTGAAACGGGTGCACAGATTGAATAAGAATGGACTCATATGTATTTAAATCTGCTAGTTCTAGAGGAATAGCTACCAACTCTAACTTGTTATGAAGTGCTCTAGCTGGCAGTTTGTTCTCTTCTAATTTGTTGTAACAATATTTACAAAATATGTTGATCAGTACCCAACTCAAAACGACCTTCCACCAACAAATAAGCACCAAATTGCTCCCACTTATCATTATTTTCCCTTTTCACTTTTTAAATATACATCAGCATTCCTAGTTTGACTTCTATAGTGAGTACATCGACAACAAATACAAAACATAGTTTGGTTTTTCACATGAAAGTATCTTTAACTTTGTAATTTCTCCATGAAAACTTCTCAGTACTAATATCTTCTACCTGTTCTTCAACACCCACTACACTTATAAGGCTCTCACTTTCTGTACACTCCTCTTGTGATCCAAAGAAACAAAACTGTATATCATCACAAACTTTCTTTACATCCGATACTGAACCATGCAAAAGAGCTGCATTCATTTCACTTAAACATAATGCAGGACTTTTACGTAGTACAATCTCCTTACTAACTTCCGCATCTCTGTATGATGTACTGCTAACATTCTTAAATGATGAAAAGTACTCTTACACACTTTCTAGAGACAAGCGAGAGAATGACCCTGCAACTTAGTATATTTTCTTACTTTACATGGATCTAGTCCTTGCATCATCTTAATCTTCTGTTTAACACTTTTTTAGCATATTCTCGTAAGAAAACTCATAATATATCAATAGATTCCTGTCGAATACTACAAATAATACTACAATCCCACTACTACACTGGAGCATGTGCCCGTCTCCCTTGAACTTCTTCAGCAATTACTTCTTCAACATCTCTAGGAACCATCTTTTCCTTTTCAATTGGACAACCATTTTTTATTTATTAACAACGACCACAGGTATCAACTGTGTGAACTAAGGTATTTTGTTGAAAATAACTTTCTTCATTAAAAAAAGGCTCAGTACTAGAAGTATGCTTCCATTCACCAGAAAAAGCTTTGCAAAAGTTGCTTCTATTAATCAGTCTTTTTCTTTTGCTTTTCTCCTTCATAAAGTGCATTGTGTTATTCAATGTTTTCATTCTCTTCAATACCAATATAAATAATTTCCGTTTCAATTCAAAAGCAGTATCTACTACACTTTTAATCTGTTGATTCTTCTTATATGTTGCAGATCTTTTTTATACGTTTTACAATCTTTTAATACATTTTGAATTACTCTATTTTGAAACATACGTACATGTATGTCCTTAAATTGTTTCTGTCTTTTTGTCACATGTTGTTCTTTTCTATTGTGTTTCTTCATTTGCTTCTTCTTTGATCGAAAAATGAATTTCTTCCTTTGCTTAGTAGTTTGATCATTCAATATCTGTACAACTTTTTTAATAAATTGTTTAGTTCTCTTACCAGAAGGCACTTTATCCTAAACATCTTTTTGGTGTTTTTCTACTCCACTCGTTTTTCTTTTTATTAAGTACTTCTGTTTCCTTTGTTCTCTTCTCTTTTCATGTTTTCTTGCCATCTTTTATTTCTAATCCAAATAAAATATCTTCCTAAAAAAAATAATAGTTTAAGTATTTTAGTACATTAATTAAAATTTCTAAATTAATAACATTTCAATTTTAAAAATAACGACTAAGCACAAAGTTATAATTAAATTTCTATTGCATTTATATCTCATAAGAAGAAAAAGGTATAACAATGAGCAAAACACATGCAAAAACAAAAGAATATGTGGTCACACAGCCAAAAGGAGAAAGGAAAAAAAACAAAAGGTTTACAAACAGCAAAATGAAATACCCAAACAACACAGCTACTTGAAAAATGTAAGAAATGCAGAAAGAAGCAACAGATGTACAAAAAGAAAAAAGACAGGTGCAGGAAGACGCAAAAGAAGTACAGAAAGAGGAAACAGTTGTAGAAAAATTCAAAGTAAGGTGCAGAAATAAATAATACAAATGGAAAAAGAGACAAAACAACTGCACAAAGAGGAAAGAGAATTGTAGAAACAGGCAACTGTGGTACAAGAAAGACAGAGAAGCAGGGAACAGAAAAAAGCAACAGAAATACAGAAAGAGGGAAGAGGGTCTAGAAAAAGCTAAGAGGAGTGCAAAAAAAACAAGTGAGGTGCAGAAAAGAGGCAACAGATGTATAGAAAGAGGGAAGAGGGTGTAAGAAACAGACAAAGAGGGCTGCAGAAAGAAGCAAGAAGTGTACATCTCCATAGACCAATACGAGCTAACCTAATAACTAATCCCTCTGCCAACATGTCTTAAACCTCACTTTTTGGCTTCAGCTTCAGTATTCAGCACCTATTCAGAGTGTTGGACCTAGCCAAATACAAAGCAGCAACTTTTTCAATATATCTGTTAAAGAGTCTCACCATATTCCAGAGAGCATGCATACATGTGTATATACCTTTTAAAAAACGCATCATATATCAAAGAAACATAGAAATAGATAAGTAGTGGATAGTGTCTGAGAGATTAGATGACTGTATGCATAGTGCCTGAATGAAACATTCATTTTCAAGAGTACTGCCTGGGTGATTGCATGAGAGCAGCAGCACTGAATGAGTCATTAGAACAGTGCATAACAAATACCTTAGACAAACCATGAGTGCAAGGGTAATGCATGGTTAAAAACAAGAGTATATGAGTAGTGCTTGAAAGGAATAGAAAAGTACATGGGTACTGCCTGAGTGATTCTATGACTGCAATGGTAGTAGCTGGATGATTGAATGACTGTATGAAGTACATAACAGAAATGATGAATGTAAAAGTAATGCTTGGGCTATTCTATCAGTGCATCAGTAGTGCCTCAGTGGGTAGATGACAGCATGAGAAGTGCCTGACTGAATCTCAGAGTGGGATAGTAGTGCCTGGGTGATTGCACGAATCTTTGGTTAATGTCTGAGGGATTACATGGCATGCATTTATCTGTACCTTTTTCTAGTGGCTTCACATATAAAACAAACATACAGATACATATATACCATAGTTTTAAACCTCTACCATCTGTTTAGCCATAACACGTGAGAGAATACATGTCCACACAGACACATATCTCAGTCATAAGACTAAAAACTCCCATAAACTTGACAAACTCCACTTCCCATTTTGAAGAGACACCTAAAGTTATGCGGCATACTTGAACTGTACATCTCCACAGACCAATACAAACTAACCTAATCACTAATCCTTCTACCAACAAGCCTTAAACCTCACTTTTCGGCTGCAGCTTCACTATTCAGCAAGTACTCAGAGTGTTGGATCTAGCCAAATACAAAGCAGCAACGTTTTCAATATATCTGTTAAAAGTCTCACCATATTCCAGAGAGCCTGCATGCATGTCGTATCTATCTTTTAAAAGATGCATCATATATGAAAGAAACATACAAATAGATAAGTAGTGGGTACTGCCTAAGAGAATAGATGACTGGATGGATAGTGCTTGAGTGAAACATTCATTTGAAGAGTACTGCCTAGGTGATTGCATGAGAGCAGCAGCACTGGATGGGTTATTAGAACAGTGCAGCAAAAATACCTTAGACAAACCATGAGTGCAGGGCTAATGGATGATTAAAGACAAGAGTATATGAGTAGTGCTTGAAAGAATAGAAAAGTGCATGGGTACTGCCTGAGTAATTCAATGACTGCAGTGGTAGTAGCTGGATGATTGAATGACTGTATGAGAAGTACATAAGAGAACATATGAGTGTAAAGGTAATGATTGGGCCATTCTATGAGTGAATCACTAGAACCTCAGTGAGTAGATGAGAGTATGAGTAGTACCTGACTGAATCTTTGACTGGGATTGTAGTGCCTGGGTGATTGCACAAGTCTATGCTTAATGTCTGAGGGATTACATGGCATGCATGTGTCCTGTACCTTTCTCTAGTGTCTTCACATATAAAACAGACATACAGATACATTTGTACCAAAGTTTTAAACCTCTACTATCTGTTTAGCCATAACATGTGAGAGAGTACATGTGCATGCAGACACACACCTCAGTCATAACACTAAAACCTCCCATAAACTTGACAAACTCCACTTCCCATTTTAAAGAGACACCTTAAATTATGCAGCATACTTAAAGTGTACATCTCCACAGACTAATACAAACTAACCTAATCACTAATCCTTCTGCCAACAAAGTCTTAAACCTCACTTTTCGGCTGCAGCTTCACTATTAAGCAAATACTAAAAGTGTTGGGCCCAGTCAAATACAAAGCAGCAACGTTTTCAATATATCTGTTAAAAGTCTCACCATATTCCAGAGAGCATGCATGCATTTGTCTGTACCTTTTAAAAGAGACATCATATATCAAAGAAACATACAAATAGATAAGTAGTGGGTAGTGCCTGAGAGAATAGATGACTGGATGGGTAGTGCCTGAGTGAAAAGTTCAGTGCAAAGAATACTCCATGGGTGATTGCATGAGAGCAGCAGTACTGAATGGGTGATTAGATCAGTGCAGGGGAAATACCTTAGACAAACCATGAGTGCAAGGCTAATGCATGGTTGAAGACAAGAGTGTATGAGTAGTGCTTCAAAGAATAAAAAAAATGTATGGGTACTGCCTGAGTGATTTTATGACTGCAGTGGTAGTAACTAGATGATTATATAAGTGTATAGGAAGTACGTGAGAGAAAATATGTATGTAAGGGTAATGCTTGGGCCATTC